>BPLS01000190.1:256840-272594 GCA_019656275.1 Rhododendron kiyosumense | reverse complement strand
GAGAGAGAGAGAGAGAGAGAGAGAGAGAGAGAGAGAGAGAGAGAGAGAGACGTCAAGACTTTAGCTTAAAACAGAGTAAGAGAGTAATAATTTAAGAAAGATTTTACAGATCACCTAACGTGCACATCCTGACATTAACCAAAAAAACAAAACATAGCCCAGGAATAAAATGACGCACTTGAGATGTCATCTAACAGTTCATTAGCCAGAGCTTGCCCCTTGAATTCCCTCATTAACTTAACGGTCTGTTTGTTTTCTTCTGATTTCCCACTCGTTTGGGAGGAAAATTTATTCTTCTTTTTCTTTTATCAGCTTCTTGAACTTCGTGTGCCACTTGTGGGATGCATGTGAGTGATCCTGTAAGTAATCTGATGCTCTGTTTTACAGATTACTACTACTACTACTATATACAGTATTTTGGAGGGAAAGGAAAATAGAAAGGATTTTGAACTTACTATTATATATATTAATCTTATTATGAGTATTTTTCTGACACTACAGAGAAAAGTCAAAATTAGTTTCTTTCGACTAAATTTTCATTTCCTTTTTCTTGTACTTTTCCTCTTAACGATTTCGCGATCCAAAACACGTATAGCTTGATAATAAGACGACCATATAGAGATCCAAAACACGTATAGCTTGATAATAAGACGACCATATAGAGGAGGTTGATTTTGGAATAAGAAAACAAGATTAATTTAACAAGTGTCTATATATTTCTGTTATATATTCTGTATCTCTCAATTTATGATTACAACGATCTCTTCTTCTTTTTTTGAAACACCACGTGATCATGTGTCTGCTAAATGAAAATTATCATAGGACCATTTTGTTAGGGATAGGATGACAACGTAGACATGCAAGAACACTGACACGTGCTGTAAATGATGATTTTTGCTTGTCAAGAATACCAATCCTCCGCCACTATGAAACCTCTTCATATAGCACAAAACATTCATTATTTGATCCAAATTAAGAGTGCTTTGCACAAGCTTGTGGTTCCAATTGACTAATTAAGTACTGGAATGGAAAACTGTGTAGATCTGCCACTTTCACTTCAATAAAATTCCAGACATGCTAAATGTAATGCAAGGATTACTTTGAGTGAAGGCAAAGCACTCCAAAGATCTAGCAATGGGTTGGAGGTATGGGGATCTGTTACTTCTTACACTGCGGTCGAGGTTTTGTAGGGTTTCCGAATAAAAGTCCTAAAGATACCTTACAATGTTTTTTGCACTCTACTTTGTCATGAATGCACTTCTGAAAGTTTTCTTTCAATATATTTTGCAAAATATTGTGTATAATTTTAACCAATGCCCACTGAAAAGATAAAAAAGAGGTTGAAGTGTAACTATCATTTCTCTTGAAAAGCAATAAATGATGGATTTTTAGTCATTTCATTAATTTTTGTTGTTCCACTATTCTATTTTGAAATATTTTAATAGTTTTCTTCTTTAAAGTCAAAGTATGAATTTGGTAATTTGTCAAGAGTATCAATCATGACTACTAGTGTTGCAAAGTAGTTATATAGGTCCCGTTTGGTTAAGGAAAATAAGTACTTATTATTATTTTTTGAATTAAATGTGATGTATTATAAAAAAAATGATCTGTCTCGTAAAACGAAAAATAAATACTTAAAAATAAGAACCTTAGTGGAATAAAGTCTTAGTATAAAGGGCAAGAATTGAATGACAAAAAAACAGGAACAACAATTACAACATTGTCAATAAATTTTAATTCAAGTATCTTGTTAATCATTTGTCACCTTAAAAAAATTGAAACAACCCACAAAAGAATTTCAATATTAAGGAACCAAAGGAAAGCTTGAAGGTAGTACTCCCTCTGTCCTAATTTGTTTGTCCAATTTTGGGATTCTAACTTATTAAGGAAGCACAATGATTACACTCAAAATGTTTTTAGTTTCCAAAAATACCCTCACTTTTTAAACAATTAATGAGAATGCAAATTTTCCAATACATGATTTTTTGAAAAGTGAAAGGGCATTATAGAAATTTTTCCTAGTCAACTTCTATTTGGACAAATAATTTAGAACATGTTAAAGTCAAAAAGTAGACAAATAAATTAGGGCGGAAGGAGTATGATTTTGCATATGCTTCAAAATCAAATTGATTTGACGAGGTATGGGCTAGGCATATGGATTAATAATATGGTACATTCTCCTATGAAAAGTGATTTAAGGGCAATTTCATGGGCCAAAGTGAAAATGATGGTAAAAGAGGGATGCTTGGGAACCGCACTAATCACCCAAACGCAATGGGCTTCTCATCGATGCATGGTCATTGGTCACTTCACATGGACTTTGGCCCTTATATTTATTTTCAATGATGTCTTGAGCCAATTTGCACGCACGTCATCATACAAATTTCTACAATCCCACTCATGACCTCTTCAAATATTTACGCATGCGAATGAGATGACCACAAGAATTACTAGTAAGAATAATCAAATCTAAAACTTTAGGTGGGGAGTAAACTTTAAGCCCGAGCCAAACTTAGGCCCTTCTCTCTCTCAATTGCTGAGATAGTTCTATACCATATGCATTATTGTTATTTTTTCTGATAACCGGATGTGTCGGGTCAGTTTCTGCGCATCTCGTCTAATTTCGAGTTTCTAAAAGTAACGACAGAGTATAACCCTAGTGGCCCATAGGTTTGGAATGTTTAGCTTCTGTGGTAATGGAACCTGTGATCTCATGGAGGAACACTAATTGCTTTCTCACAACCAATCGGCCAATTATTTGTTGCTATTACTTTACAGATGGGATATATATACTTGCTGTTTTGTTGCAATATTTAAGTTTTCAATGAAATATATATATCTATTGTACTCCATCTAAGTTCGGATGTCAATGCCATCATGATGACGTTAAGTTTCTGCATACATGTAATTATTTTAAGTTTGGGTGCTCTAATTTAGATAGCATCGTAAAATTAAATATTCAGTAGCTACTCACTGTATAAGTGGGGACCTTGATTTAGAGCAGTTTATAATACTATTAATCACAAATGCAATTAATTAACTAATCCAATGAAAATTGCCTAGGTTAACATTCCTTTGCCCTCTTTGGTTAAGGTGAAATTGCAAATGCCGGCCAACGCCTTTCAGTGATTATTCTAATACTATACTAATATTTTTTTTCGAAATTTGCAAATCATTTTATTATTTAATAATACTTATGCCCAGAACGATGTCACTGTTGCATCACTTAAATTAATTTAATACAATCCCAATTAGTATGTAGAATCTCTTTTAAATACTCGATTTTGTTTAGTATAATGCCGGCCGAGGCCTTTCAGTTATTATTCTAATACTATACTACTATTTTTTTTCGAAATTCGCAAATCATTTTATTATTTAATAAAACTTATGCCCAGAACGATGTCACTATTGCATCACTTAAATTAGTTTTATACAATCCCAATTAATATGTAGAATCTCTTTTAAATACTTGATTTTGTTTAGTATTTACTCTTTTTTCTCTTTTTTCCGAACACATATATCATGCTACCCTATACGAAGTTAAGAGCCATCCTTGAAAAATTTAACGTTGGGTTTTTTTTTTTTTTGTGATCATTTTTTAACGTTGGGTTTGGGTAAGAAAATAATCTTGGATTATTGAAAAACCAATAATCATGTCGAGTTTGCTTACTTATTTTAAAGACTTTGGCCTCGTACTTAAAAATTAAAATCATTGAATAAAAAACAAGTGAAAAGATAACTGTCTACCCCAGACGGTTAGTTGGAGTTTTTTTTTTTCCCCTCACAATTTCTGGATAATTGGATTGTAGTATTTGAACTTTGAACTAAAGATAGTGAATTTTATTTTACAGTTGCTTTTGTTTCGAAATTAACTTTATACATTCATATGTCCATTTTGGAGTCCTATACAGATAAATTCGATCCGTTCGTTAATTATCAAATAATTTTCGAGTGATGCGATTGAGCTCATTTTTTTGGAAGGACCACTCGAAAATTATTTGATAATTAACAAACGGATTAGATTATTTGCACGGGGCCTAAAAGTGGGCCCCACATGCCGTTGTAAATTTTTCTGTACAGATCTGTTTTGGTACAGTTATCATTTTTCAATATACTCCGTATCATTTATTGGTGAATATATATGTGGAAAAGATACACTACTCGTTTGGACGCCAAAAGGTTGTTGGGTAAAGAGTTAGAGAGAGATAAATAGAGATTGGAGGGCCTGTTCGGTTAAATTAGCCAACTTATTTAGTATTTTTTTGTCGTTATTCAAATTTTTTCGTATTTGTTAGTTTTTCATCAATTTTTTGGAGATTGTTGAATCGTTATGACAAGAAGAATCTAAAAAGTAAAAAATTATGATCGAAACTTAATTTTTTTGAATAAAGACAAAAATAAGTGAATAACCAATTTTTTCGTCTTTACTTAAAAAAAATTTGATTTCGATCATAATTTTTACTTTTTAGATTCCTCTTATTATAACGATGCAATAATTCTCAAAAAATTGACGAAAAATTAACATATATGGAAAAAAATTGCATAGAGACAAAAAAATAAGTCAATTGATTTATTTAGCTGAACGAAATCTAAGTAGAGAAAAAACTTATTGAAAACCATGCCGATAGAGAGTGACCGAACAAAGCCACAAATGATCTTGAGGCCCTACCTCGGTGAGTTTCAAACGCGCTGTTGCCTTTGTTCAGCCAGTTTGGGCAGGCTTAGTTGGGCGCAGGGTTGGGTTAGAAGGTCCTTGCCAGCCCAGCCTAACTCCGCCAGTGTTAATGGTTAGGTGAAGAATGGGTTAAAGTGCATTTGGTGCTATGGATTTCCCAATCCACTTCCATGGGCCATTCATGTGATCAATTTTCTTGATAGTTCTTGCCATCTTGCCCATGTGTTTCGATTTCTATTAAACATTTGAGTAGAGTTCATACACTTTTTTTTGGCAAACAGAGAGTTCATACACTTAGGGGATGTTTCTGGTAGTGAATTTTTAAATTTTTTTTATTTGTGATTAAAAAGTTGTTAGGTGTTTTCGATAGTAAATAAGTTGTTAAGTTTGGTAAACAAATTTTTGTTAGTGGAAATCAGTTGGTCAAATGTGTTAAGTTTTTAGTATTTTTTGTTAGTGAAAACAATATGGTAAAATGTGTTAAATTTTTTGTGATTTTTGTTATTAAAAATGGGGCCTTAGTCATAAACCTCATGAAAATGTGTGTTTTTAAAATGGTTTAGACTCCAGAGTACTATGTGACGGTATCCAAGCACTGAATAATTTCACAGTGGAAGGCAGTCATGAAAATAAGCCACACAAAGGGCCCAATAACCCAGAAGTAGACAGCCCAGTCCATTTATCTTCTTTATAAGAACAGTAATATACGGTAATTCGCTTATTTGCCCCCAGAAAATAGCATAATCACTCGACAACCTTTCTCATGGCTAATCATACGTTTACCGACGATTTTGTGGTTAGTTTCGTAATTACATATTCAAAGATCGATGACCCAAATGCAATAATGTTATCGCAGGGCTAAAACCTATGGTGCATGTTCTTTACAGACAACTCACTCACTGACTAACCCACCCCACTCTCTCTCTCTCTCTCTCTCTCTCTCTCTCTCCTCTTCAGAGCACACAACTGGTAAGCATTCTTGTTTTCTTCTACGGCTTTTCCTATCATGTCCAATTTAATTACTTATAATTCTGATGGAAAACCAGTTCTGTAAATACACTACTCGTGCATGATCCTTCAGTGCACTTGTCAAGGGGGAAATTAGTGCTTTAGGATCTCCAATCTTTAGTATTAAAAAAGTAGGGTTGGAATATTCAAATTGGTAAATTAAACTCAAAACTGCTGGTTTCCTGTTTGTGGGTTTCAGTTATCTGAGCATTCCATGGCTTCTTCAATGCTAAGTGGAACTGAAAACCTCACACTCATGAGGGGGATAACCCCAAAGAGGTTTAGCTTTACTGGGTCAGATTTGAATTGGAAGCATTTCAGCAAGATTGGTGTGGTTTCCCATGGTACAAGTTTTAGGGCTAGAACTAAAACCCTAGCACCCAATTGCACCCTTTCATCGGCAAGACCGGCTTCGCAACCTAGGTTTATACAGCACAAGAAAGAGGCATTTTGGTTCTATAGGTTTCTGTCAATTGTGTATGATCATGTCATAAACCCTGGGCATTGGACTGAGGATATGAGAGATGAGGCGCTCGAGCCTGCCGATTTGAGTGATAGGAATATGATAGTGGTGGATGTGGGTGGAGGGACAGGGTTTACTACTTTGGGCATCGTTAAGCATGTGGATGGCAAAAATGTCACCATTTTGGATCAGTCGCCGCATCAGCTTGCCAAGGCAAAGCAGAAGGAGCCATTGAAGGAGTGCAAGATTGTTGAGGGGGATGCAGAGGATCTCCTGTTCCCTACTGATTATGCAGACAGATATGTATCGGCTGGGAGGTATATGGCCCTAACATTTTGATATGGCTTTCCTCTGATCTTTGATTTTGTTGTCTGACATGCATTTTCCTGTGTTCGGTTGATTTTGGTGCTTGAGGTGGTTTTCTGATTTTTTGGATGCATGAAGCTTCTTCCAACCATAGTGTGTTGATCTTTGTCTGTTCTTGAGCTAGATTGTAGTATTGTTGTTTAAGTTGCGTACTTAGTTTCTAGTAAAGCGACGCAAAGTTGAATTGATTTAGGCTAAAACTTCCTTGGTACATACTACATGCTTGACCAACTTGATGGATTCATCCCAATGAGTCCACACCTGGGCTGAACACAAATTAGTAGCAAGTGATTTTAGGTGTTTGTTGTAGGTTCGAATATGGTGAAAGCTTATTCTGCCGTGCCAAATCTTTCAAAACAGAGTTTCAGAAGTCAATTTTCTTCTGCTTATTTAAGTGAAGAAAAGAGCGGATAAATTATAAACTCTCCCCTCAATATGTCACATCCATTCTCCATTTTAGAGTTTTGGAGATGGGTTGGAGATGCTCTAAGAGGAAGTTGCTACAAACATGCTGTTCTGGTAGGTTTGCATGGCTAAAAACATAAATTGAGTACAAAACAATGTTAGCAAAAGAAGGACGATGGACTGTGCGATGGTTGTGAGTATTAAGCATCATCTGATTTTTTCAATGTGGATTTGTGTTGGGATTTCGATTCTGCACTCCATAAGCTGTTGGACCAATTATTGGAGGTTCGTTGTATAGATACTTCTTCTAGTTGGATCATATTTGTAGTCAAATGCTCAAAAACTGTAGTGGGTTGTATATACCCCGAAAATGCAAGAAATCGAGAGTCTGAGAAGAGTCCAAGTTTTTTGTTTTGATGTGTGATTGGATCAACTTTTGAAGGTAGACACAGCTAATGAGGTTGATGTGCACAAGGATATGGTTTGGATTTTTGCGTCCAGTGTGCAGGAAGAGAAGTGGGAGAGAGGATTTAACTTAACTGCTCTCTTATGTGTATTTCGTGTTTGCAATTTTCTCAGCATAGAGTACTGGCCAGACCCACAACGTGGCATCAAGGAAGCATACAGGGTTCTAAAACTTGGAGGGAAGGTGTGCCTAATTGGTCCTGTTTATCCAACATTTTGGCTGTCTCGGTTTTTCGCTGACGTGTGGATGCTCTTCCCAAAAGAGGAAGAGTACATTGAGTGGTTTGAGAAAGCTGGATTCAAAGATGTTAAACTGAAGAGGATTGGCCCTAAATGGTACCGTGGTGTTCGTCGCCATGGGCTTATTATGGGTTGTTCTGTCACTGGGGTAAAACCTGCATCTGGGGATTCTCCGTTGCAGGTAATTGTCTCTCTATTCATATAAAATGAACCTTGTGTTAATGTGAGTGCACCATAACTTGTTTCCTTATTCACGTCCTGATGTTTTCCTTGGTTCAGGTTACTTATCATTGTCCACTCTTGCATTTTATTTTACGTGACTGTACACTTGGAAATTGAAATATGTGTGTATGGTGGATATATTTAGTCGTTCTTGTAATGGTGCTATCCGCAATTTCCTAGGACAGTGATATCACTTGTTATATTCTCACTCGGTTCATGCCAAGTCTTGTATCACTAGTGTAGCTTTTTCAAATTTTTATTAGCAATCGTTTCAACGAAGTACTCTACCCTCATTGGAAATTTGCACCTTTTGGATTCGAAACTGAACAAATTCCTTGGGCGTACATTCATGTAGGGATACCAGCACGTCAAACAAATGAAAGATAGATAGAAATTGAGATTAGTATTTGGCTTCTAAAGGGTTTTTTTTTTTTTTAAGTTTCCGTATCCTTCACAATTCACGAACTGTTTCAATGAAGTTACTCTTATTATGTGGTGGGAGGTTGCATCTTTTTGTCCCTCCCATTTTTTTTTTTCGGACATGAATTGCTAATGTAGCTCTTGCTTATATAATTTTTAAAAAGTGGTCTTTTCAGTGATTGAAACTCATCTTAGTGCTCTTCCGTCTCGCTCGATTGACAAAAGCTCTGTTTTTTTTTTTTTTCCCCATTGCAGCTTGGCCCGAAGGCAGAGGATGTCGAACAGCCTGTCAATCCATTCGTGTTCTTTGGGCGCTTCCTTCTGGGTGCAATGGCAGCCACTTATTTTGTACTGATTCCCATTTACATGTGGCTGAAAGACCAAATAGTCCCCAAAGGTAGGCCGATTTGAGAGCGACACAGACAGAGAGAGCGCAAGAGGGGACCTCTTGGCTGTTAGGACTGCTTGTAATATAATCTTTCCAATTTGCCTGAATCTTTGCTGTTATATAGAGAATTTCTCCATGGTCTCCCGCGTCCTTTCCTAACTTGAATCTTTTCTAATAAGCCCGCAGAATCTTACTCCTAACCCTCATCAGGTGAGCAAAACGCGGGAAAAATGAGATGCATAGGTATTTTCTTCGTCTTCTTCTTCTTTTCTCTGATCGGCGATGCAAGAACGGGAGGAAATTAATGAATGCGTTCCAACATTTCCATTCTCATTACCGTCAATTCAAACATAGGAATTATGAAAATATAACACTACGTAACGTTCTTATTGCCATCCAAAGTGAGGCTAAAGTAGGTGGCTTTTTTGGTAATCACAGATGTGGTCGAATATGAGTTATTGCCCTATCGGACCATTTCAGCAATTTGCGGAAAGAAGCGTAGGCGTTTTTAACATGTCGTTCACACAAATTAACAAGTTTTGGCATTTTACCACCTTGTTCATGATAACTAATATCTTTTCAACAACAAAAAAATAATAATTCTACAGTAACTCTATTTACAAACTCATCTATAATTTATTTACTACCAAAAACAACTTGACATTTGTTAATAACTATTCACTATGGAAATACCTAACAACTTGATTGCTACAAATTTTTTGTCACAACTTATTCACAACCGGAAAACCAATGATTGATATGGTAATTGAAGGACATTTATAACTACCACATTCGATTTAAAAAAATTAAATTCCAAACCAATAGGTAGGTTGCTTTCTTTTAAACTTAACTTATTTTTTCTCTCCTTTTAAAACTTAAATGAAAATAAGTTGAGTTCATCCATTCTTCTAAACTTAAACTTAATTGCCTAACATACACACAATTACAAATAAGCTAAGTTTAATGATGAGAAATAAGTTAAGTTGGCCGCCACGAATTACACCTGACCGCATATAATTACTCTTGGCCGCCACAACTTACACTTAGCCGCATATAATTACTTTTGGCCGCTACGAATTACACTTGGCCGCATATAATTACTCTTGGCCGCATCAAATTACACCTGGCCGCATATAATTACTCTTGGCCGCCACAAATTACACTTGGCCGCGTATTAAATGAAAATAAGTTAAATTCATCCATTCTTCTAAACTTAAACTTAATTGTCTAACACACACAATTACAAATAAGTTAAATTTAAGGATGAAAAAAAATTTAAGTCTAGAAGAATGAACTGAATTAAAAAAAGAAGAAGTTAAGTTTAACAAAACGCAACCTAACTCGTGTATTGGCTTGTTATACTATGCAATCCCCTCATGGTTTGACTTTGACCTATGGGAGTCAAAATATTTGAAATACGAAGCCCTCGGCAAAACCCCACTTTTTATGACCATGGGGGTGAGTGTTGCCAATATTTTCATAAATTTTTTTTTTTTTTTACATAACTCAGGTGTTTGAGCCAATTTACGCACATTTTCAATAATTTAGAGGGACTAATCTCATCACCCATGTGCGGAACACTATGGACTGGTCTCAAATGACTTGATCGAACCTGAGAAATTTACAACCTAATACCTTAGGGGAGAATAAACTCCTAAGTCTAAAGCCTTGACCACTGAGCCAAATCCTTGCCAATATTTTCACTTTGATCCACTATCCACTGAGATTAATTATAATCAGAACGATCAAATAAGTAATAATGTGTGATAATTAGTTTTGAAACAAGGTAAAGAATAATTAAATGATTTTATTAGACAAGGAAAATTTTATTTTCAAATGGGTTGATCATTCCTTCAACTGTCTATAAGGAATACTTTTTCAGCTCTGCCATCTAAATGAGAAACTGTTTCTTCATTCATCATAGTTGCCTTATCATCTCATGTCGAAATTTGTAGTACGAGGTAACTGCTCTATTTGTATTTTTTATCTTGTTCGACGGTCACTTACGCATACCCTTTCCGGTCCGTTGAAAGGCAAATCATCCGCAATGTATGGTCTTCAATTGTTTTTTCAAATCGCCATCTGTCTTCAAACCTTTGTCACCTGTCCCAGAATTTCCACAGAGAAACAGAGCTATAATACAGAGAATAATTGATTCATCCTCCATCTACCACCTGTTCCATTAATGTCAGCAGAAAAATATTTAAACAGAAACTTTATGTTAGTACTTGAGTTTGATTTCGACTATTCCACCTGTCCTAAATTCGACTTCGATTTAATTTATGGTGTTAAAAGAACATGAAAATCGTAAATTACGTCAAATGAGCAATGCTACCTTTACAGATTTATGTACGTAGATTTGGACGCACAAGTGTCCAAAACCCTCCGATAAACGAAATCCCTATTGTCTTGGAATGAGTCAGAATGGACGACCGAGGATCTACGTAGACCATATTCATTGCACAATTACGTGCACATTTGTATCCGTTTCTGTGAGAACAAATTGCCCTACGTACATCAAATATAGTAGAAAGAAAATAAGAAGTTGCAGTCCATTAACACCTCGTAAACTGAGAGAGAAAGTCCAGAATATGATTTTCTGACAGAGTCATTCAACAATTCCCCCCATTTCCGCGTTGATTTAAAAGGCCCATTATGCAGAGAAATTTCAGTTTTATTGACCGTTGATTTTCTCACGCGTGCTTGACTTTCTCTTCTCCAATTGCTTATTTTTTGTTCGGCCCGGAGTGCCACCGTGAATTTAGTTACACAAATGTCGCTCTCTGCGACCGCTCTAAAAACAGACTTATAGCTGAGATGTTGAATGTCATAAAAGACTTAATTGAAACCCTCCTTAACACCAATTGATTTTAGGAGAGATGATAGAAAAGAGGTCCGACAAATGGTATTAGAGCCAAGAAGTCATGGGTTCGAGTCTCGGGAGAGTCATCGTGAGGGAGAGATTGTTGGGTCTGGAGTACCCCCATAGATTTGGTTACACCGTCACTTCCTGCGACCACTCTAAAAATGGATTTATGGGTGCGATGTTGAATGCTACTAAAAAAGACTTAGGGGTTGTTTTTTTAAATAAGCCAAAGTGTTTTTTTTTTTTTGGCACCTATTCAAATTTTTTTCATATTACTTGGGTTATTGTCAATTTTTTAAGGATTATTGCATTCTCATGACAAGAGGAATCTAAAAAGTAAAATTTTTTTGACCGAAATCCCTTTTTTTTAAATAAAGACGAAAAAAATTTGAATAAGGACAAAAAAATAAGTCACTTGGCTTATTTAACCTTACGATCCCTTAATTGAAACTCTCCCTAACACCAATTGATTTTTCGAGAGATGATAGAAAAATGGTCCCACATTTATAATTTTTACTTGCTAGTTGTTGGATTAACCATCTACATAATAAAATACAAGGATGTGGAGACCACACAAACACAAATTGAAAAAATGACTGAGATTCATTTAATCAAATGGCTGATATGTGCTCTCCAATTTTCTTAAAAAAAAAACACTCACTCTTACAAATATATTACAAAAATGTCATCAAAAGATGGGTAGTGTCGTAGGTCAGTAGTTTATATACTAAAATAAGAAGGCCTATATGAGAACCCTGTTTCTGTAAATCTCTTCATTTTGCTCCCTGCTTTCTGCAGCAAAGGTTTTGTTGTTCCAGTTCAGTTGGAGATAGTTTACATACCATAATGACTGATGCACTGACAGAAGAACAAATTGCGGAGTTCCGAGAAGCCTTCTGCTTGATCGACAAAGACTCCGATGGTTTGTTCTCTTTCCCCTCTCTGTATCTAACGAGTCCGATTTTGTTCACCGCTTCACCTGCGTACTTTCTCCTGCGTTACCTGCCACTGTGATTGATTGAGTTCAACTCTTTCAATGGGTTTCACTGGCTCTGCTGTCATGAAAGAACAAATGATAGAACATGATAGATGAACAAAACTGTTTTATTACTACTATCATCATTAGAAAATTAACAGATATTTGTTGTGTGCCACACAGGCTTCATTACAATGGAAGAACTGGCCACAGTGATCCATTCTTTGAATGAGCATCCAACAAAGGAAGAGGTACAAGAAATGATAAGTGAAGTTGATACTGATGGAAATGGGACCATTGATGTTGAGGATTTCTTGGGTATCATGGCCAGAAAAATGAAGGTAATTGAAAAGTTCGGTTTTTGTTTTTGTGTTTTCTTAAAAAGAGGTTTGGTGAAACGGTCATATATCAGACCGTATCGACTGATACGTAATAAGTAAATAACGATATCAGAGGTCCGAAATCGTGGTACGTGATGGTCGATACGATAACGGTTTTTATTTAAAACCCTGATTCTAGTACTCACTAGGGACTAAAACAAAAGATGTCTACCCAATTTCTGATATTTTATTTTGAGAATTTGTTTTGAAGTGTTTGACAAGGAAACATAATTTGAACAGGATAATGTGTCAGATGAGCTAAAAGAAGCTTTCAAAGTATTTGATCGGGATCAAGATGGATTTATTTCAGCCACTGAGGTAAAACTTTCTCAGTGCATTGTTAATTGTTATCTTCAAGATTTCATTAGTGTTCAGTCCATGTTAGGATTTTTAATTTGTCAAGGCAGAGGGAAATTGAGATACTTTGATACCTGACAAAGAAGTGTAGGAACAAATGACAGAAGATGACCGCAGGGCGGAAATTGATGAGTTATTAAATGGTGTAGGTGTTTATGTGACATTCTGTGAAGGTTAGGTGTCTTTATGTGATTTTGGTGAAAGGTCAAGGATTATTTTGAAAAGTTAAAAAGTTTTTTTTTTTTTTAAATAGGCAATCAATTCATTTCACGATGCCGAAGGTAAAAACGCGAAGGCTACAACGATTTCATAAAAAATACAAGAATAAACCAAAACTACCAAAACTTAGACACCGGAACACATCCACTAGGAGGCTCCAAAACACATACTACCAAAGCAGGTCATACATAAATGCAGGGCATTTGGCCGTCTCCGATTTTAATAGTAGAGCTTAAAGAGACACACAGCTTTAAGCATAGCCGTAAAAAGTTTTGTTGCTACAAAATATCCTTTTCTTATCTTTTAAATTATATTCTTTTCCTTTCCGACTCCAAATTGTTGATGTACATAGAGTTAACTTTTAATTATAGGTAACCAAATAAAATCAAATATTTTAGCAAAATGATAAATCATTTAGCTCTGATTTTTCTAGCCCAATGACGAAGAAGATAAGTAGTTTAGCTTCTTTTTATTTTTATGTTTCACTTTTTTCTTTAAGTCGTTTCCTTTTCTTTTTAAAAAAAGCCAAAGACAAACTTAAGATCCAAACACAATATTATTGGTGCTTTATAATATAAATAAATATTCTCTTACGCCACATTACGATTAACTTTTTTTTATTTTTTATTGTGTGCAGTTGAAAAATGTAATGATAAATTTAGGGGAGAGACTAACAGATGAAGAAGCTGAACAGATGATTAAGGAAGCTGATTTGGATGGAGATGGCTTAGTTAGCTACGAAGAATTTGCCAGAATAATGATGGCAGTATGAATAAACTTAACAAGATATATAGATATATATTCATCCCATAGAAATCATTATTGTTGAGATCACCTCTTGTGTAAAGCCTGTAATATCCTGATGTTATCTCACAAAAGTTACAAATTAAAATGCTAAAATAATGATAATTGGATAGAAATCTTTTGCTCCATGTTTTTAGTATTTTTAAGAGATAAGAAAGGCCTTGGGATTCCTTTTTAGTTGAACTTGTACACCAAACTACAAAACTAAAACTAAATTGTGTGTGCTTTCAATGAGTTTTAGCTTACTCAAAAAGGCAAAAACTAACAAAAATGCTAGAGACACATCGGTGTGGCACACCTCAACCACACCTCTCTCATATACGGGAGGCCCACTGAAACGGGCCCTACCTGTATGTGAAAGGGGTGTGGCTGAGGTCATCTGATGTGTCCATAGCACCCAAGGACGGAACCAGGATTTTACCCTAGCAGTGACGAAATGTATACTAGAAAAATCTAGTAGTGGCGAGATTATATAAGTTGGGCATAATTTTTTTTTTTACATATAATAATTACATTTTCTAACATTCTTGTCGTGGCGGTCGCCGCTACTAGACCCCCCCGATCCCATCCTTGATAGCTCCTCTTGAAAACTAAACTAGAAGAGTCAAGAGTAGCTCATTATGTTTCTCTTAATTCCAATAGCACACCTTTTGACCTTAAGCACAAACCATTTTGAACAGGTTAAAAACCAAATCAGAAAAAAATTCCGAGAAGAAGAAATTATGAAAGAAAAAAAATTTCGAGTTACTTTAATTTTTTTTATACTTTATAAGTCAAATGAGCAGATTAATATTACTTTCGATCTTGGTTTAAAATTTTATCGAGTTTCAATTTTATTTTTTTTATCTGGTGCTCAAAAACAAGTTCAAACTTAAACTTTTTCTGTTGTTAATATAACAAGTTAAACTTAGAACCAACTTTAAACGAATATGAATTCGAAGTCGGCAACGTTGGTTTGAACAAATCTTTTTTATGGTTCCGCTGTGAATAATTGTTTATGGCGCTAATTGTAGCCGTTCAAACTGTTCTTAACGATCCAGATTTTTAACAAAAAATTTCAGAAAAAGCTTATTAGAATTCAAATCGGATAAAACACTTCTGAACGGTCGTGATTGGTTCTTGTGATAAAATAAAACCTATTCAGGGCGGAGCCGTGTTATCTCCGTTGGTTTAAGCTTGGCTAATCAATGCAACCGAAAGAACGGTTTATGTGGAACGTCGCAACCTAGCTTCCCGCGTAAAACCCTAACAATGGCCACTCCGCAACCAGACGTTAACGACGACGACGACTACTCCCCCTCCTCCACCACCATCACCTTCGACCCATCCCTCCCTCTCCTCCGAAACCCCATCCCCTTCTCCTCCTCCCCCTCCTCCCCATACATCCTCGCATTCAAAGACGCCGACTCCTTCTCCACCGCCTGCAAATCCTGCATATCCACCCTCACCTCCCAGTGCGAGGCCGGCGCCAGAATCGGCTGCGCCATCGCCGCCTCCGAC
>BPLS01000190.1:183945-251575 GCA_019656275.1 Rhododendron kiyosumense | reverse complement strand
TTAACATAAAATATAGAGTCTATTGGTTTGGTTCGATTCGGCAAAAATTTCAGGAAACCAAGACCGAACCGATTAGTCTGGTCCGGTCTAGAAAAATTTCGCCATCACCCCGACCGAAAACCAAACCGATCGGTTGATTTTTTCGGTCCGTCGGGTTTTGTAACACCCCTAGTGTTATCTCATACTTTATCTTCTTTGTCAAT
Source organism: Rhododendron kiyosumense (assembly GCA_019656275.1). NCBI lineage: Eukaryota > Viridiplantae > Streptophyta > Magnoliopsida > Ericales > Ericaceae > Rhododendron > Rhododendron kiyosumense. Next base: position 251,372 of record BPLS01000190.1, on the reverse strand, counting down.
CCGCGTTGATGGTTGCTGTGATTGTGATCTGAAGGCACCCAATCCGTAGGAAAGTGCGGGTACGGGTGTGAACACGAAGGTGAAAGCATCTTTCAAAAATCTCTTAAATAACTAAATTTGTGAGCGCCAGAGCGAGAATTGAGATCGAGAGCGAATGCCATCTTGAAAGACGATATGACTAAGAAATTGTGATGCATTTTGTTGGTTTTTCATAGTCAAGACGCAATCGCGTAAATAAAAAAAGGGGGCTAGGAATCCAATAAAGAAAAAAATTGGATGATGACATGATGTATGCTTTTCCGCTATGTCTGATCGTGTTGTTTTTTCCCATCTGATTTTTCAAAAATTTTACAACCACATTTAAATACATACCTTCTCACAAAATACAAGAGTCCCACACACGTCACTCCGTTTGGTTTACATTTTGAGAGTTATTTTTAACTCTCGGCACAGTTTTCAATAAATATTTCTCTCTATCTCTCTCTACTTATTACCACTCAAACTCTCAAAAATAACTTTCTAAAATGTAAACCAAGCAAAGCCCGTGGCAGTTTAGTTTAGTTTTAGTAGTGGATGGAAAGAGAAATAAGGTAATGATTGGAGAGAGATGAGAAAGTAATAATTGAAAAAATAGGATAATGATTTGGAGAAAGAAGTAGGGTAATGATTGAAAAACAAAACTAAATTAGCAACCAAATGCTACCTATGTTTTTTCAATTCTCCTACCACAACGTCCATTTACACATCTAATCACATACCTGTATTCATAAAAAGGGTAGAGTCCGCACACACTACACACTCAGTGTGTGTGGACTCCACCGTTGTTGTGAGTGAAGGCATGTTGCTAGAATTATTGTTGTTTTTTTCCAGACAAGTTGTAGTAGGAATCTTTCCGCCACTGATGACTCTGATGTTTTCAGCCATTGATGACGGCTGGTTGTTGCAAAGAAAGTTCCAGGAAATTTCCTACTTGTACTATTGTGGTACTAAAGTGTGGAATGGTTTCCCTTGTGCGACTGTAGGACAAAAGTTCAGAGACGACTAAGGCAAGGAGTCTCCACCGTGAAAAACAGGTCCACCTGCTTTTCCAAAGGTGTTCTGCCATTTTTATTGTGTAGAAAAAAATGAAAAGTTGTTACCGCCCTAATGTCCTACATCGTCCAATATATGGGTTTTAGTCGACTTTTTATGTATATAAGCTCTTAGGCATTCTCTCGTTGGAAGCCGATTTTGAAGGGTGAATTATATCCCGTGAGTTTCTATCAAAAGTCGACATCCGTAAATGAAAAAATTTCCAGCTTTGACCATGCTGGAAAGAGATGTAAGACAGCAAGGGCCCGTTTGGATGCGCGATTAGGTTTGGAGGTATTATGTAAGAAGGGGGGATTGGATAGTAGGGGGTATTGGTTAATAAGGGATGGCCCACGTTGATGTGATGTTTATGGAGGGGGTATTAAATAGTGCTTGGTTTGGATGGAAGATTAATTGGGGGTATAAGAAAGGGGGATTGATGTAAAAAGCTGTTAAATGACTTTTTTGTCCTTATATAGTGTTTTGTGATAAAATTTGTTGGTTTTATTATAATGAGAATAAATACTTGTTTTTTTGAGCCGGAAGGACAAAAGAAAAAAAAAGGAAGAAAAAAGTGCAAAGCCGCAGGGACAGAAAAAAGAAAAAAGTGCAAGGCTTGATCCGGAAAAGCTGAGAAATAAAATTAAGTGTTCCGAATTTCAATCCGTTTGAATGGGTGGAAATTTTTTATTTTTCTGATCATTTAATTCTAAAGGGACATAGTTAAATTTTGACTCTAGAACTCTCGTTGGTTAGTCCTAAGATATTTGGTTGTACAACTTTCTTAGAACTAATCAACGAGAGTCCTAGAGTCAAAATTTAATTATGACCATTTAGGATAAAATGATCAGAAAACTAAAATCTTTCTATCGGTCAAACGGATTGAAATTTGGAGCATTTAATTTTTTAACCATATTTTTAATATATAAACTGAAGGTTGAAAAATTAAGTGTTCCAAATTTCAATCTGTTTGAATGGGTGAGAAGATTTTATTTTTTTGATCATTTAATTCTAAAGGGTCATAATTAAATTTTGATTCTAGGGCTCTCATTGGTTAGTCCTAAGAGATATTTGATTCTACGACTTTTTTAGGGCTAATCAACGAGAGCTTTATAGTCAAAATTTAATTATGACTCGTTAGAATTAAATGATCAGAAAAATAAAATCTTCTTACCCATTCAAACGGATTAAAATTTGGAACACTTAATTTTTTTGCTTTTGCTCAAGAAATGGGTCCGTGGAGTCGGGAAGGGGAATTACGAGGGGTATAATTGTCCGAAATGGAGGGGATTAGGGGGTATTCCACAATAACAGGTGGAACCCTGCCCATGGCTAACACCCCCTCAGGGGGTATTAGGAGTGTTGCGGAATCCAGGCCATTGATAATACCCCTCCAAAATTGACAGCCAAACGGGGGCTTAGGGTGGGACCTAGGTATTAACAGGGGGTATATCACAACACCCTTTCATAACACCCCATCCAAACAGGCCCCAAGTGCTGTCGGTCTTTACGCGTGTTTGAGTCCACATGAAAGACTTGTACGGCGGGTGTATTTTGCGGACGTTGTCAACATAGTTGTCATTAATTACATGGTTGGATTTTTTAAAGTATCCAATTCTAAATCAATTGGCTAATAGTGGAGAGGCCGTTCATGGTCATATACTAGTTTTGGAGAAAATAATTAATCAATTTGGAACAAATTCCAGTACTCCTCCGCACATGCGCCCCCCCCCCCCCCCACTCACACGTGGAGAGGTAAACAAATGATTCATAAGATTTGGATCACAACAAATAACGATGCACTTATCCCACAAAAAAGGAGAAATAAATTCTCTGAAATCGTAGTTTTGATACCATGGTAAAGTATCCAACTCCAAGCCAATTGGTTAAGAGTGGAGACTGGAGAGGCCGCCCAGGCTCATATACTAGTTTTGAGGAGATAATTAACTGATGTGGGACAAATCCCGACAGGATTATCAGTTGGTTCTAGTATCATTGATTAACTGATAGGATCAAAGTAATGATACAGCCACCACACGCTGTGTGGGGTCCACTCTGGCCTCTATAGATGACACGAGCCGTTCAATAATTTAAAAAAAAAAAAATCAAATGGGCTCATAAAAAATTTGCTCAATCCGATATATGTAGATGCTCGATCCAATCTTTTTATTTTTTAAAAAAATTGGAAAAAATGGAAAGATTGGGTCGAACACCTACACATATCGGATTGAGCTGATTTTTCACGAGCTCACTCAATTTTTAAAAAAATTATTGAACGGTTCGAATCATCTGTACAGAATCTGGAATGGGCTCCACACGGCATTCGGTTGGCCTTGACGCGGTGACTCTAGGCTTTTCGGTCTATCTTTATGGTACTAGTATATTTCATACTGCGATAGATTTAATTGGTGGGGCAGGACGGACTTCAGTCTTTATTTAAGTTGAACTGTAGAATTTCACTTTTGCTTGCTTTCTTTCTGTAAGTTGCATGGAAAACTCTCAATTTCGAAGAGGGAAGATCTTGGTTGGTGGAGGAAAAGAATGAGTTCGATTTTGTTTACCCTTTTTTATTGAACATGTGAAAAACCCTTGGGATCGATACGAATGGATTACTTTTTCAGTGGACCTACATTTTATTCACCAGTATGAGGGAGGACGGTTTTGGGGGACCCGGAGATGTTGCTAAGTAGCTTCTTTTTAAGCGTCTTGTAGGGTGCAGGGTGCATCCGGACTGTCCATCTCGGCAATCTGTGGTCCTGATTGAAAATAAGCTACTCTAGGGGAGAGTTAGAGTTAAAGGTGTTTATGCTAGTAATTAACTTATGCAGAATAATTTTTTTGTTGTCTTTATTTAATTTTTTTTGCATTTGTTAATTTCATGCCAAACTTTTATGTGATATGAATGTGTAAAGATGAGATGAATCGGAAAAGTAAAAAATTTTAACTTTTATACAAGTATTTTGGGAAATATCCAAAGAAAAGCTAAAAAAGTCGGTTTTTTGGACTTTTTCTTGAATATTTTTCAAAATATTTGTGTAAAAAATTTTAACTTTTACACAAGTATTTTCCGATTCCTTTCATTCTTACTCACTCATATCACAAAAAAAAATTGGCGTAAAATTAACAAACGCAAAAAAAAAAAAATTGAATAAGGACAAAATCATAAAATTATGGTGCATAAGTTAATCATTAGCATGAATGAAGGATAATTTTTCCGCGAAGAGTTTGTTTTTAATTTGAATAGCTGAAACACTTTTGAGCGGTTTAGAGACGCCATAGGGACTCAGGGAGTGGTTTTGAGGCATCCGGCGGTTCTGGGGGTCCCCATTTTCAAAGGATGTTAGGCCTCGTTCTAGAACACCTTCTTAAAAAATAAGTACTTATTTCATATTTTTAAACTCAAAAATAATATAAATGAAAAATAATTTTTAATTTTGTTTTACACCGTATAAAAGATTTATCAAATAAGATTCATATTGATAGAAAAATTATTTGAGTAAACATATAATTTTTAAGCTTGAAATTGCTTATTTAAAAAATAAAGAGTGGCTCTTTTCGCACCCCTGTCCCTGACACACACGCACTCAACCCCCCCCCCCCCCCCAATTTTATGTCTTTTTCTTTCTTTCTTTTATTTACTTTTACTAGTTTTTTTTTTCTTTTTACTTTTAAAAGACTTTGATTACTGTTTTTTTAAACTTTTACTATTTTTTTTGTTTTACTTTTAAAATACTTTAATTACTGTTTTAGTTTTTTTTTTTTAAGTAATTAATGGTCCTCTCTTTTGCGACCCGCTCTCGCGTCTCAGTGCCTCTCAGCAGTCAATCACGTGCCTCTGTCGTCAATCACGTGTGCTGAGGGTAGAATTTGTTGTAAAGGTGATGTCTAAAATGTGTAACATGGGATCAAATGCCCTGCGTACGGAGTCATTTTCCGCAGCTTTTACAATTCTGGATGGGAGTTGATTTCTACACTTCATTTTTTATCGTATACATTTTTTTGTTTGTTTTTTTTTAGTGTGAATTTACTTTATTGTCTCTTGATGTTTGAAAAAATGAACTTATAAAAGGATTAAGAAGAAAATTCACGTGAATAAAGACAAAAAAAGGAGTGCGTATGATAAAAATGGAAATGTAGAAATCAATTCTCTTCTAGATTAATCTTTATAGACAAATTCTACATAGGGCGTAGGCAATAGATATCCCATGATGTTTTACTTTCTATATCTCAAGTTTTATCACGCGTATCTCCACCGATTGTTGACGAATCAAATGCACTGTGCCGATTGAAGAAAGAAGGGAGGCTCAATTATAGTCGGGACAAAGTCTTGTATGAACAACACAGATTTGTTGATAAAACAAATTTAAAGCACGGTAATGCATCAATTGTTATTCAATTGCGTGTTACTTAGCTTACTAAGCGTATCTTAGCTGAATTTTGACCGATCAATCTCTCTGTCTACTAACGGAAGGCGCAATTATCTCCTGATACAAAAAGAAAGGGTGGCTCAATTATAGGCTGGGAAAAGTCCCGTATGAACAACGAAGATTTGTCAATAAACAAATTTAAAGCATGGTAGAAAAGGTTGTACAAGATGATCTGCCAAGAGTTTTAAAGATGGAAAAAGATTGCCGCCAAAGAAGCCATAGTCCCATGAGATCCCGTCAGCCGGCAAGTAGGACTCCCATGAGAAACGCGAAAAGGAGAAATCACATTTTTTTTCTTTCTTTCGGTGCGTCAAAAAGATAAAAAGGGGAATCACCTTTGCGTGTTCGTTTGCATGAGCGAGAGCGCGAATGTAAGGGTGAAAACATCTTTCTAAACTACTATGTAAAAATATTAAAATTTGTGAGAACGAAGTTTGTAAATGCAGAGTAAGGAGTGTACACTGCAAAATTAATGTGTGATAGGTTTGGTTTAGGATGTGTGACTAAGGTAGGTTTGGTTTAGGAACACATAATTCCCAACACAGACATTTGGTGGTGGTAGTGGTGGTGGGGTTGGGGTTGGGGGTTTGTGTTTATGCATGTGGTGGTGGTGGTTTGGAGGGGTGGACTGAGACTTTTTTTTCCTCTTGAGCACTGCTAACTGCGCAGATCATGGTGTGTCATTCACTACAGATTTCACACAAATAATTCGAGCCATTTATTGAATATAGAATATTTTTTAGATGCTCGATTCAATCATTTAATTTTTCATTATCTTTCATTCAAATTTCAGGATAATAAAAAGTTAGATGATTGGATCGAATACCTAAAGATATTGGATTGAGTTGATTTTTCCAAAGACCCTCAAAAAAAAAATATATTTAATGAATGGCTCGGAACATTTGTGTGGATCCGTAGTGGGCTCCATCCCATGATCTGTGCACAAAATATGAGCACATTGTCTGTGCAATTAGATTTTCTGTTTTCTCCCCTATAATATTTCTTTACACATGTTTGGTATAGCACAGAATTCCTAGTTGTGCTAGCTGCACAGACAATGGAGTACATACTCCATGCACAGATTGTTTTGGGACTTGTTTTGGGTCCCACAAGAATGATCGGAGCCACACATTTTGTTTAAAATAAATTATTTAGGGTCTCTATAAAAAATAAGTTTTGCCAGATACCGGTAAGAGCCTTTACAAAACATTCAACTTTGTTCCAGAATTTGGCCTGAATTCCGGTTGAAATGATTTTTTATAGAGGTCCTAAGTAAAATATTTTGAACAACATAAACAGTTTTGATCATATTTGTGGGACCCAAAACATGTTCTAAAACAATCTGTGCATGAATTATGTACTCCATTATCTTTGTTAGCATTAGTGCAGAATTCCTAGGCCGAGAAAAAAACAAAAACACAGAATTCATACCCGAACAATTACATGGGTCGACCCAACTTGCAGCAATGGGGCACAGATGGCGCGAGGCCCACTCTTGGGTCTTGCGATAATAATTCAAATTATTCATTAATTTTAAATTATCTTTTCAAGTGGCCCAGTAAAAAATTTGCTCAATTAAATAACTGCAAGTACTTGATTCCGTATCAATTTTTTTGGATATATTTATGAAAACCATATGAGGTAAATTACAGTGTAAAACATCTCTAGGAAAACGAAAGTATTACTTAAATTAAGACTCTTTGGATTACAGGAGATTATAAAATAGTGTTAATATTCTATTATTAGCCGTAGGTAGCTCGGGAAACTATTTTGGAAGACAGATTATAAATGAAAATGACATGTATTTGGTTGAAATTTCTGTCTAACTTAGGTCTTGTTCCTTTGAAGTTCTTATTTTTTTAGTATTTATCTCCCGTTTTACGAGATATGTCATTCTTTCACAATATATCACCACTCTTAACGGAACCGGACCTTATAGTTAGCATGAAAGGTTTACCTGTTAAAATACGTACCTGTTTTTTAAATCCACTGGCAAAAACTCAATATCAATATTCATAAGGAAGCTATTCTGATTTTACAGAATGGCAGCTTCATTTGCCAAACGGAGAATAAGTTATTTTGCCGACATCTCTTTGCCGCCGACCTCGTAGGCGGTGGTAATATGAACACGCTAACTCCGTCAAAGTTCGGCTGAAAAGCAACCTTATTATTCCCGGACTCTTGGGAGGATTTCGTGGCTTAAACCTAGTGGTAGTAGTTGCCTTGTTGGTGTGAGACTAGTTTTCAAAATTTGACCATTTTTTTCTACTCCGCATAACTGATCAGGTGTATGGGTCAGCTAACGCACATCTCAATTAATTTTTTAGAGCATAATGTCCACCGTCCAATTACGGGAAGCCCAATTAAAATCAGAACAAAGTTCCTTATACACTGGCTCCGAAAGAATTAATAACTCACCTAAAGAAGTTTTGAACGTAAAACCTTAGGAGGGAGCAAATTAGGTTTTTGAATTCTCCATTTCTTTTGGTTGTCCAACTCCTAACAAGAGTCGTTTCGTGTGGGCAACCTAAACGGTGCGAAATTGGGAAGTTTTCTAAAAATGTTTTAAAAAATGACCACACAAAATTAATATGGCAGTTTTGTTTTGGACCTTTTGGTCTTTCTCTCCTTCACTTCCACACTAGACATGTGAATTTTCTCCGATCACTGGGTAGTGGATTGTTCAAACTTGGTTTAAAAGTTTAACGAGCTTCAAAATTTTGTTCAATGTTGCCAATTTCAAACAAGTTTATTCGAACCGATCATGACCTAATTTCGACTGGCTTCAACTTTTTAAAGATGATAAGTTGAACGAGTCAAGTTATGACTTGATCAAACTTGGCTTGAAAGCTTCACAAGCCTCTAAAATTATCTAAGCTTTGTTTCTTCATGTGCTCACATATCGATTTCAAATAAGCTTGTCCAGTAGCTTAGTTAGTTTCTCAGCTCTAAGCAAAACCCAAATATGTCACCATGGATGAAGCTTGTATTGAAGTTTCACAATCTTCCTAACATAACCATACTCGTTACCTAAGTTTCTTCATTTGGTAATTGGTACTCTTTCATACCCATATGGTTTTTTTTTTTTACCGAACAAGCTCAATGCATTATATTATTACCAAAACAAAAACAATACAAAAACTAACAAAAAGAGAAAACAAGAAAACAAACGGAAACAAAAAGGAAAAACCCGCACGGAACCACGACGCCGGAGCCGGACCCATCGAATACACTCGTGAGGAGGGGTTGGAGAGATCGCAGTTGAGAGGCCTGGATGACCCGCCGCTCCAACTCAAACTCGTCTCGCCGTAGACCAGAGGCAGAAGACGCTGCAAACGCCGCCTTCGTCGCCGGAACGCTGATTCCAAGAAAAATCAGATTCGGACCACACAATGTTATGTGACCACAAAGTCTCCGAATTTGGGATGTAGCATTGAAGCGTGTGCCACACACACACACACGAAAAATTATTCAATGCCCCTGGAGCACCGCCACGTGGTGCTTCAGGTCTCTTCTCAACAACACTTTTTTGTGGGACCTGAGACTAAGTTTGAGGATCCCATAGCAATGTGTGGTGGGAAGAAGCTTGGGGCACCGCCACGTGGTGGCCCAATGGCTCTGAATAATCTCTCCCAACACACACATACATATATATAATAATTTCTCCAAACACACACATCCGGACCGTCCAAAACACTTTTGGACGCCCGCGATTGATATCTGCAGTAAGGTTTCTATATGTATTTTGGACAGGCAGGCCGCGATTGATTGCTGCAGTAAGGTTTCTCTCATACATATATATCCCTTTCTTCTTTATTAAGGGCAACTGCCAACTTGGCTTTCGATCTTTGCGAGTCAGATTTCCATACATATAGTAAATACAGAACAAAGAAAAAGACTTTCCATATCGTAGCTTTCCATTAGGAAGCTCTCAACGAAACTTCCTTCGAATTTGCCGCCTCAACGCATTCATTCATTCAATAAATAGCCAAGGGGGTTTTGGTTGCCAGAATGAAATTCTTTCCAACTGCCCAAGGATCAAGAACTGGTCAAAGTTTTTAATCCCTCAGCAAAATATCTCAGGTAGAAACCAAACAATGTCTAGCATGTTGCTTGACACCATTACCACCACCACCTTCACCAAAGCCCAGAAGCGTTGGCGTATCGCTTGCACGGCGATCCACTTCACGCTTTATCTCGCCCGAGATATCGTACCTGAGAAAAGGAGCAAATCCAGTATAGCCCAAAAGAGATGGCGCCTCGCCTACACGGTGATATACTCTTCCCGCGTCATTTTCTCTCTCATTGCTGAGATTGTACCCAAATCGCCAGACCGCCGCAGTCACCCGTCTCCTCATACCGTTGTTGAAATCGAGCAGATCATGCCCAATCATGGTTTTGATCAAACCACTTCGAAAAGTCACTTGCTGGAGATATACGATGCAGATGACGCGGATGATTCGTTTTTCCCCGACATTGACCAATCGAAACTCACCGAAATGGTGAAGGAAAAAGACTTGAATGAGTTCAGCAAGTTTGGAGGCATCAAGGGCTTAACCAAAGCTCTTCAAACTGATCCTGAAAACGGAATCTCCGGCAATGACGACGATTTCACCCTGCGAAAGACCAGGTTTTGTTAGAACTTAGGTTCACAAATATTATTTTATTACAAAAATCATTGGATCACATGAACATAGAAACACAAACAAGAAAAACATGAGAGTACGAAAATAGTGAAAGTAGGAAAGATGTTGCCTGTGAAATTGGGAGTCGTGTAGTTATTGTATTAAGGCTAATATTTCTCCCATCGTGAAGGTTCCACCAAAGTGTACTAGCCCCAGATTAAAATCAAGTGCTTACGAGCATTCCTCACCCAATGTTCACGACCACCGGAAGGTTTGAACGAGTCATGAACCGAGTTGTCCAACTCTATAGAAAATAGTACAAGAATATTCTAAAAACCCTCTTTTATTATCTGTGTATACTCTCCAAATACTTTCTTCACTTCCACTACTTTTTACACTTGTCAAAACCCATATATATAGAAATTATTCGATTCAAACCCATTTATTGATATATATAATGATAGGAATAAATATCACTTTTATGTTTTTGTAGCCGACAACATTTATGCACTAATATTGTAACGGATAAGTAATGATAGGTAATAAGTATTTTAATTTATTTTTATTAAAATCTTTCAATGTTCCTACAGGTTCGGTACAAACACGTACAACAAACCACCCCCAAAAGGGCTACTTCATTTCGTGGTGGAGGCGTTCAAAGACACCACCATTATCATCCTTCTGGGCTGCGCTGCGCTCTCTCTTGGCTTCGGCATCAAAGAGCACGGCGGCAAAGAAGGTTGGTACGAGGGTGGTAGCATATTCGTAGCCGTTTACGTTGTTGTTGCGGTTTCTTCACTTAGCAATCTCAGACAGGAAAGACAGTTTGATAAGCTGTCGAAAATAAGCAATGACATTAAAATCGATGTCATGAGAGGCGAAAGGCGGCAGAAGATATCCATCTTCGAAATTGTGGTAGGAGACGTCGTGTTCCTAACGATAGGGGATCAAATCCCAGCTGATGGGATTTTCCTATCAGGACATTCGTTGCAAGTGGACGAGTCAAGCATGACAGGAGAGAGTGACGATGTGGAAGTCGACAGCGAGCAGAACCCCTTTCTGCTTTCTGGTTCGAAAGTTGCCGATGGTTATGCAACGATGCTGGTGACTTCTGTGGGGATGAACACCTCTTGGGGCAACATGATGAGCTCAATAGCACGCAATTCCAGCGAACGGACGCCATTGCAAGCTCGGCTCGACAAACTGACCTCTTCCATTGGGAAGGTAGGTCTGTCCGTTGCTCTACTGGTTCTTCTGGTTCTGTTGATTCGGTATTTCACCGGAAACACAAACGATGAGAACGGAAACAAGGAGTTCAATGGCAGCAGAACGGATATAAATGATGTGTTTAATTCCGTTGTGCATATTGTTGCTGCTGCAGTCACTATTGTGGTTGTCGCGATTCCAGAAGGTCTACCATTGGCGGTCACACTCACACTTGCTTATTCCATGAAGAGAATGATGGCAGATCAGGCAATGGTCCGGAAGCTTCCGGCTTGTGAGACCATGGGGTCTGCCACCGTTATCTGTACTGATAAAACGGGAACATTAACGATGAATAAGATGAAAGTCACCAAATTTTGGCTTGGTCAAGAAAACATTGAAGAACATCATTCCGAAGTGATTGCCAAAAATGTCCTTGAACTATTCCATCAAGGAGTTGGTTTGAACACCACTGGTACTGTTTGCAAATCACTATCGGGCTCCATACCTGAGTTTTCAGGTAGTCCAACTGAAAAAGCAATTCTATCTTGGGCTATCTTGGAACTGGGTATGGATATGGAAAATTTAAAGCAAAGTTCTACCATTCTTCATGTTGAAACCTTCAATTCGGAAAAGAAACGAAGTGGAGTTTCAGTGAGGAAGAAGGATGATGACACTATTCATATACACTGGAAAGGTGCTGCTGAAATGGTACTAGGTATGTGTTCGCATTATTATCAAGGCTCTGGAAAGGTTACGCCAATAGATGAAGAAGGAAGGAAACAATTCGAGAATATAATCCAAGAAATGGCAGCTAGTAGCCTGCGTTGCATCGCTTTTGCCCATAAGCAAGTTTCAGACCAAGAAATCAAATATATCGACGACGGGAAAAAAACACACCAAAAGCTAGAAGACGAAGGAATGACCTTGCTAGGGATAGTTGGGCTGAAGGATCCATGCAGGCCTGGTGCAAAGAAAGCCATTAAAATTTGCAGAGCAGCTGGAGTGGATATCAAAATGATAACAGGTGACAATATATTTACTGCAAAGGCAATAGCCACAGAATGCGGAATTCTTGACGAGGATCGACTAGTTAGGGACGGAGAAGTGGTGGAAGGAGTAGTGTTCCGGACCTACACACAAGAAGAAAGAATGCTAAAGGTGGATCAAATCCGTGTAATGGCGAGATCCTCCCCTTTTGACAAGCTTTTGATGGTACAATGCTTGAGACAAAAGGGACACGTGGTTGCAGTCACCGGAGACGGCACAAACGATGCACCAGCTTTGAAAGAAGCCGACGTAGGACTTTCCATGGGAATCCAAGGCACTGAGGTGGCAAAAGAGAGCTCAGATATCGTCATATTGGATGATGATTTTGCCTCTGTGGCCACGGTTCTGAGATGGGGGCGATGCGTATACAATAATATTCAAAAGTTTATTCAGTTTCAACTTACTGTAAATGTTGCAGCTCTTGTGATCAACTTTGTTGCAGCAGTTTCTGCCGGAGAAGTCCCCCTAACAACGGTGCAATTGTTGTGGGTCAACCTCATTATGGACTCATTGGGTGCTTTGGCTTTGGCCACAGAGCGACCAACAGACGAGCTGATGAACAAACCGCCAGTGGGCCGGTCTGAACCCCTCATAACAAACGTAATGTGGAGAAACCTTTTGGCACAAGCTCTATACCAGATAGCCATCCTCTTGACATTCCAGTTCAGTGGTAGATCAATCTTTAATGTAAGCAAGGCAGTAAACAATACTATAATCTTCAATACCTTTGTGTTCTGTCAAGTTTTCAATGAATTCAATTCGCGGAAGTTGGAGAAGAAGAACGTGTTCACGGGTCTTCATAAGAACCGGTTGTTTCTTGGGATCATTGCAGTGACTGTTGTTCTTCAGATTGTGATGGTAGAGTTCCTGAAGAAATTTGCAGACACAGTCAGATTGAATTGGTGGCAGTGGGTAGTTTGCATTGCCATTGCATCCTTTTCGTGGCCAATTGGTTGGTGCGTGAAGTCCATACCTGTTTCGGAGAAACCATTCCTCAGCTACCTCAGACGTTGAGATTGTTGGGTCCACCCCGGCGGGCTTGTTTTTGGTTTTGGGCTGGTTTGGCCCAAATTAGCTCTCTTGTTTTATATACTCTTGTATTCCTAGTGTGGAAATGGACGTGTGTGCTATATATGAACAGAGAGAGCGGGAGACCGAGAGTCAGAGAGAAAGAGAGAGAGGAGAGTTCCATTGTATTGAGAGGAGAGTGTGAGTGACTGAAAAATCTCACCGGTGTAATTTCTCGATATAGTGAAACCCCCCTCCCTGTGGATGTAGGCCGGTTGTTTGGCCGAACCACGTAAGTTCTTGGTGTTGCTCTTCTTTTTATTTTCGTGCTTGTGTTTGTGGTGTGGATTAGGGTCGACCTCGCGACCCAACGGAGATCCCGGTTGGCAACAATTACATTATATGTACTTGCTATGCATAGCAATGATAAGCGCCCAAGATTGCACATGCTTGGGTGCTTAATTCCTCCTAAGCATGACGTTTTTATGTCTTTTTGATCATTAATTTCAAATGTTGCACGTAAGGTGTTCTGTTGAGTGTTTTAGGTCATTCTTGCTAATAAGGCGGTTTTGTATGCCAATGGATACTCCGGAATCTATCCAAGACCTCAAGGTCTGCCGGCACGCATTTCAATGATGGAAGGTCTTTGACGTCAAAGAATGGGAAGCACCTTGAGTCCCTTGGTGGTCGAGTTGGCTAAAATTGAGCCAAAGTATGCCAAGCGAGCCAAATGCTCAAGGATGATCATCGAGATCGACGGAGCACTCAAGGCCATGGAGAGTATTCCCCGCCAAGTTCTAGAGCCATAAGACGAAGTGCTGGATGAAGTCCAAGAGGCGACGAGGATTTCAAAGCAGCCCAGAAGGCTGGTTCAAGATTTCTGCAGAAATGTTATCGATAACGTTTTCCTTCCGTTCCCTCAAGCTTACCAGAAGTCCTATCGTTATCGATAACTTGAGTGAAGTTATCGATACCCTTGCACTATCTTTGGCCAGAATTTGTCCAGAGGCAAGGAGAGCGATAACATTTTAGTAATGTTATCGATAACGTTTTGTCGTGGGTGGCCATTTTAGTAATGTTATCGATAACAATTTCACTGTTATCGATAACGTTTTGTCCGGGAAGATATTTTTCTTACTTTTTCAGACTTTCCACTTATGAAAACTTTCTTTTTATAGGCTACTTTTTGGGGTTTTTCCTGACTTTTGAGGGGAGAGAAAGTCTTTTGTGTATATATAGGGCCACCTCTCTCCCTCTTTTGTATCTAGCTTATTACTTACTTAGGTTTTCTCCATTAATGTCTTCCTAAGCTTTTCAAGTGTAATTTCCATTAAACTCAAGTAAGTTCTTCGTGTTCTTTATTTTCTCGTTTATTAAAGTTGATCGTGTGGTTTGGATCTTTATTAATCTCAAGTTTATTTTCGTTTCTATCGGTTAAAAATGTTGGTTAAATTTAGCATGTCTTCTAGTCTTTCAAATATGTGTGAGTAGTCGCTTAGGCATGGCTGTGTGAGTAGTCGCTTAGGCATGGCTTCGGAGTGATTAACGCTTCGAGATTTACGTTTATCTTGTCTTTCTCAACTCTCGACTTAAAGTTTGATAAGGAAAATGAGTATTGTTCGGCCTTTATGAAACAAAACTAACCGATGTTAATCTCCGGTGATCATGTGCTTGCTCACATGGTTCAGTGAGCGATGTTTCGATTTGTGTTTGCCAAAAGAATGAAAGAGCTTACTCATTTTCCATGTCACACTTTTAGTCTTTATTGGTTTCACCACTAAATCTTCCGGTTGATAGCCTAAGCCGTGTGATTCCACCAAGTTTTCCTTGAGAAAGTTTGGATGACTTAAGTCCCGAGCGTTAGTCATTCCAACGCCTTACCGCTTGTCTTAATTTAGTAAAAACTCATTTTCTAGTCTTTTCATTCGAGCAATTTCCACCTTAAAGCAAAACCAAAAGTTGGCCGTCTAAACGCCACAACCCTTTCACTAAAATCCTGGCAAGCTATAAGGAATTATCTCTGTGGGTACGATCCCGGACTTTCCGGTATTTATGCTGACAACGACTTAGCCCTACGCTCGGGGTAAATCAACTTTTTCAACGGTTAGATTGTGGTCGAAGCAAGCAGCCGGTGTAAATTGTACTCTCATATCATTCAAAACATAGTGAAAACTGGTGTGAGCCGTGGATTACTCAACTACTTAGTTGGGGAACCACGTAAAAATCCTGTGTCTTGCTTTTTTGTCTTGTTTTCTTGATTGTGTGCTTGTTGGTTTGGCCGTTTTCTCAACAAGCAAACCCCTCAGAACTCTCTTAGATTAAGGTGAATTCAGAACGAGATGGAAGACTCTTGGAAAGCCCCCCAGAAGGCCGTGAGTCCGAACAGCTACAGGAGGCCCGGAAAGAACTGAAAGTTTGTGAGGAACGTCTAAAGGCTTGGCGATTATGCAGGTTGTTAAATAAGCAAGTCTTCACCGTAGTATATGAACCACCTACGCGGAAAGTCGATGCTGTAGGCATAATGGCATTAAGTCCAACGACTGTGCTCAGCCAAATCCCTGCAAGAAGAACTTAGCAGATGAAGATTTGTTCAGTTAACTCAAAGTAGTTGGGGCTAGCTAATGCTAGGTTGAGCCAGCGGAATTGAATTGCAGATCATTTTCTTGTATATCACTCCATTCTTTGCATGTGGGTTTTAAACTTCTTGACAACCATCGTCTTTACAAATTCGCTTGGAGAGTGGGGAAGGGTCTTCAGGACCATATTTTGGGATTGAGACGACGAAGGAAGAAAAAATAAGAGAAGCAGCACAGGAAGTTAAGGGGCTTCGCTTGGATGTTCAGCTTCTCATCCTGAGGAGTGAGAAAAAAAATTGGGGAGACGATTATATTTTTGTGTCCATCCAATTGTATTGTTCATTGGAACCGTTATGAAAATAGCTTCCAACTACATTTTATCAAGTTCGTTCTCTCTTCTCCCTCTCCACATACATGTTAGCGTCTTTGTACTGTCATACTAATTAACCGTAATAAGATAGTTTGATATTTCCATTGACCTCTTTTTGTTCACCTGTGTTTCTGGGCATTATTCTTCAATTGATTATGTAGTAGTAAGTTGTGCAAGTAAAATCAGTAGTCAAAGTTTGGGTAAGTCGACCTCTTCTTCCTTCTTTTTTATTTTGGTGCTTTGTTTCTCTATTAACTTATCCCATGAAAACACGACCTCATTAACTTATCCCATGAAAACACGACCTCATTGGGATCAGCCATAACTAAACCCAAACAAAAGTTCTGCATTTGACAACAAAATGATGATTAAGTCATAGGATATATAATATGTATCTCAGAACTACAAGTTCAGATACGGTATCTGGGAATCCTGGGATAGTTCAAAACTTCAATGCCTTGGTGGCAGATAGGAACACCAAATCAATACCACACGCAAAGCAGATATCCCATAATGATATTGATACTAATACATCCGGATATATTATTGGAAAATGCTAAAGACAACCCAATGAGCAGTCGTTAAGGTTTAAAAAGTGGATTGAAATATATGAAAAGTGTACGAAAGTGTATTGAAATGTGCAAAAGGTGCATGGAGAGTGCTGCTTCTTTTCTTTTTTTTTTGGTCTTTTTCTTTGCTTATATATTGACAACCCCAAACTTGGAGATTCTTTCATAGCCAATTTGGGAGTGGATTGCAGTTACTCAAGAGAACTTGGCCAAGGACTTTGTTAGGTCATGATGTCTTCCAAACCATGATTCAACTCTTGCTTTCCAACCAAAGAATGAAGTGCTATAATTGGATTACTCTTATAGCACTGACACACCTAATTGCTTGCCGTATTCGAGTCCGATACACCAAGGACACGCTGCACACTGGGACACCAGAAGACACACGTTGCATGTCCAAATTATTTTAAGCATGGGACACTTGGTTTACACATCAATGACCCAAGTGTCTCAACTTGAACACCGAGTGGAAGAATGATAGGGATTAGCTTGTAGTATTAAAAGCTTATTTCGGAGGTCAAATAATGCTATCTAAAAACTAAATACAAATAAAGAAATTTCAACCAGATAAAACTCCCGTTTAAAGCCTAATATTTAAAAGTAATAAAGTAAGAGTTGTCAAGATTCTATTAGGTGTTTCCAGATAGAATGTTCTGGAATGTTCATATATATAACAATCAACTATCTAACTAAATATATAAACATATTGTGGGTCATGTCCCCCATAGTATCTGTTCCCATTTATTTAAAATTGCCACGTCTTGTGTCCGTGCTCATCTTCCAGTCCGAGTCTGTGTCCTGTGTTTCTTACTAGCAAATCCTTGAAATGCAATGGAATAACTCAAACCACTGACTCACTTAATGAAAATAACAACCAACACCCTCATACAGGCACTCTCTATCACAATCATCTGCAATTTCACACCATCCAATATCCAGCAAAAGCTGTTATGAAGAAATGCAGTCATATTACATAGTGCAGCTAATATATCTATGAAAGCTTCTTCATGTGTAATTACGAGGCCTGGCTGACTGTAAATTGTAGGGGAAAACTAAGTTCTCTGAGTGACCCATAAAGAAGCAGCTGAGACCATGCCCGATTTTCCTGGATGGTATTAAAAAAAGGGGACTGCAAACATTTTTTTTGATAACTCAAGTGTCTAAGCCAGCTTATACACACCTCTATTGACCTCGGTACCAATCCCACCGTCTACTAGCACGGGTTCCAGTTAAAGCCGGAGCAAATGCCTCCCAAAGGACTTGATCCTTGACTACCAAGGCAATCCTTGGGGTTGAGACAGCGAGCACATTGAATCAGAATTCACTTTGTTTATTTTTTTTTCTAAGCAAATCAGGTCAGGTTTCACTTTAAGCTAATCATAGGCTAAAAAGGATTTATAATGACTCCAAATTTGCATGTTAACAAATACTGAAAATTACTCAAGTTTGTGTGCAAGGGTTTACCTTAATTAAAGGAAATCGCAAATACTTCTAAACTTGTAAAGAAACTCACTTCACTTTCTTGCGTTGTGTAGGAAAAACTTCGATCTACTATTATTCTGATCTCCATCCATCCTTGTTCGGTTACAACACTTGTCTCTCAAGTCTGAACACTGGGTCGTATCCAAATCAACCGAGCAAATCAGCCTATGGAATAGGATTACTAACACGAGATTTGATGCGCCCGCACACTTGATTGCCCCATGTGAGGGAATCGAATTCAAGGTGGATATTGTTGAGGAGACCCAAATCGATATCGAATTTACAGCTTCCGATTTCTTTGTTTTGATCGACAGGTTTGATCCGACGAAAATCTGTGGTTTCGACCATTCCGTTCATTCCCGGTCTCTTCCCAATCCCTTCTTTTCTTTCCCGCTTTTATATTTTTCCATTCCCGGGTTATTTTCGCTTTTATCCCCCTAAACTATCTCGAACATATTTATGTCGTCCTTGTGCTTTTAAACCAATCTGTTTCATCCGTTAAACTATCTCAAATGTGTTACGCCATCCCTCCCTATACCACGTTCGGTTGCGGTTGACTTTTCATCATCCGTTTCCAGGGCTGAAATGGTGTGTGATTGTTAAGGGATAGAGTGTCAACCTTGTTCCGATGTTATTTCTTTGTTGTGATCATGCCCCTTGCTTTAGTTTATTTTATTTACTGTACTCCTTATATTTATATTTAATTAAGTAAAAGTTCCTAACGAGGGTCCACGTAGTCATAGATATGACTATGTATGACTATATGTACATGGAATTAGTTATACATGGATTGATTCTCGAAAATGCATAGAAATACGGATAGAGTTTGATTGGGGGTCCACTGAGTGATAAGTATGATATGTATATATATGTATGAAATTTGAATAGAGCTTGACCAGGGTCTATAGAGTGATAGGTACTATATTCGTTTGTGCTTTAAATTTTTTAGAGTTTGGATACTCAAATTAACTTTCAAATATAAAGCTTGCCTTTATCAATACTAATTTGTTATACTAAAATTTACCTTGCGCGTGCATTAAAGCATGTAAGTTATTGAGAAAGGAGAATAACTAGGAAATTAAAAATTCTACTATGTCTGCGAGGGAATTTAAAACTTATTATATGTATTTTTAGATGGAACAGAAAAAAACTATTTTAGTTACAAAAGTTGTGCGAAAGCTTTTATTTTAGTGTTGTTGATCATCATTCTCTTTCAAATACATGACAATCAAACATAATATAATACGTAATTGTGTGATGATAAATAAAGGGAATTGATTTTACCACTCTCCTTTTTGTTGATGTCACTCCCCTTCTTTCACAAAACAAATTATCTAATTAAGATATAAAAGGGAGTGACATTAATAAAAAGAGAGCGGCAAAATCACTCCCCTAAATAAAGGTCAATGAAGGTTAGGGGATCATGATTAAAAAAAATAATACTGTAATAAGGTAAAGAGGATCAATCCAAAAATTGACTAAACTACAGGTAGTGAAGTGTAGGTCTCCCCTACAGCAAGAAATACACGATGCGGCATCTGATTGTAGCAGCGGTCGTTATTAGTTATGTTTAAAAAAAAGTTCTGCAAATCCGCTCCCAATTCGTTCTTCCTCTTCCTCCTCTCTCTCTCTCTCTCTCTCTCTCTCTCTCTCTCTCTCTCTCTCTCTATGCCCTATTGACTTGCCTTTGCAAACCTAGTCACCGGCAATCTGATCAACTGTTGCAGTACTTGGCGTCGAATTCAACTCCCTGTTCATCAATCGCCTGATCCTCTGTAACTCCTGTTTCAAACTTCTCCAAATCGTCAAATCAGTGCTGCTGGTACGTTCAACGCAAATTTGATATCGTTTGTCTGATTGATTGCTGTTGGTTTCTTTCAAAATTTTATGCGTTCATGGAAGCATAATTTTCAATTTGTTCAAATTTTGTTGATTACGTCATAGTTGCTAAGTATCAGGACCAACTTGTAGGTGCGTTAGCCAACTAGTGAGGCTCGACTTGGTAAAGGCTGGTTCGAGTTTCATTCACATGTTAAACGATTGAACCGAACCTGAGCCTGACAGTATTGGGCACAACTAGGCTCACAAACCTAGGGTGTAGGTATACAATGAAAATTTTATGTCTACAATTTCAGTACCTTGTATGTGGACAAACTTTTTTACATGTACTACAGATAGACTTATATGTGTATTTTTAATAGGTATATATTAAAGAACAAAACTTCTAGTCTTCTACATATATGAACTTATTATATGCATAATAACAGTTTTATTCTAAAGTTCGGCTCGTTTCAGCTAATTTGCAGCCCTACCAGCTTGTATTGGCAATGAGAGATTCCTTAATTTGCGTGCTTCCTCGTTGCCGATAACAATTTTTTTGAATGTACTCATTTTTTTTAGTTTTAAGATTTTGTCTTTAACGCGGGAACATTGTAATACTCGAATTAACAGGGAATCAAACTTTAGCTTGACCAAACACACACACACATAAATCATATTAACATTAAAAACCAAGCTCAACAAGAAATCACGACACACATAATACTTAGTTTGGAGAAAATGCCAAGTTTCACAGCTCATACCAGCTTTTATTTAAGTCTACATCGGCGAAGAAGAGATGCACCATCGGCTGCATAGGCAAGGCACGCTATGTACTAGGATTTGCACCAACGAAGTACCATAATGCCCTTGGTATTTAGAAATCTTGTGCAGTCCAAAGCAAGGGGTTGAGGCCAGTACTAATCAGGCTCAAGAAAATTCAACATGTTTTGCCTATTATTGGAGTCTAGTTAGTTATTTATGTTAGTTTTCGTTGGTGAAGAAGGCAACAAATCAAGACACCAGAAATTGCTAAGGAATGTCGATTTTGGATGCGTGTTAATTTTTCTTGTTGAAGAGCATAACTAGGACACCAGTCAAGCTCAAACCAATTGACAGTTTTTGTATATCAATTTAATCGAATGTACCAGAAACTTGTAAGAGCAATAGGGTATTTGAAATCCATACTAAATGGGGGGACACACGAAGCCACTGAAAGATCATAACTGAAAATGATTTTTATCGTAAGATTTTGATTGGGAATGGGAAGGAGTGTTCCATGGGCACTTAGAGAACGTCCATGAAACATATAGACCCTAAAAACTCTTGGAGACAATTTGTTTTTCACTGCGCTCTGGTCACAACATAATTTTCTTGTTGGCCATTGAATAAAGTTCCCGCATCAAGCTTATTCCATGTTTTCGTCAAGCAATATACTCCAGATTTTCAATTTGAATGTGTTTTCGCTGATGTGTTATATAGTATTTACTTGAACTATTACCTATATGTCTTTCAACTTTCTTCTCGTAAATACTTCTGAGTTACTCTCCAAGCCTTGGTTTTTTGAATAGTCTTTTAAATTTCCACCCTTATAATGACATATTGTGTGTTTCACGTTCTCAGGACTATTCATGGAACCATAGCCATTGGAAGGAGATTTAGTGTAAGATATGAACACCATGGGGACAGAAAATTCTAACAGTGGAAATTTCCCTCAAAGGCCTGCTTCTTCTCCTCCAACCTTTGTTGCTGCTTCTCAGAGCACAACACCTTTTTTATCATCTGGCCCTGTGGTTGGGCCAGAGGCCTCTGCGTTTAGATCCACAACACCTATTGCTTTCCAGACTTCAAGGCCTTTCTTACCATCTGCGCCAGTTGTTGGACCTGAAGCATCTGGTGCTAGACCAACACAAACAGGTAGGTATAATGATCCATCTATGCCTCCTCTGCAATCATCTCATGCCCCACCAGGTGTTGGATCTTTCCAGCACTTCCGGAGCCCACAATTTCCATCAACAGGTCAATTAGCCCCTCCACACATTTCTGCTCCAGGACGGCCAGTTTTTCCCCCGCCAATTAGACATCCTGCAGGTCATGTTCCTTCCCCACCAGTTTCTATTCCTCTACGACCGCAGATACCTTCTGGGTCCATGGGATCACCTCCTCAGAGCATAAACCGGTTGCCGTCTGGCATGAATATTCCTCCATCATCTTTAGATTCATCATTTTCTGCTCCAAGGCCAACACTGCAGACATTACAGACATCTTGTACTGGTTTTCCCAGTAACCCACGTAATACAGTTATACAACCTCCACCTGTACAGTCTGCCCACTTTGTCACCCATCAAGGAGGTTTTGGTCCGGTCCCACCTACAACATCTGCTTCTTTTCCTTCCCATCAAGGAGGTTATGTTCCCCCTCCACCAGTTGCTGCTCCACTTGGTGTCTATTCAAGGGAACACATTCAACACCAAGGGTCTGGACCTCCAATGGGAGCTGTGCAGGGTTTGGCAGAAGACTTCAGCTCTCTCTCTGTTGCTTCTGTACCTGGATCAATTGATCCGGGACTTGATTCTAAAGCATTGCCAAGACCATTAGATAGTGACGTGGAGCCAAAGTCTTTTGCTGATACGTATCCTTCGAATTGTGATTCTAGATATGTACGTTTTACAACTTGCACAATGCCGAATTCTCAGTCTTTGGTTTCAAGGTGGCATTTGCCTCTTGGAGCTGTTGTTTGTCCTCTTGCAGAAGCTCCTGATGGGGTGAGTACATGTGCAGTCTGAACAATTGACCGTGCTGATGTCGGGCATGCTTCAAATTAATTTCATTCTCTTTCTCATTGTAAACCCTGTTCATGCAGGAGGTGGTGCCAGTAGTTAACTTTACCCCGAGTGGCATTATTCGTTGTAGAAGATGTCGATCATATGTGAATCCATATGTGACATTCACGGATGGTGGAACAAAGTGGCGTTGCAACATCTGTGCTTGGCTTAATGATGGTAAATTTCCAACTTTCCTTATAAGAAAGTGTGTTTTGTCATATAAACCTATAAGGGTTCAGGGAAACAAAATTTATAAACATTGATTTGAACTGGTAATCTTGAATCTGGTGCAACTACAAAAGTGATTTTCTCTTGGGTTCATTAATTCCCAAGTCCTAGGATATCCTGCACGGTTTCATTTTTTTTTTTTTTTGAAACTTTCTGAAGACCCTTGCTTTTCTGATTTGAGTTAATCAGTTTTCGTATTTTAATAAGTTTGGCCTCGACATGGAGGATCCCAATTCATGTAGCTGACCCTATTTGGTTGGGACTTAAGGCTCGTTTTGGTTTGGTTTTTTTTTTTTTTTATTTAATTGCTCTACAAGAACCATGGGCTATGACTGTTTTTATGAATACCTTGCAGGCTCAGGCAGATTATTGTTTTAGGTCTATTTTCTTTTTACTTATGGGTATCATGTGTGAATCAACCAACTATTTACGCCTTTGTGCCTGGTACTTGTGGAGAATCAATAGGTTTAGGGAAGACCTGTGCTGATCTTGGTATTCCTATTGAGCTTCCTACACACTTTCATGTGTCAGATAAATGTTTGCAAAATTAAAAACTGTAGCCCTTTATACAATATTATGAAGGAAATACAAAGTAGATGAATTTCTTTTTCAATACAATTACAAGTATTCATCAACAAGAAAAAGTTCCAAACAATGGCTGAACAATGAAAGACATCAAAAGTAGCACTTAAATATCACTTATTTAAAAAAACAAACAAATGACTGAACTTTACAAGATTTTGGAGGCATCATTTAAATATCACTCTTGGAATTTTAGCAGCACAAGTATTAATTATTTCCATAATGTATTTTATGGGTATTTCCGTCATGTTTGAAAGCATTTTCTGGCTTGGTTCAAGATATCCCAAACATTTATCTGTTGAAGTATTTAAGTTGTCCGCATCAAATAAACAAATCCAAACACTCATCGTGTGTGTCTCATTATATATATATATTTTCCGTTTTGTACCTTTATTATGGGCACCAAAATAGAAGGGCCCTCACAATTTGCATATTTTTGGCGGCCTAAAGTGACCGCGCCTTGGGCTTTAGCTCAGGGCCAGCACTAGGAATACTTGTATTAATAACCCTTCTTGTTAGGTGTGTTTCCAGTTAGACATGCATGGAGTCAGATACACATCCCATACCCTCACCTTAGTGTTATGGATTGTAATGGGTACTTTATGCATTTAGAAAACTCCATGTAACATTTTCGTAAAGCAATGTAGCCAAAGGGTTTTAAAGATGCACTTCATGCATTAACATTTGCAGTATCTTGGTATTAACACTAGCATAAGGAGTCTAATGATGAAATCTATGTATAGAGCCACCATTTTTCCAAATTTGCTAAAGTTATATGCTTGTCAAGCCATCGACACGATTTTACTGTGCATGTAACCTCCCAAACTCTTTTTTGGTCTTACAATGTGATTAGTTACGTCACCTTCTAACTCCATGGATAAACAAGAACAAACGCCTTTCAGATTGGAGATTTATTGAGTCATTGGTCTTTTCATTTTTAAGTAAAGTCATTGCAGACATTTCTACTTATGTTCATCATGTGTGCTTACAAAATCTTTCCTACTTATACAGCATATACAAAAGGATTTGATTGCCAAACTTATACTATCATATAAAGAACAGTACATGATGTAACCTACTTAAAATTCAACCCCCCACCCCCCATGTTGCCGTGCGCAACCTGTTTGTCGTGTTTGTTTGTATACACGCATGCTGACCTATTTCCATCTCATATGCAGTTTCGGGTGATTATTTTGCACATTTGGATGCTAGTGGTAAAAGAGTGGACTTGAATGAACGGCCTGAGCTTACCAAGGGTAGTGTGGAATTCATTGCTCCGGTTGAGTATATGCACCGGCGTCCAATGCCTCCGCTATATTTTTTCCTGATTGACGTATCAATATCCGCTGTTAAAAGTGGAATGCTTGAGGTATGCGCTTTTAGATGATAAGGATGGGCCTTTAGCAATTTATGTTGCATTGCTTCCTGCCCATGTATTCATTGTTTGGATTGTTTTCTATACCACCTTGAATTTATGGTTCTCTGTTTTTCTTTTGCATTGTTTATTTAATTTTTTCTGTGCAATCTAAGGTGGGAAAAATGGTGAAGGCTTTGTTTTTTATAGTATCAAAAGCTCTTTCTACAATGGATATTGCTTATGGGCCGGCCATATTGTGCACTGCTGGCAATGTCATGTTTGTATTATAGAGATGGACTTGTCTAGTTGTGACCTTTCTTGCTTAAGATGATGCTCCTCTTATATAATTCTGTTTGATTATTGTACAAAACTATAATGCTATTATGTACTTTTTGTTCGATTATATTTACTGTTAATGATAACCATGTGACAGCTGAGACTGCATTTTCACTTTATGACTTGGATTTATATACCTATATTTTCGATGTTCGTTTTCAGGTTGTGGCACAAACTGTCAAGTCTTGTTTGGATAGATTGCCTGGCTACCCCAGAACACGAATTGGGTTCATTACTTTTGACAGCACCCTTCATTTTTATAACATGAAGGCGAGCAAAGCAGTGATTTTTTGCTGCTGCTTATTATAAAGAATGATTTCTTTTTCTTGCTTGCAACATTTATTGGTGTTGACTGATGTTGTTTCTCTTTTGCCAGTCGTCTTTGGTGCAGCCTCAAATGATGGTGGTTTCAGATCTAGATGATTTATTTGTTCCTTTGCCCGATGATCTCCTTGTCAACTTGTCAGAATCAAGGATTGTAGTGGATGCTTTTCTAGACAGTTTATCGTCCATGTTTCAGGACAATGTCAACGTGGAATCTGCTTTTGGTCCAGCTCTTAAAGCAGCACATATGGTTATGGTGCGCTCCATTATTTCTGCTTGTTGCCTACACCCATTTGAACAATTAACTCTCACTGTTTGTGCAATTATTTTCAGTCTTTATGTATTCTTTTATCTTCTGACTTACGGATGTTAGATGGTTTTTCTTTTCTTATTAGTTTGGCCATCTTTTGACTTGTTGACATATTCCTCTCCCCATCTTACAGCGACAACTTGGTGGGAAATTGTTAATTTTCCAAAATACGCTGCCTTCACTTGGTATTGGCCACCTTAGGTTGCGTGGAGATGACCTTCGTGTCTACGGAACAGATAAAGAGCATGCACTAAGGAGAGCTGAAGATCCATTTTACAAACAGATGGCTGCTGATTGTACTAAATACCAGATATCGGTGAATATCTATGCGTTCAGTGACAAGTACACTGACATAGCGTCCCTAGGTAGGTGTAGCTTTAGCACCTTCTTGGCTTCACTTCAATCCGATTGTTCTCGAGTCTGAAATTGAAACTCAAGGGGTCAAGTGAAACTACTTTTATTCGGTTTTCATTTTGGAGCCTTGTTTTGAAGATGATTGCAAGAAATGAAGGACATATGCATCACATGTTTTTGTTTTGTTATATGGGTTGTTGAAATCATACATGATGTTTGCGGAATTTATATTGTGTCGTTAGGTACTGTTGTTAGGATAAATTATGCCATGACTCTGGCTTTATCCTTTTAGTCACTGGCTCACCATTGATTCATATATCTGGATAAGTTACATAATGCTAATGAAATCTGTCTTAAGACATTTTTCATGCTCAGTAAATTAAGTGCACATTAATTTGCTTTGTACTTTTGGCTGATAGGAAATTTTTGTAGTTCTTCTATACAGGGTGCATTTATTTATTGGTATATTTAGGCATATTCATGTCTCATACTTCTGAATATCTCAATTGCTTAGACTGAGTTATTAAAATAAAATGTAGGGTTGCTTGGTTGATATAAACCCCTTAGCTGGATGAGGAATAATAATAAGCTGGTCTCCCTTCTGTCTTCTGGGGCTCTAGGATGGCTGGCTGAAAGAGAAGAGGATTGAAACTGTATGACGGGATTTTTTATTGGTAGAATAGAGACTGACAAGGCCTGGTTTGCCATGTCTTAAGAGGCAGAAATTGCTGAAAATGGAAGGAGTAGAAAAAACAGAGAGGCATTCATGGGCATCTCTCTTGGTACTAGGTTAGCTTCATGTACACTCTAAAGGGAAGAAACAAAAACTTTTAGCTTCACTCATGCTCTGCTTACATTTTGGCCAAGGATTAATTTTTAACCAATTTATTAGAGTCTATTTGTTGAGTTGGCAATTTGAATAGTTATTCAATTTTCGTTTTTTATGCTTGAACTTCTGCCTTTTGATTTCTTTCATTGAACTTATACACCTAATCAGATATGTTATTTCATTCTTTTGCTTATAGGAACTTTGGCTAAGTATACTGGTGGTCAAGTATGCTACTACCCGAGCTTCCACTCAGCCATTCACAAAGAGAAGTTGAGACATGAGCTAGCCAGAGATCTTACAAGAGAAACTGCCTGGGAAGCTATTATGCGCATAAGATGTGGAAAAGGTAGTCATTCTGGTGGTCTAAACACCATTAGGTTTAATCCATTGCCTCTATTTCTTTTCAACTTTCTAGGAAGTTTCTCCTCTGTATGGGCATTGGAGCTAATTTTTCGTTTTCTTGAACTATTAGGTTTGAGGGTCACATCTTATCATGGTAACTTTATGTTGCACTCCACCGATATAATAGCGCTCCCAGCTGTAGACTGTGATAAAGCTTTTGCAATGCAATTGACCCTTGAAGAGACACTGTTGACAACGCAGACTGTATACTTCCAAGTTGGTTTATTGTATCCTTCACTTCATGCCAAAGAAGTTCAAGCATGGCTCTCTTGGCACATGCACATGGAAATTAGTGGCAGATGTATTTTGAAATTTGTAATTGTTTCATCTTGTATTTGTCACACCTGCACATTGCCAAAGAAGACCATTACATGGTAATGTTCGGTTTCACTTCATCATTTGCTCATGTAGGATATACGATTTATGCCCACCAGATGCTCGGTTGTTTTCCTCTCAGTTCCCTGGAGGATGAGGACCCAAATGCATCTCAGAGATATGCTTTAGCATGTAACAATACCCACCTTTTGCTTGAGCATGAAGTGAAGTCCTATCATTGACTATGTTCTTTTTGTATATGATTTTATGCCTTTGTATTTAACTTTTCCCCCCAACAAGTTCTTTGCTCTGAATATGCACTTTAAATCCCAAGGCATTATTCTAATTGGTGTAATAGATAAAAAATGACTTTCCTTAACCATCAAAAGATTCACTTCCTCTTCTGGAGAGAGGCGTATCAGAGTACATACTGCAGCGATTCCTGTGGTTGCGGATCTAGGAGAGATGTACCACCAAGCTGATACTGGCGCTGTTGTTTCTTTGCTTTGTAGGCTAGGTATAAAAGGCACCTCGCTTCTCCCCGTGCTAGTTTTCCATATTTGACTATGGCGTTAGTCTTGATTCTTATTTTTTTGCTTCCAAAAAGTCTCGACTGAACTATTGTGCAGCAATAGAGAAAACCCTGTCCTACAAACTGGAAGAAGCTCGAAACTCAATTCAGCAGAGGATTATCAGAGCTCTAAAAGAATATCGAAATTTATATGCTGTGCAGCATCGCTTGGTAGGCAGGATGATATACCCAGAATCACTGAAGTTCTTGCCTTTGTATGGGTTAGCACTCTGTAAATCAATACCCCTTCGTGGTGGATACCCTGATGCGCAGCTTGACGAACGCTGTGCAGCAGGGCACACCATGATGACTTTACCTGTTAGAAATTTGTTGCAGTTGCTGTATCCAAATTTGGTTCGGATTGATGAGGTTCTCGTGAAGGTACATTACTTGCTGGTGCGTAAATTTTCTGCAATTATGCTGTTGCTCTCGAAGGTTTTACAGCTCTAGCTGCATCTTATTTGCAGGCTTATTCTAAGGCTAATGAGTTTAAGATTTCGAGGCTACCACTTACAGCAGAGAGCCTAGATTCCAGAGGCCTTTATATTTACAATGACGGTTTTCGGTTTGTTATATGGTTTGGTAGAATGCTTTCACCTGATATAGCTATGAATCTCCTCGGTGAAGACTTTGCTACAGACCTTTCGAAGGTATGTTTCTTCTATTGCTAAAATTTTTATATTACCACTCTATGTTTTTATCAAACTACAGGTACCTCAGTGCTTTTTGATTTTTTAACCCTGGTGTTGCAGCAGTTGTGATTTATTTAAAATACTTTGGTCTGGATCTCAATAACCATCTCATTGTGTTTAATATTGTGCGTCAAATGGAATGATTTCTCACTTATGTCTTAGTGTCGAACGTGCCACATATTTTTGCTTCTAACATGAAGAGAGCGATCAAAAATTAATGTGTCCTTGTTATGTGCTGTGTTACTAGAGCATAGAGGGAGAACAATAAGGTGGTAATTTTAAGACTATCCGATAGTCCTAGGATTCTAGGGATTTCACAAAGTGGATACCCCCGAGAGTACTGATGCTGATGGTTAGTGTAAAGTCTGGAACTATGATTGAAGAGGATGAACATGGAGAGAAACTAAGAGGTTGCTTGGTAAAGGTTTGAGGGAGTTTTTTGGGGTAATAAATGGAGAGCGAGAGAGAGATGAGAGTAATCAGTGGAGAAAAACTTATTGGGAACCCCAAGTGAACAAAGGGTTTTCGAGGCACATCAATGATGTTTCATTGTTTCGTTTAAGACATCTTCCCCCACCAATTCCTAAGAACTGGTCCGCACCAGGTTAGTAGCGAATCACTTCCAAGACACAATGAACCCCAGGATTTTACCTGTCATCTGGTTGCTTTTGCACACAAAATATCGGACCCAAACTCCTATGGAACTTTTAGTCTGCCAAGTAAGAAATTGTAACGTCAAATATGAATGCCAGGGTTCAAGAGAGTTCATTCATTTGTTTGGCGGATTGTTGTTTCGTAATCAATTCCAAGAAGTGGTTTGCCTCTGGGTTTCCGGGCCTTGGTGAATTACCCTTTGGTTTAAGTCAGTTTAACTTGGTTCTACTTGTTCTGGTGTGATGTTTGTGATTTTCCCTGAATTCCAAAGATTTTCACTGCACATTGTGATCTTCAAGTACACATGTATTCTTGTTGTCTTCTCTTTAATGCCTTTTCCTTTACCTGATGCTTTTCGATTGTGCAGCTACTGACACCTTCTAATGCTCTATTTTTTTGGACGTCGCAAATCAGGTTATTTTGTGTGAGCGTGATGGTGAAATGTCAAGGAAGCTGATGGCAATACTTGAGAAAATTAGGGTGGCTGACCCATCATATTATCAGCTATGTCACCTTGTAAGACAAGGTGAACAACCAAGAGAAGGTTTCTTTCTCCTTGCAAACCTAGTTGAGGACCAGGCTGGTGGCATGAATGGTTATTTAGATTGGATTCTGCAAATTCACCGGCAAGTGCAACAAAACCCGTAATATAGAGGTAAAAATGAGTTGTTCACTGCATGATTTTTGGTTGACGTATTTAATCGCGTTCTTTCAAACTCAGCATATCAAGGTAAAGGGAAGTTATTACGTATTTTGTTTGAGAGGCTAAGTGGAATGGTAAGTTCACTTTGTCTAATCAAATTCCGAGAACAGCGATCTGATCAGGGGGATATTTCAACTATGGTTACCCCCCTCAATAAGGTCAGAAACAAAGCGAATATGGTGATATGGAGAGACAGCTGGCGGCGGTGAACTAAGAATCCTGAAAGAGCGAGAACAGGGAAGGCGGAAGCCACGGGTCCTTCCAAATATCAATAGAAGAGATATTGCCCACATTCCATCGCCAATCCTTCTTGGGAATTGCCCTACCAGCAACAATGCTCCGCCAAGCCCAAGACACAGAATTTGGACAAGAAGCATATGGAAATATTTACCCCGGTATTAAAGCCGCTGGAATAGGGACCGAGGACCTTGCAAGAGTAAAGGCATGGAGATCCCGAAAGCCAAACCCTCGACATTTGTTTGGTTTCACGTTCAATTTAAGATTCTCTCTTTAAGCCCCAAACACATTTGTTTCTTAACTTGCCTTGTAAAAGTGCAGAGCTTGAATGCATCAAAATTACATTATTATCTATTCTAAGCTTGAAAGTTATGAGACAAGGTAGTTTACCTGAGGTATATATCTTGGAACAAACCTTGTTGTGGTATTCATTTTTCTTCTAATGTACTCCAGATTTTGCATTCATACAGAAATTATAACTTTTTATTTATGTAATTTGATCAACAGGAGTGATACAGTGAAAATCTATACTGTCAACAGTAGCCTCTTTTCTGATAACTCACTCAAATGCACGGGCCAGCTTACGCACACCTCAACTAATTCTAGGGACCAATTCTATCTCCCACTTATTGGAATTTATCGGGCCGAGCTGGAATCGGCCAGACTTGTGCGGCATAATAATGGGCTTGGCATCTATTCAAGTCCGTCCAATAAATAAATGGGTTTCACTTGATGTTTCCGAGCCCAATCCCATTAAATTTTCGTAAACCTCTTAATTTTAGCAAATTTCTCATACTATAAAGTAATAAAATCCAAATTACCCTAGAAACTAGAATAACCTCTGCAGATAACTATTTTATTTTAATGTTGATATTTACCAGTACACTAAATGAAAAATATACACATAATATGGTATGTGGGCCATGTTGTGTCGGAATGGGCTTCATTAGATGACCCCAAGTTAATCCCATTTACTGAGTGGGCTGAAAAGCTCAACCCACCCCAATCTCGTGAACCTAAATACCAAAAATAAAAATATTTATAACTAAATTTAAGTTTTTCATTTCAAAGTTTGGATACACTGAAAGTCACTTTCAAATGAAAAAGACTGCCTTTATCAATATTAGCTTTAAAAAAGGTCTAAAAAGACAACAATTTGTATTTCACATCGTCATAACATGCCAGTGACACTGTTTTATTGGTGATTGGTATTTGTTGACACCCAATGAAGCAATGCCATGACTCTTAACTTTATGAGCTATACCTCGTACTTGCATAGGAGCAAGTAAGTTATTGTGCGAGAAAATTTAGATTTCATTGTGTTTTTTTATGGATCAAAAAACTATTTTAAATGTAAAATGAGTTGTACGAAAGTTTTATTCCAGTGTTCGTCATTCTCCTTCAAATCATTACATGATATATTAGGAATATAATTTTCTCCCTTCAATTTCTATTATTTTAGTGTTATTGAAACCCACTTTGCTAATAAGTATTTGTTGCGAAATCTTTTGCGGGAGATATCAAAATCTACTTTTTGTAGGATCTCAAAGGTTCATCGCAAGATTGTCTAGGTGCTAGCGCATGTTTTAGCTTAGCAGACGGTGGCTAATTTTATCCCTCGTTCAGTAGCAAGATATTTTTTTTTGGGGCAAAACTACCTTTGGATGGATATGCAATCAGAGCACCCACTCCACATCTAGGAACTCCATCCTAGTTTTCTTGTTCTTTAGCTTAGTTTGTTGTTTGTTTTTCCTTCCTGTAAACTGTTATTTGCTTTAATTGAAGGTAAAAAAAAAAAACCCAGCAAAGATAAGTGATAAATGAAGTAATGTGCTGACAAATGAAGGTAACTGAAGGTTAGCTGGTGAAAGGATCAAATCCGAAAATCGACTTTACTACAGGGGTTGAAATGTAATAAGTTTCCCCTAGCGATTCACGGTACAGCATCGTACTGTAGCAGAAGGCGGTGGTTTTGTTTGTAAAAATAAATAGAAATAAAAATAAAAAGGCTTTCTCTTGTTAAACTTCAGCAAATCCTTGTCTCTCTCTCTCTCTCTCTCTCTCTAACCTGGGACTTCAGCAATCTAATCGAAAGCAATCAGATTAACTGCTGTTGTATTGGGCTCGACTGCATCTCCGATCCATCGTAACTCCTGTCTGACACTTCTCCATCGGGATCTTTGATCGGGCACTCCTCCGAATCCTCGCCGGTACGCTCACCGCGAATTTGATCTCGTTTGTTTGATTGATTGCTGTTGTTTTCCTGCAAAATTTGATATTTTAATGGAAGCGTTACTTTCAATTTGTTCAAATTTGTTTTTTTTGAACGGTATTTGTTCAAATTTTGTTGGTAACGTATCGTAAGTTGTAAGTATCATAATTTTCAGCTGACTCATAAGTGGTAAGTATCAGGACCAGCTTGTATTGGCAGTATGTGATTGCTTAATATGCGTGCTTCCTTGTTGCCGATAACAAATTTGTTGTATGCTCGTTTTTGTTGGTTTAAAGATTTTCTCTTTACCTGCCGGGAACGGTGTAGTTTTCATATTACCTAGGACTCAAACTTTAGCTTGACTGTTCTGACCGCACACAGTCGCAGCCACACGAAATTACATTGAGATAAAAAACCAATCACAAGCAGGAGTTACAGAACACAAACTATGTAGTTCGGCTAAAATACCTACATAGGTTAGGCACGCTATGTGCTAGGATTTGCCCCAACAAATTACTAATGCATTGGTACTTAAGGAATCACATGCAGCCCGCCAACCCGCCCAACACGCGCGCAGTCCAACACAAGGGCTTGAGTCCAGTGCTAATCAGTGTTTAGAAAATTCAACATGTTCTGCCGATTATTGGAGTTACTAGTTAGGTTATTTATGTTTGTTTTCATTTGGTGAAGAAGGCAGCAAATCAAAAGTAACTAGGAATCGTTACGTACTATGGATTGGATATAGGTTCACGAAGACTATCTGTGGTTTTGGCCTTTTTAACTAAAGGTGTTAATTTTCCCTGTTGAAGAGCACAACGAGGAAGCAAGTCAAGCTCCAACCAACGGGCTTTTTTTTATGTCGATTTAGGTGAATATACTGGACTCCAGCAAGGGCAATGGGGAATCTGAAATCCCATACTTAAGGCAATAGGGAATCTGAAATCCATACTAATGTGTGATTTAACTGAATCCTTCACATTCTCTTGCAAGCCTACAGTAAGCATCAGTGATTCCTCGTCCACCACGGCTGATTTGCACGTTTGGAAAGTTGCGATTGATTAATCATCCTTACTAGCCTCTGTTCTTGATATACGTGGTAGGGGATCCACCTTAAAACTGCAAGTATTCTCGTTATTGGAAGCATTCACTATTACTTCAACAGATTGATCCTTTGCACTATTTTTTACTTGATGAATTTTTTCTACTTCCTCACGACAATTGTGGTTTTCTAAAAAATCATCATATTTAATGTGGAGACCCATGAAGCCACTGAAAGATCATAAATGAAAATTTAATTTCTATCATAAGACTTTGACAGGGAACGGGAATGAGTACTCCATGGGCCCCACGAGCTATTCGTATATGATCTAGGAGGATATTGATATGTTATCATTATGTATTTAGATGTTAGGATTTTACTTGTAGTATCAATTGTTATTTTAGGAGTTATCCTATGTAGAAATCTAGGTTATGTTTCTTTCGTTAGTAGTTTAGTTGTTATTTTAGATTTATAGATCCTACTTAGATATCTAGGTTATGTTTTTTTTATCTTTTGAAGAACCTATCAAAGGACTGTACTCATTCCATTCAATCACTTGATGAAGTATATTTGATTTTGAATATGGTATTTGATAAAGCATCCACCTCAAGACCAATTGGCAATGAGTGGAGATGCTAGCCAAGCTCATATACTAGTTTTGGAGGAGATAATTAACCGATGTGGGACAATTTTCAACACTCCCCCACGTGCGACCCCCGACTCACACGTGGAGAGTTCAACAAAGGATCCGGTACACATGGATCACAACAAAACAAAGTGCAACTATGGCACAAACAAAGGGTAAAAACCTCCGAAAATATAGCTGTGATACCATATAAAAGCATCCACCTCAAGACCAATTGGCAATGAGTGGAGAGGCCGCTCAGGCTCATATACTAGTTTTGGAGGAGATAATTAACTGATGTGGGACAATTTCGAACAGTATTGATGCAAAGATAGCACTACTTCCATAGGCACATGGATGTCTAGGCGTCCTTAGGCACCGGGATACCTAGGGTTGTTATTTTCATATGTTCTTGATCATCATGCATCAACATGAATTATTGGTGTAGTAACTCAGTTGAGGAATTTTGGTTCAGTAAATTGATCTGTATTTGACTTTGCAATTGGCTTCGTATTTGCACTTCCTTGAAGCTGACTGTCTGGTTTTGCCCTGAAAAGGTGGTTGATTTTCTACTTTGTCAACTAGTCCAAGGACACTAAGAGACGAGAAAGTATTTGTTTTTCTGTATATCAATCTTATTTTGTCTTTGGTAAATGGCGCTTACGAGGTGACAGTTCATTTTTGGAAAAAATTGAAAGTCTTGTGCAAAGAATATTGTGGACTTATATTCATGGATCCATTGTTTGATGTATGCCAGCTACACATTTAGACTCACACTCCATACCCTTACCAGAATGTCAAATATCCAACATGGATACTTTATACTTTTAAAGAATGTCCATGTAACATATAGACCTACAAACTCATGGAGATGATGTGTTTTGCACTGCACTCTGGTCATAACATAATTTCTTGTTGGCCACTGAGTAAAATTTCCACATCAAGCTTTTTCCATGTTTTTGTCAAGCAATAGCCTCAAGATTCTCAATTATAATGTGTTTTTGATGATATTTTCTTTTGTGTTTATAATGTTCAACTATAACAACTTTCTTCTTGTGTATACTTTCTGGGTTACTCTATGAGCCTTGGCTTTTTGATTAGTTTTTGTTAATTGCCTACTTTATAATGACAAATTTTATGTTTCACGTTCTCAGTTCTGTACATGGAAGCATAGTTCTTGGAAGGAGATCAAGTGTAAGATATGAACACCATGGGGACAGAAAATCCTAACCGTGGAAATTTCCCTCAAAGGCCTACTTCTTCTCCAAGCTTTGCTGCTTCTCCTCCTCCTCCAACCTTCGCTGCTGCTTCTCAGAGCACAACACCTTTTTTATCATCTGGCCCCGTGGTTGGGCCGGAGGCCTCTGCGTTTAGAACAACACCACCTACTGCTTTCCAGACTTCAAGGCCTTTCTTACCATCTGCGCCAGTTGTTGGACCTGAAGCATCTGGCTCTAGACCAACACAAACAGATAGGTATAATGATCCATCTATGCCTCTTCCGCATTCATCTCATGCCCCACCTGGTGTTGGATCTTTCCAGCGCTTCCGGACCCCACAATTTCCGTCAACAGGTCAAATAGCCACTCCACACATTTCCGCTCCAGGACAGCCAGTTTTTTCCCCACCAATTAGATATCCCACAGGTCATGTTCCTTCCCCGCCTGTTTCTGCTCCTCTACAGCCCCAGATACCTGTGCCCATGGGATCCCCTCCTCAGAGCATAAACCAGTTGCCTTCTGGCATGAATATGCCTCCATCTTTACATTCATCATTTTCTGCTCCAAGGCCAACCTTGCAACCATTACAGTCAGGTTTTCCTCGTTATCCTAGTAACCCAACTAATGCAGTTACACAACCTCCTCCTGTACAGTCTGCGCAGTTTATCACCAATCAAGGAGGTTACGGTCCTGTCCCACCTGCAACATCTGCCTCTTTTCCTTCCCGTCAAGGAGGTTATGTTCCCCCTCCTCCTGTTGCTGCTCCCCTAGGTGTCTATTCAAGGGAACACATGCAACACCAAGGTTCTGGACCTCCAATGGGAGCTGTGCAGGGCTTGGCAGAAGACTTCAGCTCTCTATCTGTTGCTTCTGTCCCTGGATCAATTGATCCAGGACTTGATTCTAAAGCATTGCCAAGACCATTAGATGGTGACGTGGAGCCGAAGTCTTTTGCTGATACATATCCAATGAATTGCGATCCTAGATATCTACGTCTTACAACTTGCGCAATGCCAAATTCTCAGTCTTTGGTTTCAAGATGGCATTTGCCTCTTGGAGCTGTTGTTTGTCCTCTAGCAGAAGCTCCTGATGGGGTGAGTATATGTGCACTCAGAACTATTGCACTGTGCTGATGTCAGACATGCTTCAACATTTTTATGCTTTGTTCCTTTCCCTTCTCAAAAAGAATTTTTTAAAAAATTCCCCCTAGATTCGCCCTACTTCTAACATTTCTCTCTCTATCTCTCTCCACTTATTACCCCTACAATTTTTCAAAAAAAATTTCAAATAACAAACCAAACAAAGCATTAGTCTTTCACATTGTATACCCTCTGCATGCAGGAAGAGGTGCCGGTAGTTAACTTTGCCCCAACTGGCATTATTCGTTGTAGAAGATGTCGAACATATGTGAACCCATATGTGACATTCACAGATGGTGGAAGAAAGTGGCGTTGCAACATCTGTGCTTTGCTTAATGAAGGTAAATTTCCTACTTACTTCAGAAGAAAGTATGTTTTGTCATATGGACATACTGGGCTTTATGGGAGCGAAAAATATAGGTATTGATCTAAACTAGTAATCTTCTATGCAACATGGATGCTAGTGCATGAATCTGGTGCAAATAAATGTGTGTCTTGGGTCATTAGTTCCCACGTCCTAGGATATCCTACACGGTTTGGTTATTTCAGGTCTTATACTCTTTTTTCATTACCCCAGGGTAAAATGGTGTTTCTCTGTAACAATGCTAGTACTGATACTGATCCAGACAAGTTCTATTTAGGAGAATTATTCTTTATTTTACGTTTTGATAAGTAATTTTTTTGTATCGCAACAGCTTCAATGGAATGGTGCCCGAGCACAAAAAGGCCTTATCAAACCTATACTTCATAAACTCAAAAAAGCAGGCTAAAGACAAAAAGGCCCACTCTCTCTAATTGCAAAGCAAGCGAATCTACGAAGTCAACAAAAGAATCTACACTTAGGGTAATCGAACCCAACACCCACCTATAGCATATAGTGAACAAGAATTCTTAAGTGAGGAATGGATTCTTCCAAGTTTTGAAAGGATCTTCTGATCTGATCCATCAAATCCTTCAGTAAAGACATAAAGAAGAAAAACTCGAAACCTTCCACCTATTCTGCCCGACCCTTGTGCCTCTAAAACTGTTCAAGACCCCCACCACATCACCTGTTGTGCCCAAACAATGCCGAAGAAGGAGAAGATTACACTCCAAAATCCTCTAGCTGCAGGGAGATGGATAAGAAAATTTAAACGGTTATTAAGAAGTGTGCTCTCGACAGAGTTCAGTGTAGAAAATGGATTCATGTAGTGGACCCCAATTGATTTGAACTAAGGATCCTTTTTTTTTTTTTTGGGTTTGGTTAGAATAAGTTTCTTGTTCTAGAAGAACTATGTCCGTGTTTGTGAATACCTTGTAGCCCTCAGTTAGATTAGTGTTTTGGTGATTAATGATTAATGTGAAAGTTTTTTATTTTGATAACGGGATGACTTTGCCAGCTTGCGCTCACCTTGATTAATTCGTTGTAGCCCTTGGGCAGATTAGTGTTTTGGTGATTAATTCACAATATGAAACTTTTTTTTATAATCAAATGACTTGGCCAACTTGAGCGCACCTCGACTAATTCTGGGCACTGTAGTTAACGACAAGGCAAACCCTCTAATGGCCCCAAGCCACATGGGACCTCATGGAAGACCAGAAGTTATTAGCTTTCTCATGCCCACTTGGCCAAACCGCTTGGGGCTGATTATAATGAAGGTTGAAAGAGTGGCCTAGTGGCCTATTTTCTTTTTAGTTATGGGTATTCTAGTTATGTGCATGTAACCTGCCAAACTCTTTTTTAGTCATATGATGTGATTAGGTACATCACTTTCTAACTCCATGGACGACCAGAAAAAATGACTATCTGATTGGAGGAAAATACGTCATTGGTTTTTTCTTTTTTAATTACACTTGTGGCAGACTTTTCCACTTATGTTCGTCATGTATGCTTACATGGAATGTTTCCTACTTGTTACAGCATATTTTCTGAATTTGCTGTCTGTGTGTGTTTGTTTGTATGCACGCATGCTGACCTATTTCTATCTTGGGCATCTCATATCCAGTTTCGGGTGATTATTTTGCACATTTGGATCCTAGCGGTAGAAGAGTGGACTTGAATGAACGGCCTGAGCTTACGAAGGGTAGTGTGGAATTTATTGCTCCAGCTGAGTATATGGTGCGGCCTCCAATGCCTCCGCTATATTTTTTCCTGATTGACGTATCAATATCAGCTGTTAGAAGTGGAATGCTTGAGGTATGCACTTTTAGCTAATAAGGACAGACCTTTAGCAATTTATCTCGCACTGTTTCCTGCCCATGCATTTCATTATTTGAATTGTTTTCTATACAACCACAAATTTATGGTTCTCTGTTTTTTTTTTTTTTTTGTAGAATTTATTTTATTGTTTCTGTGCAATCTAAATTAGAAAAGTGGTAAGGGCTTCATTTATATAGTATCAAAAGCTCTTTTTACAGTTAGTAATGTGTATGGGCTGGCCATATTGTGCGCTACTGGCAATGTCATGTTTGTGGCACTGTTGAAGTGGTTACAAAGATGGACTCGTATAGTTGTGAGCTTCCTTTCTTAAGATGATGCTCTTCTCTTCATATAATACTGCTCGAGTATTGTGCTAAACTATAATGCTAATATGCACTTTTGGTTTGATTATATTTACTTTAAATGATAACC
This sequence comes from Rhododendron kiyosumense, assembly GCA_019656275.1. Classification (NCBI taxonomy): domain Eukaryota; kingdom Viridiplantae; phylum Streptophyta; class Magnoliopsida; order Ericales; family Ericaceae; genus Rhododendron; species Rhododendron kiyosumense. The sequence continues at coordinate 211,608 of BPLS01000190.1, read as the reverse complement.
ATGTGACAGCTGAGACTGCATTTTCACTTTATGACTTGGATTTCTATATATATTTTCGATGTTCCTTTTCAGGTTGTGGCACAAACTGTTAAGTCTTGTTTGGATGGATTGCCTGGCTACCCCAGAACACGAGTTGGGTTCATCACTTTTGACAGCAATATACATTTTTATAACATGAAGGCAAGCAAAGCAGTGATTTTTTGTTGCTGCTTATTAGACAACATGATTTCTTTCTCTTTCTTGCCACATTTATCCATGTTGACTGATGTTTAGGTTTCTCTTGTGCCAGTCGTCGTTGGTGCAGCCTCAAATGATGGTGGTTTCAGATCTGGATGATTTATTTGTTCCTTTGCCCGATGATCTCCTTGTCAACTTGTCAGAATCAAGGATTGTCGTGGATGCTTTTCTTGATAGTTTAGCCTCCATGTTTCAGGACAATGTCAATGTAGAATCTGCTTTTGGTCCAGCTCTCAAGGCAGCATATATGGTTATGGTGTGCTCTGTTCTTTCTGCTTGTTACCTGTGCCATTTTAACTGTCAACTCTCAATGTTTGTACAGTTAGTTTCAGTCTTTAAGTATTATTTTATCTTCTGACATATGGTTGTTAGTACCATATTCTTTTCTTCTGAGTTTGGCCATCTTTTTACTTAGCACTGACATATTCCTCTCCTGGTCTTACAGGGCCAACTTGGTGGCAAATTGTTAATTTTCCAAAATACGCTACCTTCACTTGGTGTTGGCCGCCTTAGGTTGCGTGGAGATGACCTCCGTGTCTACGGAACAGATAAAGAGCATGCGATAAGGATAGCTGAAGATCCATTTTACAAGCAGATGGCTGCTGATTGTACTAAATACCAGATAGCGGTGAATATATATGCATTCAGTGACAAGTACACTGACATAGCGTCCCTAGGTAAATGTCGTTTTAAGCATCTTTGTGGCTTCACTTCAAGTCGATTGTTCTCGAGTCTGAAATAGAAACTCCAGGGGTCGTTTGGATGTAGTACATGGTTCTTGATGTTTTTTGTTTTCATTTGTTTCCAAAAAAAGTGAAACCACTTTTATTGGGTCATCATTTGGAGCCTTGTTTTGAAGATGGTTTCAAGAAATTAAGGACAATATTATGCGTAACGTGTTTTTTGTTTTGTTATTGGGTTGTCGAAAGAAATAACACGAAAATGTGAACAAGCACAAATTGAAGGGCCCGAAACAATCATACATGATGTTTTTAAGGACTTTATCGTTCATTGTTAGGTACTGTTGTTAGGACTTAGGACTAATTATGCCATGACTTTGCGTTTATCCTTTAAGTCACCATGGATTCTTATATCTAGACTTTGAGAAGTTATTTAATGTTGGTGAGGTCTGTATTATAATATTTTCATGTTATGTGCACATTGTTTTGCTTTGTACTTTTTGCTGATAGGAAACTTTTGAAGTTCTTCTTTATATGATGTATTTTTTTTAATTTTTTTTATTTATGCATATTCATGTCTCATACTACAGAATATCTGAATTGCTTAGAGTAAGTATTTAATAAAGTAAGATGTGGGGTTGCTTGGTTGATACATACCCCTTAGCTGGACTGCCCTTCTATCTTCTGGTGCTAGGATGGCTGACTGAAAGAGGAGAGGGTTGAAACTGTAAGACGGGATTTTTTTATTGTTACGATAAGAGATTCTCAAGGCCTGGTTTGTCATGTCTTGAAATGTCAGAAATTGCAGAAAATGGAAAGGAGTAGAGAAAACAGATAGGCATTCATGGGCTTCTCATGTGGTACTTGGTTGGCTTCATGTACACTCAAAGAGCAACACCAAAGGGAGGAAACAAAAACTTTTGCCAAATTTATACATTGATGACTCATGTTGCAATTTCAAGTCACTTGGAGCAAGTGCACTCCAAGGGGCTCTTCAAACTTTTAACTTTTGTTGCTATTTCTTTGACTTTGAGGGACCCATTTTGTTAAAGAACTAATTTTAACCTATTTCTTAAAGTGTATTGGTTGAGTTGTCAATTTGAAGAGTTATTTCTCAGTCTTCAAACTTGGGGACAGAGAAAGCTAAAACAAAATAGTCTAGTACATTTGCTTCTTCCCATGCAGGAGTTTTTGCTTACACAGTTCTCAAATTTGATGTAAATCTCATTTTGCTAGTTTCCTTGGAGATGTTCCAAGAGGTTCCACAAGCTTTCAAAATATCTTTGACCTGTACTCCATTGAATTGAAAGCAAACCAGAATATCGTCGACCTAGGATGAGCCCTCCTTCAACTAGGATTGACTCAACGATTAGCCACTAAAGTTTCAAAATTCCACAATCCTTCTAGCCTAACTCGAAATCACATCTACTTGTCTAATGAGGTTACTTGGCCTTAGCTGCGACTCATGGACAACCACTGTTATCCCCTTCAGCAATTTTTGTTGCAAAACTGCCCTTTGCCTTTGAAACAAAACCCGTCTAATCCCAAGTAGGTTCTACCATGGAGTGACCTAATTTTCCTTTTTTCTTGAGCGCCTTTTGATTTCTTGCATTGGACCAGATATACCTAATCACATTTTTCATTTCAATTTTTTTTTTTTGGTGTATATAGGAACTTTGGCTAAATATACTGGTGGTCAAGTATACTACTATCCGAGCTTTCACTCAGCCATTCACAAAGAGAAGTTGAGACATGAGCTAACCAGAGATCTTACAAGAGAAACTGCTTGGGAAGCTGTTATGCGCATAAGATGCGGAAAAGGTAAGTCATTCTGGCAGTCTAAATACCACTATGTTTAATTCATTGCCTCTATCTCCTTTCAACTTTCAGGAAGTTTCTCCTCTTTAAGTTGGGTAGTAGAAGCTAATTTTTTCGTTTTCTTGTCCTATTAGGTGTGAGGTTCACATCTTATCATGGTAACTTTATGTTGCGGTCCTCGGATTTATTAGCGCTCCCAGCTGTAGACTGTGATAAAGCTTTTGCAATGCAGTTGACCCTTGAAGAAACATTATTGACAACACCGACTGTATATTTCCAAGTTGCTTTATTGTATCCTTTATCCTTTACTTCATGAGAAAGAAGTTCAAGAATGCTCTCTTGGCACATGAGCATGGAAATGTGTGGCATATCTATTTTGGAAAATTGTCTTTTGTTTCCTTTCAATTTTTCACCCCTACATGATGCAAAAGAAAATTATTACATGGTAATGTTTTGTTTCTCTTGATCATTTGTTCATATAGGATATATGGTGATGACCCCCTGATGCTCCAATTTTTTTTTTTTTTTGCACCCTTGCTGTTGGTACAAGAGATCTTTAATCCCTGCAGTTCCTTAGAGGATAAGGAGTTGAGGACTCATATGCATCTCAGAGAGACATATTCTTTAGCTACAAGACAACCTTTCGCTTGAGCATGAAGTGAATTCCTGTCATTGACCATGTTCTTTCTGTATATGATTTTATGTCTTTGCTTGATATTCTCGATGATTTGTTCTGTTTGAAATTTTCTTTTTCCTCGTTAGTATACCTTATATTTAACTTGTTTCCCCCCAGAATTTCTTTGCTCTGAACATGCACTGTAAATCCTAAGGCAATTCTAATGGGTGCAGTAGATAAAAAAATTGCGTTCCTTAACCATCAAAAGATTCACTTCATCTTCTGGAGAGAGGCGTATCAGAGTACATACTGCAGCGGTGCCTGTGGTTGCAGATCTTGGAGAGATGTATCGCCATGCTGATACTGGCGCCATAGTTTCTTTGCTTTGTAGGCTAGGTACAAAAGGCGCCTCGCTTCTTCACATGCTAGTTTTTCAAATTTGACCATGGCATTAGTCTTGATTCTTACTTTTTGTTTCCAACAAGTCTGAACTGAACTATTGTGCAGCAATAGAGAAAACTCTGTCCTATAAACTGGAAGAAGCTCGAAACTCAGTTCAGCAGAGGATTGTCAAAGCTCTAAAAGAATATCGAAATTTATATGCTGTGCAGCATCGCTTGGTTGGCAGGATGATATATCCAGAATCACTGAAGTTCTTGCCGCTATATGGGTTAGCACTCTGCAAATCAATTCCCCTTCGTGGTGGATATGCTGATGCACAGCTTGACGAACGCTGTGCAGCAGGGCACACCATGATGACTTTACCTGTTAAAAATTTGTTGCAGTTGCTATATCCAAATTTGGTTCGAATTGATGAGGTTCTCATGAAGGTACATAACTGTCTGGTGTTTGAATTTACTGCAGTTATGCTGTTGTTCTCACAAATTTTACAGCTCTAGCTGCATCTTATTTGTAGGCTAAATCTACGGCTGATGAGTTTAAGGTTTCAAGGCTACCACTTACAGCAGAGAGCCTAGATTCCAGAGGCCTTTATATTTATGATGACGGTTTTCGGTTTGTTATATGGTTCGGTAGAATGCTTTCACCTGATATAGTTATGAATCTACTCGGTCAAGACTTTGCTGCAGACCTTTCGAAGGTACATTTCTTCTATTTTATAAATTTTTGTATTACGTCTCAATTTTTTTAGAACACACCTCTTGCGCCTTTTGATGTTAGTCTCTGGTGTTGCAGTGGTTGTGATTTTTTTGACATGTTTTGGTCTGGATCTCAATTACCATCTCATTTATTTTTGATATTGTACTGTTTGTTCGTTAAGTCTTAGTGTCGAACGTGCAGCATATTTTTGCTTCTAACATGAAGAGAGCGAGCAAAAATTCACGTGTCCTTATTATGTGCTATGTTACCAGAGCATAGAGGGAGAGCAATTGAGTGGTAATTTTAGAACTCTCCTATAGTCCTAGGATTCTAGGAATTTCATAAAGTGAATATATGTACCTATGAGAATACTAATGCTGGTGGTTGGTGTAAATTCTGAAAAAATGATGGAAGAGGATGAAGATGGAGAGAAACTTAAGGTTCTTCAAGGCACACCAATGATGTTTCTTGTAAGAAGATATCTGCCCCTACCAATTCATAAGAATCTGGTTTACACCAGTTTAGTAGCGAATCACTTCCAACATACAATGAACCCCAAGATTTCACCAGTCGACTGACTGCGTTTGCACAAAGATATCGGACCCGAACTCCAATGGAGTTTTATGTTTACCAAGTAAGAAATTAAAATGTAGAATGTGAATTCTAGAGTTCGAGAGAGTTCATTCTTTTGATTTGGTGGAAATTCGTTTCATAACCAATTCCAAGAAGTGGATTGCCTCTGGGTGCCTAGGCATTCATGAACTACCCTTTGGTTTAAGTTAGGTTAACTTTGTTCTACTTGTTCTGGTGTGATGCATGTAATTTTCCCTGCATTCCATAGATTTTCACTGCAGTAAGAGGAAACCTTTTTCCCTTAAGTACCCATTGTGATCTTGAATTACACAGATGCATTCTCTTTTTCTTTTTTTTAATGTCCTTCGCTTTAACTGCTGCTTTTGAGTTGTGCAGTAATTGACCCCTTCTAATGCTCTATTTTTTTGGTCGTTGCAAATCAGGTTATTTTGTGTGAGCGGGATAGTGAAATGTCAAGGAAGCTGATGGCAATACTTGAGAAAATTAGGGAAGCTGACCCTTCATATTATCAGCTATGTCACGTTGTAAGACAAGGTGAACAACCTAGAGAAGGTTTCTTTCTCCTTGCAAACCTAATTGAGGACCAGGCTGGTGGTATGACTGGTTATTTAGATTGGATCCTGCAAATTCACCGGCAAGTGCAACAAAATCCGTAGAGGTAAAAATGAGTTGTTCTCAACATGATGTTTGGGGGACGCTTTTAATTGTGTTCTCAACAATGACTATCTCCCACTATTTTTCGACGTTTTGTTTGAGAGGCTAAAAGTGGAATGCTAAGATCATCTTGTCTAATTAAAAGCCCGTGTCTTTCATGCGAAATGTTTGGGTTGGGTTAAGTTTAAAAAAAAGAAAAAAAGCAATTACGTGTTAGCGACGAGCGACATAGAAAAATACCTTCCCGGCCGATGGGACTCTACCTACGCCTGGCTCTTATCCCACCTCAAAAAGGTAACTTCTCGCGTTAGATTGACTCCCTTCTGGCTTTACCTTTAAATAAGGGGTTCTTCTCTTTCCCCCTGAGGGAAAGCCCTTTCCAGATGGCATAGTGCATCTCTGTCTTGGAAGCCTGCCCTAAAGATAGGAGTTCTTATCTCTACCGCCTATCCAACCGGAAGACTGTTATTAGTGGTGGAGTGCTTCGAGTAGGATCCCATCCCATCCCATCGGTCAAAACTCGTTCCTGACCCTGCTCACCTTCCTCTGAAGCTGGAATGCCTTTCTTGTACAGAAACCAGGTTTCCGCTATCCATCAATAGGCTAGATTCCTGAAGCATCTACTTGAATATGGATTCGGAAGCTTGTTTGAGAGATGACGTAATTGATGAGGGACCAGATATAGTCACCAACATGTGTCATCTTCATCATGCTATGACAGGAATAGCTTGGTATTTTCAGTTCCTCTATCTGATTACAGTTGTGAGCGGTTAAATTGAATTCATAGTTTCATACTATTTTGGTTTGGTTTCATGTTCAATTTAAGTTTCAAACTTTCAGCCTCGAAACATATTTGTTGTTAAGTTGTATTGTAAATTCGGAGCCTAAACACGTCTTATCTTTAGGACCTAAACTAATTGTATTACGTTCTAAGCTTGAAAGTTGCGAAACAAGATGGTTTACCTGAGGTGTATATTCTAAAACAAGCCTCGTTGTGTTTATTACATTATGGCTATACAGTAAGCTAGTTAAAAACTACTTGACCGTTTAAGGGTGGATGAATACTCATTCATGAAGTTTGAATTTGGCGTTGTATTGTCAGAATCCTTTCATACTGCATTCATGGGACAAGACCTCGTTCTTATGTAATCATTTTCTTCTGATGTCCTCCAGATTTTACATTCTAGCTGGGATTTTATCATTGCCATGTTCCGGCCTTTTCGCCAATGATGTCCTACGTGAATTTAGACATAATCTAGATTTGGCTAGCTGGTGCCTCCCTGGTAAAAAAGGACATGGTTCCATTTCTGATGTCCTTTTTTTTTTCTTCCCCTTTGATGGTGTATCATAAGAAGAAGGGAGGAAATTTTGCGTGATGTATTTATTACCCATTTTTGGTAGTTATCTTTTTGCATTTGTTTTCCTGTCTGTTCTATTTCAAAATTGTGGTGCCCAGTGCAGTGTACTCAAATGTCAAGTACTCCATGTCATAATAGATTGTTGTTTATTTCCACACTTTCAGATATTTAAAGGGCCGTGAAAAAAAAAATATTTAAAGGGAATTTGTTTATATGGACTTCTATGCTTGGTTGCTTGCTTAATTTTGAAAAGTTTATAGTTCCAAAGTACATCCCGTAATGGACCCAGGATGTTGCGCAGTAGCTTCCTGCTGAGCGAGTGCCGATCCGGCCGTTCATCTCGGCACGAAGAGCTCGGATCGAATTTAAGTGCATGCAAATCTGAGCGTAATATGTTTGTGTGTTTTCTCAATTTGTGGGAGAGAAACAGGAGAAGGGGACCCTTTGGATGAGAAGCACATGGGTCGATCCTTTGGGCATATTTCTAAGCGAAATTTCGCATGGGTTTGGCTTGAAATTTGATTCATTGAATTGTTTTTTGGTAAATTTTGAACTTTTGTTATTTTAAATAATTATTCGTGCTTCCAGAGCAACCTTCCCTCCCGTAAAAGGGGCATTACTATTTACTCCTAAAGCTTTGAATAATTTTTTCAGCATATAAGTTGACACTTACAACAAGGTATTCGAGAGAAATGTTATTGGAGACCGTGCGCAGAGAGAGGAAGTTGGTTTTAGAGGCCCGAAGTGAACAAAGTCATAATCTCTTGATTGTTGTGGCAATTCGAGAAAAAGAGAATGATAAAAAAATTATTTCATTATGAAAATATCACAAAAGCGATGATATTCGTCACATGAAATTGATCACTAACATCCAACCAAATGACAGACGTAAATTGGTGATAAAAATTCTTTTGTGGAATATAGCACTTCTCTAATCCGAATGTATCAAATGTTAGTTTACAAACGGCTTTATTATTAGACTTTTGTTATCTATGCTTATCCTTTAGTTATGTTAAAGTTGTAAAATTAGCTAGAATGAAGTCAAAGTTGCTCATGAGTCATGACATTGCCAGAGCAGCTCTTTAGTCATTGTAATATTTGATGAATATATATGGATGTATGGGTTGATTTTGTTCGTCAAAAAAAAAAAAATAGTCGATAAATTTTTGGTAACGAAGGAATCTATGGATGCTTTTGCTCTAACTAGTCCTTGTCTCCTTGATAGAAACAACTTATGCCATTTTTTTTTTTTTTTTGAAAATACTTATGCCACTCATTCATAGTAATTAATGAGGTCGCATGTTCAAAACGTACGGAATCCAAATATTTCAAATCTTAGGCGAGGGTTTCTCCGGTCATTCTTGAAGGCTCCGAAATTAGTTAAGGTACGCGTAAACTATCCCGGACTCTAGTTATAAAAAAAATGCAAGGTAATTAATGAGCATAATCATCTTCGATGGATCTGAAGAAGACCAAACTCAACTTAAATTCAGACGCAAGTAGAGTGAAGTGCAATTAGTGCCTCCCTTATACTTCTATAAAACATAGGCAAGGTTCGATTTCCGTAAGCATTTATCTCCTTCCCAAGTTTCTTAGAATAGAATAGATTGGAATTAACAAATGAAAAAAAAAAAAAAAGAAAACCCCTTAAATCAAACTTGCAATATACTAGTAACATACGCTTCATGAGATAAGATGCTTATCAGGACTCAACATGTGGCTTAGACAAACACACTTTAGGACATTTTAAGTATTTGTGTTGACATTTTAAGCATGCGTAATCCACAGGTGAGGACGCCAACCTTTTACACTCTTTTCTAATATCTTACAAAACCCAAAATTGGTAATTTTATACTATTCTCTCTCTCTCTCTCTCTCTCTCTCTCTCTCTCCTAGAAAATCTCCAAATTAGGCCCCATTCTGGAATGTAAAATAAGTCCTCATTTTTTAAGAACGCAATTTCAAGCTCAAAAATAATTGGTTTATTGAAATTTAAAAATATGCAATATGGATCTTATTTGAAAGATCTTGATGAAATCTTTTATATGGTGCAAAAAAATTAAAAAATTATTTTTTATTTATACTATTTTTAAGTTTAAAAATGTGAAATAAGTACTTATTTTTTAGTAATATTATGAATTTGATTTGACAATGTCAAGATTCCAGTAAAAAGAACCTTTAAATAAAAGTGTAAAATTGACTTATGCACCCAAATCGATGATTAATATAAGTAGGAGTATTTTTCAGTGTAGTTCAAAACTCTCTTTATAAAAAAAAAATTCGACACATAATTGCATAACGTTTTATGTGAAAAATCCTATGAATCACTAACCCGGGAGAGGTGCTGTGCGGCACCGTACGCGCGGGATCAACTCTTATTATTACATAGCATGCAGTAGCCCTCAAAACTCTGGTAAAACTCGTTATTATTAAGTTGAGAAACACAAAATTTACCTGCAAATGTCAATTGACAACCATAAAAAGATAATACGAATTAATGATGGGATTGAGAAGAGTGCACAAGAAACCAGAATAGGGTTTTTTTCTTTCTTTTTTTTTCTTGGCAAAAGAAATTTATTAATATTTGAAATGAAGATACAAAGATTAAAGGCCAAGAGCACGGCGAAAAATACCACCCGAGACCCAGAATAAGGTTTCTTGAATTGAACATCATGATTCCATCAACAGGTGAGGCTACCACATGATCTGATCATCTTGATTTCCTCCTGCGCAGGACGGCCATGGGTAGTAGGAAGTTAATCAGATCATGCTGGCAGCTTCAACTGCTAGTGGTGCATGATCATAAACTAGCATCTGGGTTACTTCCATTGACAGACAGAGAGAGAGAGATTCATTGGGATTCTCTCTCTCTCAAGACACAGCTTGAATGATGGTAACTAGAGAGATAAGCGTATGTATAGAGAGAGAGAGAGAGAGAGAGAGAGAGAGAGAGAGAGAGAGAGAAGTGCAATTAGCCAATTATATACACATTATATCACATACCCTTTGATAACCACAGGGTTGACCTAATGGAAGAGACTTATAAACAGTGCCGCCCTGATATTTCGGTTACCCTAGCACAGCCTCATATATTGTTGCCTACTTACAATTAAGTCATACAAAATAAATAAAAAATATACGAGTACAAAAAAAATTAAAATTACATTGTTATTTTAGCTTGAATAACATCAAAATGTAAACCCTGGTTTCAAAGAAAATAAATTCTCCTCACATTTTATGAAGCAAAATTTTCAATTAACTCATCATACTTTACTTATCCAAAAATTCGAAGCCGTTCCGCTAACTTTTGGCTTTTTAGTTGATATAAGCGAGGAGAATGATTTGTCTCGAAAAATGTAAAAAATTAAAAAAGCCTCAAATGTCCAAAAATACTCCTAGTGGAATGGCGCCTCATTTTCAATTAATATCATAGCTCATCTCCTTAATCTCTTTTGTGAAATGGTAGTTCGAATATAAAAATAAAAACTATACTAACTCGTTCGATTTATTTTAGTTATATTTTTTTAATCAAATGGAAGAATACATCACTTATACATTACTGTTGTGTTTGTTTAATCAAAAAATTTCAATAAAGTAATTTAATTTTCATAATATTGTGCATTGCGAGGGAAAAAAAGGGAATTTTTTTTAAAAAAAAGAAATTTATTGCATATTTATTAACTACTAAAAGAAAGAAAGAATTAAAAGTAATTTTACTGTTAGAAGAGCCTAATTGTTGACAGAATAATGAGTTTCGGTGTCTTTTTGTTATTAATTAAAGTTTATGTGTCATTCTGAGGTGTCTTTTCGTCATAAATTAAAGTTTATATGCTTTTCTGAAAATTCGTGACAAGTTCAAGGACTTTTTTTTTTAAATTCAGAAAACAAAAGGGGGAGATTAAACTATCAAGACTCACGGAGAGTTCGGGAATCGAAATCAGCTTTCCGAGGACTTAAACAGCATGCTCTACCGCATCACCAAGGCAATGAATATTTGTGCTTGCATAGGAAATTTTTTTATATTTGTATGTAACTTAAAAAAAAAAAAATTTTGATTGCCCCAGCCCGGGGGTTGCGCAAGACCGAGGGCTTGCGGGGCTTACTCCGGAGCCGGCCCTGCTTATAAAGGGACCCGAACACGTCGACTGTGTTGCTTCGGGTCTTAAAAACTAACCCTTCTAGCTGCACAGGATTCTCAATAAATTTTCTCTCTTATTATTATTTTCATTTTTCTATCTATCTTTATCTATTTATTATCCAAAAATCCTCTCTTAAAACCCAAACAAAGAGGTGTTGAGTTATACACATAAAAAAAATCCCTTCCCACCGTTAGTTTGTTAGAGAATTTTGTAGTTATTGGCTAGCTAGAGACTGAGAAGCTTTAAGACAGGGAGATGGGCCTTCAGTGGTGCGAAGCCAGACAAACTTGGATATGGGAAAATGACGTTCCATAACGTGTTTTGATAATTAATACTCGTCATAGGGAAAATGATGGCCCAGTCCACCACTATCAGTTTACTCACACTTGATAAAATTTTGGACCCTGAATTTAGCAAATGGACAAACCTTCGAGTGGCTCCACGTACCCAAAGGGATTGATAACGGTTGGGAGGTTTTCAACTTGAGACTTTACGAAGGTGCAATCCATAAGCCGATGGATCTTTTTAATCTTTGTATTTCTTTTCAAAGATTAATAAAATTTCTTTTTGCCATTTAAAAAAAAGAAAGAAAAAGAAGTTGCTAACCGTAAGCCTCAGGTTTTGACCGCGAACTGCTTGGGGGGTTTACCCGGACAAAGTTATAAAAGAGAATCTCTAAACCAAAGAGGAAAGTTCATACAGCAAATGAAATGGAGTACTCAGGGCGATTTCAGGTAAAATTTGTATTCTTCCATTTCATATGGCTAGTCAAGCGCTCCCTTCATACCAAAATAAATATTCGGTCAGCAAAATGAGAACTTAAAAATAATATGAATTTTTTTCCAACTTTTTTTAGTAATTTACTAGATATCCATAAGTTCTTTGAATTTATGAAAAAAGTTTGAATTTTTTTTTGTAGAAAATATATTATTTTAATTTCTCGTTTTGCAGACCAAATATTTATTTTGAGACGGGTAGTACTGAACATTCAACTTTTTTTAAAGAGGCATTTAACTAGTTAATGCATATTATTTTAGAAAGTTTGATTCAATATTCAAAATCAACATTATCTTACATTCTCTGTATTAAAAACTGCTTTGAATACTTTATTTAGGTTAATTTCTTAATTCTTATATAATTTATTACTTTATAAAAATGACATGCTTAGCACGAGCAAGATGTCCCCGAAATTGGACAAGCACGAGCAAGATGGAAGGAAATAATTATAGATGTCCGCGAAATTGGACAAGCACGAGCAAGATGGAAGGAAATAATTATAGATGTCCCCTTAATTTCCTCCATCCGAATTTAAATCAAAATATATCAAATAAGATCCATATTCGATATAAAATTCATTACAGATTCAAAGAATTAATCCATTTTTTAGCCAGTTAAAATAAAATTAGAAACAATTAAATCCAAACGGAAGCAGGGACGGAACTAGAATTTTGTAAACGCTGGGGCCGAACTCTAAATAACAAGATTTTGAAATTTTAAGTTTCGCGAATTTAATAGTATGTTTGGTTAAGGTTTGCGGGAGTTTTTTTTGATAATAAGCGGAGAGACAGAAAGAGAAATTAGATTAATAGTTAAAGGAAAAATTTATGGAAGACTGTGTGCAGGGAGAAATTTTTTGTTGTGGGACCTAAAACAAACACATTGTTTAAATATTTAATTGTGTAAACAACACTCAATACAAAATACAATATCCACATATTCTTAACAAACTAAAAAATAACTAATATTAATATTAAAATTCAAAAAAAAAAAATCCCGGAACCACGGCCCCCATATGCCCCAATGTGGTTCCGTCACTGAACGGAAGGAATAACTATATATGTATAGATTACCGCACCCAAGGCTAAGAGCCCACATTCGTTTCTAGGGGCACAAACTGGTACGTTTAGCTCCATCAAACGGCGATCAAGACTTGAATCGAGAAACATACACTTGCCCATTAAAACCAAGCACTTATTGGTGATTGGTTTGTAGTTCTTACCAGCTGCTTGCTGATTTTAAATCAGCAATGTTACATACCCCGTTGATTTTTTCTTTTCAGGGTACTTTCGGGATACTCACAATTATTGATTTTAAATACCATTTTATATATCGAGCGGCTTGTAGCCGCCTTGTACTTTTACGCTTTGATTCCTTTTTTACCCTTAATAAGAACCCATTAATTCCAACTTCTTGTAATAATATTTTCTCAAATTCACACATTGTCCTTTTCTTACAAAAACAAAAACTTTAAAGCAGCTGAAATTGAATAAGAAATCTTCTCAACGGGCTGGCCCCAACACAAAATAGTTGAAACAAATTCGAGCTAGGAAAGAATGAGAGGCATCTAGCAAGACGTATGATAACATATGCTCAACTCAATCTTGGATTGTAATCAGAGATCGTCTCGGTTCATAAATAAAATCACACTGTAACATATTTTTGAAGCTCGTCAAATTTCAAAGTCTAAGTGGACACTGTCTCCATGAATGGACTCGATTCACTTGTACAACATAGCACTATCTGGGACTGGGAGGGTCTTCCGTCTTCCTTCGTTCACCTGCATTATTCAATACTACAAGAGCCTTTTCCAGAGCAGAGAACAAAAAAGCAAGCTCAACTGCTGGAGTGGAGTACAATATTGATATGATTAACATATAAAGAGAGAAAGAAACTCACAAAAACAGTTATTAGTAGTAAAAGAAAGTATATAAAGCAGAAGCAATATTATCATTCATATCTACGGAAAGGAATATACTTACAGTGGTTTCCTCTGTTTATGTTTTCTTCTTTTTTTGAGAATAGGAGGGAGTGTGTGTTTGAAATCTGCTGGGTCCCCAAAGGGGAAGGAGTGAGGCTGTCAGAGCATGACCTAGCTAGGGTTAGTTTTCTCCATCCCCCCCTCTCTCTCTCTCTCTCTCTCTCTCTCTCTCTCTCTCTCTCTAACCAAGGCTAGATCATGCTTGACCTAGCTAGGGTTAGTTCTCTCTCTCTCTCTCTCCAAGGCTAGATCATGCTTGACCTAGCTAGGGTTAGTTTTCTCTCTCACTCTCACTCTCTCTCTCTCTCTAACCAAGGCTAGATCATGCTGGCAGCTTCACTCGTTCCCCTGTTGACTTGATTATGCAACTTGCCCAATGTGTCAAACTAGCTACGTACAGATATTATGCTCATGTGGAAGAGAAAGCAAGCAAAAGAAGAGAGCGTGAGAGTTTCTAGCTGTTTTTTGGTGAGAAATAGGAGGATGACTTAAAGACAAGTTTAGCACAAGGTCTGAAGATACAGAAGAAGTGAAGTTAGAAAAATTAGGGTATCTAAGAAAAACGATGAAAAACAATTTCCTGCCACGTTTAAAGAAAAAAGAGAACATGAAGAGTTTTTCCTGTGAAAAAACCTTTACGAAGTAAGGGAACTAGGGTTTTTTTTTTTTTTTTTTTCCCAACAGATCATTGAAAGAAAAAGAAAAACAGCAAGAAGAAGAAGAAGAAGTTTGTTTCTTGGGTAGTGAGCTAGAGGAAGAAGAAGAAGCATAACAGAAAAGTAGTAGAGGGTGGTTTTTTGTTTGCAGCAGAAGAGATAGGGTTTTGTGTTTTATTTATAATGGGGGAGACTTAGAGGTCAATAAAGAGATGACAAAGACATGACACTCCCTTAATGCGAAAACAGTGAAATAAAGATGCACCATGTGGGCAGCTGTGTGTATGTGTGTGTGAGAGAGAGAGAGAGAGCAGGTGGTAGATGGGTTTGCTCCTGACCCAATTGATAAGTTTGATTTTCGGAATCAGGCAGCAAGAAAGTAAGTTCTTATAAATTTTCTAGTCTCAGCGTGGATGTCCAGCTTTTTAACTCACTGGAAAATGGATTAGTTGAAGTGCGCGTAAACTGACCTGGACACCTATCAAAAAAAATTAAGACATAGCTAGGGCGGCATGGCAGGGTGTGTGTGGGCAGGGGGGGCCCTCCGATCTCATTTGGCAATAGCTAGCTCCTCGAAAGATGTCTGCTGTATTCCTTTACCAAAATTACTGTTTCCTCTGCTGGAGTGGTTTTTTTCTTCATTAATTGTGCAGCACTCCTGCACCTAATATACACACCAATAATGGTACGAGAATGTGCACCATTTGCCGTTGAAGACATCGTCCGTTTGGAAAACTCAAATTTTTTGCACACGATCTTTAATAAATTTTCTTTATCCATTTCTCTCTATTCATTAAAGACAAAAAATTGAATTTATGGCCTGTTTTTTTAGTTTTAAAAAGCCACAAAAAACACCCATTGCTAATATTGTACTCCGTATCAGTTTAATTAGTCAGAAGTGACATTTTGGTAAATATCAAACTTATTAGACCCATTGAATTAAATTCTTATCTAACATTTTGACATAGGTCTATTTAGTAGGAGTGATGTAAAAGATTCAGCAAAGCCAAGTTGTTGCCAAGTTTGAGACTAAAGAAGGCTTTCTAATTTTTTGACAGTAACTTTGGTCTATGGGTGGAGCACCACCCCTATGATATGTTGTGACAAATTTTAACTAATTGGCTGCCTCATAGTAGAGTAATACATATTTGCACACACATTCCATTCACTTTACAAAATTGCTGCACACACAATACCAAAAATAACCTCACATTCTTGTAGGTCCATATATACTAGTGTATGTGGACCCTACATGTATGTGAGAGATTGCATTTGATGTGGTATTTGAATTATTGTGTTCCTAACATTTTTGTTCACTTTAGGAGGTCTACATGGACAACTGGGGTCTTTAACTTTTTCTCCACACCCCAGTGTACACACTCACGCTATCACACGTATGTGTGATACAGGTGGTGCATGTGTGTGGACTCCACGCATGTATGTATATATTTGCGTGCATGTATGTATATTTGTGTCTAAATAGATATTGTTGTCTTGAAGTGTCTTGACATTCTATGATTTGAAATGAATTCCAACTTTATTGTTTGGCTAACAAGTTCATTTACACATGAAGATTTAGATACTTGGGAGCATGAGGCCAGAGCATAAAGAATTAACGACATTACCATTTGATACGAAAAATAGGGAAGTGATAATGCCAAAATCATTTTTGTTGGTGTCAAAAGTTCAGTACATAAAAATTTTGTACATTGTAAAGTTTTGGTACTAGAATTTTGACACCAACAAAAATGGTTTTAGCACCAACAAAAACGATTTTGACATTATCATTTCCCGGAAAATATTAAGCATTACCAATTGAACCCCCCCAAAAAAAACAAAATCAATCATCCTAGAGACACACATACAATTTGCACACTCACATAAATGGAAGGATCCATCCATGTGAGTGTATGTTCCCCCATCGGCCATCGCCACCTCCCCCGGTTATGGCAAACACTCCCGCGAAGATTGTTGACAACGGACAACCCCAATCTCGCTAAACAAGTCAAGGATATTGAGTCTGCTTTGGTTACGTCCGGAAGTGTTAGTTCAATTTTGTGTGTCTTTATTCATTTTCCAATTAAAAAAAAAAAAAGAAGAAAAAAAAACCCAACGTAGCATCGAAAAGTACACATATATCTAGAGGCTACAGCAGGGAAAAATTTTCAGTGCCAAACGGGTACCACGTGGTGTTCGCTCGCGCATCCGAGTCGTCCTTTTCGTTTTTGAACGGCTCAAATTTAGAGAGAGAAAATGAGAGAGAAAGTGTAGGGATGAGAAGAGAGAAAAGGTTTCAATCTGAGTCAAAAAGTGTATCGAATGGCTAGGATGCGCCGAACGAGTACCATGGATTATACCCGCTCGTGATTGAAAAATCTCTCCCAGAGCAGGATATAAAGTAAACAAAAGCCCAAAGGAAATGCCAGTTGCCCAGCTAAAGACTGAGGCCCAATTACAGCAGTTTGCATGGCCGCTTGACAGCTCCTTCATGCCATTCAACTTTTGTACTTGGTTCTCTCTCTCTCTGGAATTGGTTGTTTGTCTGTATGTAATGAGTTTAATGCATTGATGAACAGTACAGTGTAGGGGTTAGGGTCTGTAAGTGTGTATGTAGGGGGCTAGAGCGGTCCAGCTGCTATAGATAGGGTTCTGTTGGCAAAACAGCACAGACTGCGGATGGAGATGGAAGGAAGGAAACCCTAATCTTTATTGGATTTCTTGGTTTGCTAATTGCTTTTTACTTCCAGCTGTAATGGCCTCAATGAAGCAGATCAATTCAACTGTACCCTCTCCATTATTTCTTGTCGTCTTGGCTTTTTCAGGTTGCCAGATTGGAGAGAGAGAGAGAGAGAGAGATAGAGGCAGAGAGCTGGGGGGAGCTGGGGGGGCATCCCAACTCCCAATTAAGCATGCCTCAAAGAAAAGGACTATGAGCAAAGTAATCAAAGAGAAAGGGTCAAATGCATGATGGGATGTATGCATCTATCAAGGAACTAGTACACCAAAAGAGAGAGAAAAAGTTTTTTTTTTCAACAGGAAGAAAGAAGAAGAAAAAGTTAGAATCAGTTTTTGGGGGATATTTTTTAAAATTTTAATTTATGTATACTTTTTTTTTTTTGGTGTGAGTGTGGATACCATATAAGTCTCATACACACCTTTATAGCATACAAGACTCCGTTTGATAGCAGTGATTGATAGATGAAATTTGTAAGAAAATGGGATTAAGATTGGAATTGATAATGAGAAGGGATTAATAATGAGAAATGATTAGTAATGAGTATGTTTGTTTGAGATGAGATTGGATGATGAGATTATTAATATCATGTTTGTTTGAAATGAGAGATAGAATTAAATTGATAGAAAAAATTGGTAATGAAAATGAGTTGGGATTGGACTATGAATACCAAGTCCCAAGGGGTATTACTAATATATCCCTAAAGGCCGGATTGGACATCTCAACAAACTAATAGTCGGGACCCAAACTGAGTATTAATACTCCCATGAGATTAGTACTTCAATCCCAAGTCTCAAACTTGTTATCAAACGGGGCCTTAAGTCTCGGAAAGTCTACGCATGCGTCTACAACTGTTTACTGTTCGATGCATGTAAACTTATATGCATCGAACTGTTCCGAACACAACTATGTCCGGAGTTGTATTTTTAAGTTGTGTCCATAGCGTTCCTCTGAAAATTCCAGACACGCCCGTAAATTTTTTAACAGAGAGGTAAAACTTAGTAGCATCTGCAGTCGCAGTTTTGCACCAACAGTTCATTCCCAATATGAACTACTCCATTCCAAAGAACAAAAGCAGCAGCAGGGTCCGAACTTATGCTGAAATGATATCATTTCCTTGATCTCTAGTCAATTTAACAAGGTCTAAACGAAAATGACATAATCCCCAAAACAGAAAACCCTCATATGAAGAACAATGTTACTCTTGTAATGTGAACTTCTTGTATCCTTCTAGGACCTAGTCGAATTGCATGAATCGGCCTAACAAAATCAACCATTTCGAATCTACTAGGAATACAATTTGACCATGTTGACCGCAAGATTCTAACAGATCATACCATAATCACTTCTCTGGACACAATTTTAGATAACGTCATGCTAAAGCCAAATTCTTTGCAAAAGCAAGCCAGAATAGGAACTTGAGTAATAAAACAGACTTTGCATAATTTTACCTATCATACATACCATCAATTATGATGAAATCATACTGAAATCAACGCTAAAGCACTTCTAGAACACGTATTGATCTGCAACACTTAATCGGGCAGAGTAGGTAGTTAAGAATATCCATCAGCTTTAGGTTCTGTAAGAATTCTAATTCTGGAATATGTATTTTCAGAATGTCACCAGAAATCTCCACAAGAGCAGATCCCACCCTCGAAACGATGGAATCTGTTAGCATCCCTCACAATAATTACTCTTGGAAAAAACTTCGAAACTAGCTTACTGAAAGTGTGGCAATCTCCACAAACCCGCAAATTCTTTGTGATTCGGATTGGAGTACCCTCAGGTGTACCAAGTAAGGCATACGCAATCGCCAACCTCTCACTATGCCCATGAAGCATCTTAACTTTCTCTTTTTCTTCTACGTCGTGCAAAACAAACTTGGTTTGAGCCATATACCCTCCTTCCCTTTCCAAGATCTCGATAATTTCCCTCAACTTTTCATAAATCTCGTCAGATTGTGGATGAGATCTGTCCCTTGCAATAAACATGTGAACCTTGTTTCCAACCTCGATCCAACTGCAAGCCGGATCTTTCTTCAACTGTTTCCCCTTCATCCTCATTCTAACTTCCGCCACATCATCCCATCTACCCATTGCAGCGAAAACATTATACACAAGTACATAATTCCGCGGACTCTCTGGATCCAATTCTAGAAGCTTCCGCGCCGCAATTTCTCCTAATTTTTTATTGGAGTGAACGCGACAAGCCCCTAAAAGAGCACGCCATATTTCAGCAGTAGGTTCTGTATGCATTCTTTCAACAATCTGAAACGCTTCTTCTAAGTGATTTGCACGACCAAGAAGATCAACCAGACAAGTATCGTGTTCTGGCCATGGCTCCAACTGATGCTCATTTTTCATTGCTTCATAAAACTTTCTACCTTCATCAACCAGTCCTGAATGGCTACAGGCATAAAGAAGGGCCAAGAATGTAACATGATCAGGAACTAAATTTTCATCCTCCATCTGTTTAAACAAATCAATAGCAGCTTTACCATGGCCATGCATCCCATAAGCATTGATCATACTAGTCCATAAAACCAAATCTTTGTCTCTGGTGCAATTGAATACCCTTAACGAGTTGTCTAAAATTCCACAGCGAGCATACATATCCACGAGAGAGCTTGCTATGGAACCCTCTGGAATGAAGCCCTTCCTAATCAAGAACCCATGAATCTCTTTTCCTTTCCACGAGGCAGATAAATTTGCCACAGCAGGTAGAACACTCATTAGTGCTATAGAGTCGAGGTCAATGCCAGTTTCTTTTAGTGAAAGGAAAAGGTCAAGCGCCTCATTTGAAAACCCATTATTAACATAACAAGAGATCATGCTTGTCCAGGAGACAATACTTTTAGCTTCAATCAATTTGAAAATGCGAGACGCGTAATGTACATTTCCACAGCCTCCATAAACATCCACAAATGTGTTGTGCAGCACAAGATCAGATAATTGTCTTCTCAAAATGTAACCGTGAATCTCTTTTGCAAGGGAAATGCACTTCAACCCACTACAGGCCCGCAAGATGCTTCCAATCATCAATTTATCAACACCTTTTTCCAATTGTGCTTCCTGGAACAATTCTAAGACCCTCAAATGACAATTATTCTGAGCATGGCCGGCAATAACTGTTATCCAACAGATGAAGTCCTTTTTGGGTATCTTTTGGAAAACAGAATCCATATAATTGGTCTTCGAACATTTGCTATATAAATCTATGAGTGTGTTTCCAACTTGTAAATCAGTATCTAAACCACTTTTCAAGGCATAAGCATGAATTTCCATACCACACATCAGATTTCCCGATCTAGCAGATGCAGCAAGAAGACTTACAACTGAACCCTGGTCAGGTTTCAGACCGGCCTCTTGCATCTCTTGACAGAATTCCAGAGCTTCATTATAAAGACCGTTTTGTACAAAACCCGATAGCATCGAACTCCCAGATATACTATCTCTCTCGTCCATGGCATAAAAAATTCTCAAGGCTTCACCAATCTTACCACACCTTGTATACATTAGAATCATAGAATTGGCCACATAAACATGACGATGGTGATTGGATTTCAACATAGTAGCATGGATCTGCATGCCAACTTTTCCGAGTGACATGTCCTCACAAGCTTGAAGAACCGTAACAAAAGTATACGTGCTTGGGCTGAGACCAGCTTCCAGCATTTCCCCAAAAATCCTCAAGGCTTCAATGAACTGCCCACTTGCAATGTGAGCTGAAATTATTGAGTTCCATAACACAACATCCTTTCTTCCACTCATTCTGTGAAACAACCGAATTGCCACTTCAAGAGCATCACACTTTGCATACATACCCATAAGTGAATTAGCAATAAACACATGATCACCCAAGCCCAATTTGATTGCTAGAGCATGAATTTCCCTCCCATTGCAGAGATTCTCAAGCTTCCCACATGCTTTAACTACACAAAACAATGTACGAGCATCGAGAGGAACCCCATAAACTCGCATTACCCTATACAACTCAAGTGCTTCAAAAGGTTCTCCCTTTGCAACATAAGCACCAATCATCGCATTCCACGCGAAAACACTTCTTTCACTCATTCTATCAAACACCTTCTCGGCATTCAGAAGAGACCCGCATTTCCCGTACATAAACACGAGCTTAGTACTCAAAAAGACACGGCCGCCTACAGCATTCGATTTGGCGATGTGGGTATGTATTTGCTGGCCTTGTTTCAAACATTTCTCACTAGCACAGAGCTCAAGGACTAATGAATAAGCATCATCTAGGCGAAACTGAGGTGGGTTTTGTCCAGTGAAGGAACTGCTAAGTGATCTGAAAGCTTCTTTAAGGCTTTCTTGGCGGCAAATCTCTTTTAAAGAAGGCTGGGTTTTGATGGGTTTTATTAGAGAGTTTTTGGAGATTTGAAGGGATGGGGTTTTGTAATTGCAATTGGAGGGTCCCGGTAAGGTTGATGGGGGATTAACTGAAAAGTGTTGGGCTGATGTAGCCATTATCTGGTGCACTGAATCGACGGAAGGGCATTGGACTGGCAGGGAATTTCAACTTTTCAAGGATTTGGCAATGGATATCAGAGCTTTCGCAGTATTACGTTTAATATGGTTTATATGGCAAGTGTTATCACAAATCCGTTGTCGTCCAGCGGTTAGGATATCTGGCTTTCACCCAGGAGACCCGGGTTCGATTCCCGGCAACGGAATTTTTTTGACATTTTTGTACTCTTTTTTTCTCTAAGTACATAAAGTACTACCACTTCCAGAGATTGCCATATCTACTTTGGGAGAAAATTTCAGTGCTAATTGGGTACCACATGGTGTCTGTTTAAAACATTTGGGCCATCTATTTCGGTTTTGGACGGCTTGAATTTAAAGAGAGAAAAAGAGAAGAGAGAGTGGTGGGGTGAGAGCAAAGAGAGGATTTCAATTTAGGCCGTCCAACACACTTTCGGACGGCCCGGATGAGCTACTCGGATACCACGTGGACGCTCCAAGATGGACTTCGGGTTGGTGCGTGTTATGCACTTCCGGACCGTCGGATCGTACATTCGATGGCTCGAATCTCATCTCGACAACCAACGATTGAGAGCTGTTCATTGCCGAGATGAGATCCGAGCTATCAGATGCACAATTCAAAAGCTTAGAGGTGCGCAGCACCGTGCTGTGCACAACACTGCATAGCACCATCGCCCAATTCCTCCTAGATATGCATAATATATACTATATAAGGTATTACAGTGGGATACATACGGGAAGCGACATGGTATTTTTTTTTTATAAATTTCAACAATTTTATTGAGCAAAACATTTATAAATTCAAATAAAAGTTGTAATATCAAATTTTTTTTTTATAAATTTTAACAATTTTATTGAGCAAAATATTTATAAATTCAAATAAAAGTTGTAATATCAAATTTGTGGGTATGTATAAAGGCATGCACCATCTGTCAACGAGGCATTCATTAAGAGTCTTAATATGAATATTAGTTGTTACAAAGTTTGCAAAATTCAAAGAATTATTTTTAAAAACTCACTGTTTTTTTTTTTGCCATAAAGCATTCAATAAGAGTCCTATAATGAATATTTAGTTGTTACAATGTAAGTTTGTATAACTCAAAGAATTATTGTTAAAAAATCACCGTTATCTTTGCCGAGTCTCTCTCCATGTTATTAAAAATCGTCTTGTCCCGAATTTGCGTCAATATCTGTATCGTGCTACATAGCTTACGAGCTTAATTTTCCACGCTAACATTGTCAGAATTAATACCAAGTAGGTATTTAAAAAAAATTAATTTTACTAGAGTATGTAAGATAAATCTTTCATATTGCCGCCAAGAACACGCTGAGAATATTTGTTAATGCTGAAAATGTCCTTAACGGACATTAATTATCAAAACACGTCCTGAGCCGTCATTTTCTTCATCCATTTTTCGTATAACAAAGAAACAAAACCATAACATAAGGGAACAAAAACAAAACAACCAAGTACCCATACTTGATGTCAGAAATTTCGTGTTCTATATAGAGAGAGAGAGAGAGAGAGAGAGAGAGAGAGAGAGAGAGAGAGAGAGAGAGAACATTTCACTAAAAAAATCAGCAGCAATTTCTCAATTTCACTTGCACAAAACGAATCCAGAAGGCAAAAGCAACTCACTTTGACCAGTTCATAGATTTCCATTCTCACAGTCCTTTCACTGCTACCAAACACTTACTAGTTTCTATACAACTTGTATTACACGATGTTACTTACCCTTTCCTATATACAACAAAACAAAATCCATTACATCGACGCTTCCCCTGCAAAACCAAAATCCCCTCTGTAAATCAGTCAAAATGCGACACAAGCAGCACATTCTCCTCCAGTGACAGCTTCATCCCCAATATGAGAATGTCTCCTCCAGCTTCAAGGGTTCAAAACAAAATCGAAGCTTAAAAGGCATTTCTTCTTCCTCGTCATTCAATTTCCCAACCTGTCTCAGTTCAAGGCCAGCTCCATCATTTAGCTCCCCACTTTCCTTGTTTCCAGAAACACAATCCGCTTCTTTCCCCAACTATGGCGGACACACAAAACCCTCTACCCCTGTTTATATCAGAAAGAATCTATTGCGGCCCCAACTAGAAAATGATTCAAAGACTTCACTACTGATTTCCCAAATCATCACCCCTGATTAATTGAACGTCTCAAGCTCTCATCAGGCAGTGTCCATGAAAGCAAATGCCCACTAGAATCCCCACTTAACAACTGCTTAAGGTCATCTGTAAGATTAAGTGCAGTAACCGGATGCTTATGAAACTTCAAAACCTTGTGCAGGACCAACCTGTATTCCGGTACTCTATCCCCCAACCCTAACCCTCCCATTGCGTTATTGGTCGCCTTGCTTTGGGAACTCCTCTGGTCAGAGCAGTGAATCATTTCCCATACCTTGACAGCTCCGCTCTGGTGACCTGTTACATACCAATTCGTCTCCATCCAATCGGAAAAGGTGCAACTAGTCACTGAGAGGATGAAATCCGATGGGAGTTGGGATGTGTTGATGACAGCAAGGCACTCCCCGTTGATACTCCAAATGGCAAGCATAACTCCAGCAGCAGTAACAATTTCCCCAGTTAAGTCATTTACATATATTGCTGAAACTGGAGATGGGAACTCAGGAAGCTGCCTAATGAAAACCAAAGAGCTGAGATCCCATAAAATGACAGTGCAATCGTCTGAGCCACTCACAATCATCATATAAGGCTGGCTAACACGAAGGCATATGATTCTGCTAGTGTGGGCACAAAGGGCTTTTTCCAATTCCAGGCGTCTTGTAGCACGAGGGCTGTCCTTACTAATTCTCCAAACACAAACTAAACCATCATCTGCCCCACTAACCAGAATCTGACCGTCGTGGCTTACACCAACGCACTGGATCTGGTGGCCTCCATGAAGATTCTCATGGGTAGAAAGGAGTCTGTCTTGATCGTAGCTCATAAACCTCAAGCTACGATCTGGGAAACCCCATGCAACATATTTGGTATATGTTCTGGGTTTAAGCAAGTTATTTGTCCCTACCACAAGAATTTTCTCATTTGATGTGACAATCTGAGAAACAGAAGATGAGATCTTGCGAATCTCATGCGCAAGGAGATGACTTGAGTGTTTGAGTGGATGAGGAGGTAGCTTTCTGTCAACACGCCTTTTGACATGTGATTTGAGGAATAGTTGCTTGGGAGTTTGCCCAAAGTGATTAATTTGTGCTAGGATGGAAGCTTTCATTGCAGGATCTGTAACAGAATCTATATCAACATTCCCTTCATATGTATAATGATAGAAAACATTAACAGCTTCTTCAGCAGCCTGTCAATAACAAACCAGGTTTTAGATATAAAAGCAGGCAATTCAGAGAACCAATAAATAAATACAAAGGCAGAGTCGTTCTATCCAACCATCCCTGAGTAAACAACTTTACTTTAAAGAAATACAAGATGCAATAAGTTTCAAGGATTTAGCATGCAATGCTTACGTTTTACCATAAGTAGCGTATTCATTATTGAAAATTAAATGATAATATTAAAATTAATACATGCTTGGGGGACTACAGGGTGCGACTCTCTCCCGAAACTTTTCAAACCCGTATGAGTACATTAGTATTGTAAATTTATTGTACCAATCCAAAAGACGAAATCCTTTCAAGTAGTTTAAAGTTATATAGGTTTGCCACTCCCAATTATTTTGTAAATGTAATATATGCTACCCCAAAATTACTCTGAAAAGCATAATCTGCCACCCCATGTATCCGCCTCCCACTAATTAGAACCTTGTGTCTGTGAGTCTGTCCATGCAGGTTGAATTAGCAGTTTAAGATTATACTTTTGTTATTCACTAGGACTTTACCCACTCACAGTATAAGGAAAAGCATCCAGATAAGGATTTTATTTCAAGAAGTTAATTATGGACTTGATGAAATTATCAAAATTGGATACAATTTGATGGATGAATGGATACATAGCCAAGACATAAGGGTAAAAAAGGATCTTATTTCAATAAGTCGATTAAGGACCTAAAGGATTGTCATCTACGATGTTTT
The DNA here is from genome assembly GCA_019656275.1 of Rhododendron kiyosumense. Classification (NCBI taxonomy): domain Eukaryota; kingdom Viridiplantae; phylum Streptophyta; class Magnoliopsida; order Ericales; family Ericaceae; genus Rhododendron; species Rhododendron kiyosumense. The sequence continues at coordinate 185,706 of BPLS01000190.1, read as the reverse complement.
CAAAGACAATTCTGGGGCTCACCTTGAGGCTCGCCTGGAGGCAAGGCACAACAAAAACGCTCTACTAAGGCGTTCGCCCATCCGTCGAAGGCATACAAAGGCGTTCTCTTTTCACACATTTTTGCCCAGCTGACGGAGGTCAATGCATCAAAGAGTCGGTTTCTACATACGTACTGGGTACACGAAACACGTGCCGAGATTTTTCCCTATGATTTTTGCTGTACACCGGAAGTACCCCAATATATATCTAGCGGTACGCAATACAGAGATAAAGCTGAGTTGATAAGACTTCATATTTCTATGCTTAGAATGATTCTAGAATAAAGATTTCGGTCCATAGGTTCTCTAGTATAACCGTATCAAACTTTGATTTGCACCTTAAGGTTGCGTTATACAGTTATTTCATGTTGGATTCCTAATCTCCAAAGTCATTTAGCTATTTCCTTTATTTGACCTGTAATTATTACGAGTAATACATTGCTCAATAATATAAAAATACATTTGTTATAGCCATACCCATATCCTACATTTTTTAGGTTTCGTTGTACCACCGTACCATCAGCAGTACTCATGCCTGTACACGTGCTTCCTAGATTGTCACAATTGGATATGATTTTATGGAGGAATGGCTTATAGACTTCACAAGTGGTTTAGGAGGTTGAACAAATCTCACGGAAACTAAAACAAGATTCTATCCCATATATGAAGGATAGAAGAGAATGTTTGACACACACCTTTCCCCTTTGTTTACATCCAAAGATCAGATCTATCCAATGATGAAGATTTTCTGAAACATAATCAGATTCCAATGCTTCCCTATGCCTCCTGATGAACTCTCTAGCACTGCCTTTGGCCCAAGGAGGTAGCACAACATCACCAACCTGGCAAAGCACCCATATGAAATAAATTTCCCGTAATGAAAGAAAAAGAAACTTGAAAAGGGGGAAATGAAAAGGATAAAGTATTTGTTACTGGCGAACAATTCAGTACCAAAAAGAGAATACAAAAATCAGGCAGAAACAGAGGGCGAAAAAAAAATGATACTCCCTCCGTCCCAAATTCTTGATCCTTTACGATTTTACGTGCAATTTTCAATGGCTTATATCTCTCAATGTATATTGTTTAAAATATGTAACGTGGATCTTGTTTGGTAGATTTCAATTATTTCTATAAAACAATGTTTTCAAAAACATAAAAAACAATATACATTGAGAGATAAAGGCAATTGAAACTTGCACGTAAAACCGTAGAGGACCAAGAATTTGAGACGGAGGGAGTAGTTCTAAGAAGCCTAAACAAACCTTTTCTCCTGATTGTTTCTCTCCCAAATCGAGATTGAACCGATTTTCCAGGAACTCTGGCATATAGAAGAACTCAGGTATCAACTCCTTCACATCTGATGTGTTGCCCTTTCCAGCAGCACTAAACCATGTATCACGTACACTATTAAAAAGACGATCAGCATGGTCAAACTGTCCTCCCTGCAGTTTCTGATTCTCCGTACTAAATGGTGGCAGGCGAAGAAGATAGAAGAGAACAATACCAGCACTAGAATAATGGGAACCATAGTGAAATTTGGGAACCTCTGGATCATCCCAACTTTCATACCTGAGAAAGAAAAGGAATTGAAAGAGGAACAAGAAGTCACATATCCCACCAAATAATTACATATTAAAGGAATTGAAAGAGGAACAAGAAGTCACATATCCCACCAAATAATTACATATTAAGGCCCGCTTGTTTGTCCAGATTAAATTTCGT
>BPLS01000190.1:151445-181445 GCA_019656275.1 Rhododendron kiyosumense | reverse complement strand
TTATTGACAACTTGTTCGGAACTATGAAACCACTCAAAGAAAACAGACAAATTTCCAGTTAACAGTATGTCAAAACCACCATGTAGAACATCTAGATTTTGCCCTTGGTTTGGTTTGGAGACAAGTACGTCTTCCAAAGCAGCCCTGCGATGCACCAGAAGATACTTGAGAACATCAACCGCCATGCTCTGCACATTTTGTCTCTGATCATGGATAAGAGAGATTAAATTTATGCAAAGACAGCAATTCAGATCAGAATCAATATTGCTGGGACAGAATATTATTCGCCTGTGAGCAACTAATAACTGTAAAACAGAGCAGATATCAACTCCTGTATCTTCTTGCGAAGAGTTTGACACAAATCTCTTCTTCTGCTCGATTTGCAATCCTAAGCGTGAAACAAGATTCTCTTCTCCTATGGCGAGCAAGAATGATGGTAGGAAACAATACAATATCATACGATTCATATTTTTCAGGATTGCATGTATGTAAGCATCAAGCTGCCGGCTTCCTCTTCCAATAGACAGGAGTCCTTTTGCAGTAGGAGCTGTTTCTTCAATCCGACCATCTTTGTTTGCCAACTGTAACATCGAAAACAGAAATTCTAGAGTTCTTAGAACACCAGCAGGCTGAGGAAATGCACCCATGTAGGCACGATCCACAATCATCCAACACAATGCATCTAAGTTTGAGGACCATCGGCTCTTATCCAGCTTATTCTCATTTTCCTCATCATCGCGTACCAGACGCCTCTCGAGGAAGTTCATCAATCTACTAAGGCACAGACCCTGAAAAACTAGGACAGATTCAGCATCAACATATAAAGGAACACTTTCCAGGATACTCTCTATAACTTGTGCAGCTTTCAGCTGTTCAGTTACAAAGTCAGAAAGGACTTCTGCCATAAAATCTAGAACAGCAGTAGCTCCCGCGGAACAAGGACCACTCCCATAGCCAGAATCATCAATTTCCAGAAGCAGCTTCAGATTAACAGCAAAAAATGTGGTTGCTGAAAATGATCCCTGAGTACCAGACTTTAAGTCTGAAGATGGTTCGTGTTCACTCATAGACAAAGAAGATTCAATGGAAGGGGTAGCAAGAGATTGAGCTTTTGATCCATTGAAACTGGAGCTTCCCAGCCAAGATGTAAATGCAATGACTTGGGATGACGAGGGAGTGAGTTGGATCCGGGAACTAGGTAACTCAGATATAATGGGAGAGTCAAACATAGTTAAAGAAGCAGAACTTTGTGAATCTTCTTGTTGAATGGCATCTGCGGTGTTTTTCATATCGGGTAAACTGAAATCGCCATTACTGACAGTGATATTAAACTCCTGGTCAACAGCTTCACCACCTAAGCTCTCAACAGCTTGTACATCTTCTTGAGCAGGCTTCTTTGCTTCCTGCTCAGCAATAGTGACATTTGCCTTCGTTTCGTCACAAGACATATTTTTCAGAGCCACAGGCATGTCCTCAGAACTTGTACTGACCTGCCCCTGAGGGTAGCTTCCGATGCTTATGGAGGTTTTGACAGACTGTTCCTGTTCATGAGGCAAGCTAGAGAATGTATTCTGAGAGCTATTAGTATCATCACTATCATTTAGGGTCTTCTCTTCTGTTTTCACAGAAAGTTCTTTAGCCATCTTCACTGCATGCGCAGCCCTGCATGACAGAAACACCGTTCAATATGGCTGTTAATTGCAAAATTACTATCTGCACATCGTACTGCGAGGGATTTCCCATATAACTTCTCTGTAAGATTCGAATTTTCACATAACTACGGGCGAGCATTTCTTTGGCCTTCAAGTAAATCACTCAATACCCGTCACAGTTAAAAGCTCAAAATAAAAAAATAAAAAAGAGAGATGCAGTAGGCATACGAGACGAGAAAAGAATAAAAACTCACCTCACGCAGGAAAAATAAAGGTCGATACAGCTTTCAAGAAATTCAGCACGTCTACAAACAGCGGAGAAAGGGGGACACATTTTTGCCAGATCAACCATGAATCTTAGGACTGAAGTTGCAGCTGCAGGAGCAGATGCCTCTCCACCCATTAAGCGTGCTGCATAGGTCTTATGCATCAGAGCTTCACCCTGAAGCTCTCCAACCATATCTGCATTATCTTCTGCAAGCTCTGCCACTAGGCCAGCAGCAACTTGGGAGAGATTGCCAGTTTGGTGGGCAAGCATTGACTGCATGCACAACCTATCAAATGTGGACTTTGCCATAGCAATAACAGAATCCAATAGTTCCATGAATTTCAACTCCCCATAATTTCCATCGCTGGGCATAAGGGCATGGAAATCCAGCATACGAACTTCAGGTAGTCTCGGATAAACAGGCTTTCCAAAAATCAGACAGAAGAGTATATAATATATATCAGGGGAATCATAGAAACTTGGGAGCACTCGTGCCAAACCCTGATAACCTCCACTAGTGCGAAACTTAAGTGCAAATGTAGGGGAAGAGACAAGAGACACACCAAGTAGAGTCATGATCCATCTCATGCTTGTAGGATGAACAGCTTCATCAAGATAATAAGTTACCAATTTGGACGAAACAATCTTATGCCACTGCTCAAGAGGCTCTTCTGATTTTATAGTTACCTGTAAATCAATGAGCATCTCAAGCAACATATTTCTTACAATCACATGCTTGCCCATCGACTCTCGCATAATTTGATTACGGGATGTCAGTTCTGGTGGGTCAAATGTCATAATCACAAACCTCACCACATGTTCCAGTTCAGAAGCCAGAAAACCATCTTCCAAAATGACTCCTAGCAGTACAACCAATTTTTCCAAGACAGGGACCTCAACATCACCCCTCTGCAGAGTCACTAGTAAATGTTGAACGAGATTAATTCGCCTCAGAATAGTCAGGTTATGATTCCTGTACCAGTGCATAGAGACTAGATGCTCAAGAAATCCCAGTAGTGAAATCTGTACAGAAACTGGGGCTGTAACCCATAGGGTCCAGTCCAGCAAGACATGCTCGACCATATCAGCATTTGAAAGGACAATGCAATTTGATGTTTCAGCCGGCATGTCAGCATTTTCGAGCTCCGAAATATGACTAAATGAATCTTTCTGAGCAGAAAAATCATCCATATCTCCATGAGATCCAACTGAAGAAAATTCATCACGCAGCTTCGACAAACTTAGATCCTCAAAGCTGGTTTCTTGAATATTCGGGGCAGGTGAAGGAATACTCTGAAAATGTTCCAGCTTCCTTGGTTCAGAAAAAGAAGCCTCACATGCAGCAATCTGGAAAAAGATCTCAAGGGACTGCATGTCAAACAAAGGCATTCGACGACGCAGAAAGAGAGCTAGTAAATGGTATCCTCTGTATTTGTGCATATCTATGACATTCTGTGGGTTTTGGTGTAGTGCACATGCAAGTAATGTGAGGGCCATGTGCAGCATATCCCTGGTTTCAGCAGCTTCAACGAGAGCAAGGACAACAGCCATCCCACCAACAGGGCGGATACTGTCACCAATCACGCACTGCCTGCAAATGTAAATGTCCCCATGAAGACGTCCAAAACGTGGTATGCCTGGGGAAACAAAAAATAAGTGATGTTAAAAGAAAATCAAATCCCACTTTGACTTCACTCTTTTGTAACAAACAACTCTAGCAAAATGCCAGAGGTAGCAAAATGTCAGATGGCAAGCATGAAAGCTTCACAAGGAAAAATGGGCAACCAAATTCTATGAAGAAATTGCCAATAGGTCATAAAAAACGTTTACACATTTTATTACCCCCAATAGGAGAAGCAGCCGCTGAAGTTGGATCAACAAGATTGAGCATAGAAAAGGTTCCAGATACTCGAATAGCTTCTGTACATGTTCCATCAAATGCAAATATAAGTTTCTTTCCAGAAAGCTGGAGGGAGAGGTTCCCTAGTCTTTCCAAATCCCAAACGATTCCGCTGCAATCTACCTTAGAGCTCCCTTGCTTGCTTGCACTTTGAGGTCTTTGCACATTAGAGGCTAAAGGCAAGTCTGTGTCCAAAGAATCTAAGATGGCCATACTGCCTCCTCCACAAGCCTGGTTAGGAACAAATCGCAAAAGATCTGTGTCTTGGAAAAGACCCCTATATCCTCTTCCAAGAATATACATGAAACAAATAGAACCTGATGTGAGCACCTCTTCAAAAAGATAGCAACATCGGAGTTTCCACGAGAAGTCACTAACCCTTGCACAAGTAGCTGGTGTTCCAATGGTTACCTGCAGAGGTTTCCCAAATGGAGAAGGAGAATATCCTAGTTTCCCAGTATGTCTTAGCTTTCCATCAAGGTACACATATGCAACACTAGCTTGGAATAGTCCAGCCAGAGCATTTGGTTTACTATGTACAACAGCAAGGTGATGCCACCTCCCTTCCTCCAGTTCTATCCCTGAAAATGACAAGGAGCAAGAGTTGCTTGTTGCAATGGTAAGGACACCATCTTCTTGAAGATACAGTTCAGCATATAAGGAGTTTCCCTCTGTAGCACCAACTGAAAAGATCCGGAGAACCCGTCCCCCACTGTGCAGGCCACCAGCTGTGCTCCGCTTTTTTGAAGGTCCGACCTTTGAAGCTTCTGATTCCTTTGTTTGTGTTTTCAGGAAATTTCGGAATTGAAACCAACAAACAAAAGAGTAACCAGCAACAGGAGGCCATGACCTTTCTCCTAATGACACTTGAATAGAAGCATGCCCTATCTTACTCATGTTCATCTCTACAAATGGTGCCAGAGAAACATTTTCTGAATTTATATCTTCCATAAGAATTAACTTCTCCATCATATCAACAAGACTAAAACCTGAACTCATCAGTCTCATTTGCAAAACATATCGAATAAGCAATCGGACTTCGGACGGAGACAACCTGCCACAAATAGAGTCAATTCATTTCCATATTTTCAAGCATTTGAGAAAATACATAACAAAAAAAATAAACTCTTGAATAAACCATAACCTCTACCTATATGCCCCAAGGACTTCCACAATCTTCAAAGCATGGGCAACCAATAGTGACGAACCCGAAAGGAATGGGCATATTGTCTCCAGAAGAAGTTCCACGCAACCTACCCACAGAAAATGTCGAAGACTAAGAAAACTTGTTCAAATTTTAGACGAAATATATTGAAACTAAATGATATATTCCATACCTACAGAAGTGAGATTTTCCTGATTGAAGGAGCCAGCATGAGCAAGCTTCGCGATTAGGTTCAGCACTTCTAACTGCACCTTGGGTGTAAAGAGCAATAAAGAACGTATGAGCACTCTAACGGCACCAGCATTATACACCCTCTCTTTATCAGGAATGAAGGAACCTTCCGGAGTTGTTAGGATAAAGCCAGCCGATCTAGTGTCAATATCAGATGAAGACACAGTTTCTGATGTCATGAATGGTGGAATAACAAGCTCAAGAGCAAGTTCCAACATTAACTGTATGACTTGCCTTTCATACTCAACACAAATCAAGCCTGAATCAGATAGAAGATCATAGAAAGTTTGGGATGATATGATCATGTGCAACCTCATCCTATTAACAGCATTATCGCACACCCCAGCAGTCACCATACGCAGAAGGTATGTTAAGACCTTAATGTAAACCATTGAGGAAGATTGGTTCATTTGCTCTCCATCGCTCTGAAAACTATGGAGTGTGGTTAGTACAAGAGAAAATCCAGTGGCCTCACCAAAAACCCTTTGAGCTGAATTATTAACTCCCAGAATGCGCCACATTGCTCCAAAAGTATCACATTTCGCTTCACTTAGGAGTCTATATTGAGATCCTGAAACATTTGTAACCATCTCACTCTTGAGGACTTCAACAAGGGCGCCTAATTCTTCTGGATGAGCCTGGTAAACAAAGAAATCAATGACCTTTCTAGAATTCATACGCTTACTGTGCACGAGTATATGCATCTTCAAAACTTACAATCATCTATGTCTAAATATAAAATCAGGATTGATACTTTTAGAAGGAAAGAAAATCTGAAAAAACTATGCAGCCCGAGAGAGAGAGAGAGAGAGAGAGAGAGAGAGAGAGAGAGAGAGAACTTGTGAACAAAGGTTTAACTTATTAAAAACACCAAGCAGTATTTTAGGAATAGAAAAAGCCAACAAACCTGTTTAGCATCTTCAATGATCAAACATGACAACACCCGGAGAACCCCTGCACGGTGAGTATTAGATGCCAAAAGAGGAAGAACGATGGTCACTCCATTTGCTGAACGGAAGGCAGCTTGATTAGCATCTGCTTTCTTTAACAAGGAAACCATACAATCCCATGCAACTGCAATTGTACCCTCGACTTCAAAAAGAGGAAACTTCCCAGAACCAGATTCCAATAGCTTGGGTGAAGAGATAATGGCGTCCTTACTATCCAAGTGCTTTTTGAAGCTGGATTTTTCCTCCAAATGATTTGAGTCACTATGGGGTTGATCTGGACCCAAAAGAAACTTGTTTTGCTTCAGATCATCCAACAGAACCTCGAGCACGCCAACTTCACGCAGGACTTTCTTGTACTGTTGATCAAAAGACAGGAGTTTTACAAAGAAAGAAAGAATGGTGTGCTTCAGTTCCGACGTTATTGGTTGCTGCAATAAGCAGCAAAGTGAAAGCAATTCTTGGTCAGGTACACAATTCACAACAGTTACCGCATACTCAAGAATTTTCAGTATTATCTCTTGCAAAGATGGTGGGAAACCACCCATATTTAGTATCAAGAGTGGCACTGTCCGTAACTGCTGACACAACTTGTAGTTTTCAAGATGACTTGAGAATATCTTAAACATTCGATTAAGGACTTCTGCCTGCAGTTCTCTGCTTTCAGCTTTGAGAAATATGTCCTGCAACATCTGGACAGCCTCTAGATCCTTCACTTTGTCATTACCTTTCTCCCAAACTTCATCAGAAACCCGGTCAGAAGAAGGTGTGCGGCTTCTGCTGTGGCCACTAGGCTTGTTATGAGAATTTCGAGAAGCCCTGGACCCAGCAGATACTGTATAATCGGCAGGACCCACTTGAGATAAATTAACAAGAACATCAAGCAGCCTAGAGAGTGCTGGCGAGAGACTTTGCTCGGAGGTGGCACCTAGATTTTTTCTTGAATCTTGTCTTTCTACATTAGTAGCATGTAAACTTTCTGAAGCGGATGTCTGATCAGAGAGAGACTCAGAGTTTGGAGCCTGAACAACTGGATTTTTTGAAAGAACTAATGCAAACTGCACAAGAAATTGGTAGCCATGAGCATTATGGATATCCTCCCTGAGCCTGACACCACCAGCTTCTACAAACCAAATCGTAACATGTCAGCTCGAGTTTCAAAACTAAGTAGTAAGCAATAGGAAAATAAGAAGAATATCAGTCTGCCTAATCTACTATATGAACAGCACCTTATCTCAATCCCCACATCAATAAAAATCATGTCATATTAACATAGGTTTCAACTACAAAGAGCAGCTCTTTACCATTAAGTAACTTTAAGCAAGCCTAAAAGGGATCTACCGTGCAATTTACCAGGTCTGTGCGACAATTCCACGCACTCAAGGAGCAAGTCCACAATGCCCATAGTATAGGCAGGGTCGCCACTATAAGGATTGAAATCCTTGACAGCCATGAGAAGTACTTTTATCTGCATTCAGACAATATATCCCATTACAAACACAGGTCAACAACCACACACCAAAAAGCTTTAGCATGAATGGACACAATTGGAGAGTCAGTACGAAGGATATGAGCATCCAAGTTGTGAGACAAGACATGGAAAAGCCACAACAACTACAAACAAGTGCACTTATGAGTTTTTTTTTTGAACGGCAAGTGCATTTTGAGTTACAGCAATAAAAGAAACTCTTTAGACTATTTGAGGAATTCATGTGTAAAGAGTTGCACAAGAACAGTATGGGGTCAACTGTTAGTTGTAACCAAACAGATTTTTCAAGTTCCAACAAATAGCACTCTAGTAAAAGTAAATGTCGAGATCCTATTCCAAGAAGAAATCCATTTTGGGGTGATGAAGTACATCATAGTACAATCGTAGCATTATAACACCATCGAGGTCTCATGGATCGAGTTACAATACTGCAGCCGAGTTACCATACTAAGATCCTACAATGGTTCTAGTCTGAAGAATTATTTAATGTGATCCATATCGGTTTGGAAATTTTGGGAGTGTAGGATTGTACCGGATCACAATTACAACAACTATGATTTCATACCCGATTAGTAAAAGATGGAAAGTAATGAACACATTAGGAAACCTCAGAGAGTTGCGACAATGTTAAACAGTTGGAAACATGAAACAGACATTCTTAGTCAATGGAACTTGTAAAATAGGCTCCTACTGATGCAGATTCTCCCATTAAAATCATGTCTGATTATGAGGCAGGTCATGTGAATTATCTACAGTTAGCTTGACAGCAGGCCAAGCTCTGACATGCCACCTCACATCCTTCAAAACAAGTGCAAGCACATAGATGAACTACAAAATGGAGAACTATGTGCGGAACGTGCAGGTTCTGGACTTCAACGGTCACCATTTTCTGTGCCTAACTGTGCAGCTACTAAGAAGAGACACAGCAAGACCTTCCCAACTGTACACTTTTATTTTCTTTTACTGCATGTGCAGGATATAGTTCAGTTTCACAGGAGTGAATTCTTGTTAGCATGGGCCTATTGAGTCAACCCAAATGGACTTGCCAGTTTTTGAAAGCACACAGAGCAAGTCCACAGTTATCCCACCCCATACCGACCAGTATCGGTGTAGGAGTTAAGACATACCCACATGTGTGAATAAGTACAATGAAGATGTGATAGCATACCAGGTGATGCTTCCGGATATACTTGGCTGTGCTGCCATTGTCATTAACCAAAAGAAGACCAAGTATCTGGAGCAAGAACAAAATTAGCAATAAGACCGTGATGCTAATTTGCAAATCAGCAAATGCATTTAACAGAGCTGAAAGTTTCTCCAAGTTCTATCATTTTAATCCGACTAAATGCTTACCTGCATTGCGTGTCTGTGAAGCTGAATGGTGTGCAATGGGATGAGGCCTTCCTTATATTGAGAGAAAACAAGCAAAGATCCATTTGCAACCATCTGAAATAGTAACTCAAGTGAATTATCCTCGATCAAACTCTGTGCAGCTGACGGATGGTTAGCAAGGGCTTTCATAATATGCACAACACTTCCTTCTACCTGCGAATGAATTGGTGTTAAATATAACCCAAGTATCCAGAGGTCCTTTCCTCACTCACCCAGTACATAACAATGCTCATACTTCTATTAACAGCAACCTTTTATTTATCTCAATCATGCTTATCACAAGGACATTAAGGTAGCACTCTTCCTTACAAGCCTAACATGTTTCACCCCCACGTGCTGTCAGACAAAGAAAACACACGGAGAGAGAGAGAGAGAGAGGATTTACACAACCATCACCACCAAAAGTAAATTCTCCAAGAAAGGAATAAATCAGCTCGATTCATGTTGAAATAATATGAGTTACTATCTTTTCTACATCATATAAATGTTTGCGACGAAAGCATTGCAGCTTTCTCAATTATTTTTTACAATATGGCACATGTAAGAGTATTTAACTCTCATGACACTGTCCAGATCAAGCCTTTCAACTTTGGGAAGAATCGCAAGAAATAAAGCCAAAACATTTGTCAAGAAACAGGTAAATAAAATTGGAATACCCAACTGAAACTTGGAATGCCTTTTCCTCTTCTGCTTTGCTTAATTTTTCTTCATTCACACTAGAATGTAGTGTATGTATATCAAGGTTAGAAGTGAGTGTTCAACAAAACCAGAGAAGGCAGCATTGGCAACTTTGCTGCAAAAAGTTCATTAGAAAATGAACAGCGACTTTGTAGCAGTTTAGACCTCGTGACTTAACCAGACATATAAAACTCTGAAGTCAAAAATCAGTAGTACTTTGACAGATAAAAGCACGAAAACTCTCTCAGTCAACCAATGTTGTATGCAACCCGTGGGAACGATAATATTTGCACCAACAAGATGCATATATAGGGCATCAACCCAAAAATACTCTAAATTATATTCATACACAAGGACAAGTAGATAATACGAGGGGAGTGCTCCCAACGTGCATAATTTGGCCAAAAAACATAAATAATAGAACACAAATTCTAGTCCATCACTCTAGATAGAAGGCAGGTGGGCATGAAAAGAAAACTACCTCTAGCCGGCGGACTTGAACTACATCGCCACCATAATTTTCCTCAGCCACTAGCAGAATGTCCTGAGTAGAAGCCTTTTGCTTCTGATTCCCCTCATCAGGCCCCAAAAGAGCACTGAGAATATGGATGAGACAGCATAAGATCCCAGAGTCAAGGAGAGATTGTTTATCAATAGGCTGCAACAATAATATCATTCACAGATTAGAACAACTAGAAGTTCGTAAGATACAAATTCATGATTGTCAAACTACATAACTCAGAGAATGAAATCGCTAAGTCAGCTCATGCAGTGAATAAAGTAGAAGCAATCTAGATTCCAAGATAGGAACTAGCTACTTCTATGATTTCATTTCCTGACCTTTTATTCACAATATTTAATGGTACAAAAAGCAAGTAACAAGCAAAACTTGAAGACTATCTAAGTAAATTCAAACTAATGAAGCTTACGAATATACCCCAGATACAAGGACTTCCACTGCAATTAACAAATTTGTGCCGGGCTTGATACCATCCTGCGGAGATGTACAAAAACAAATCATTTCAGATATATCACACTACCACGTGCAAGAAATTTGTAAAAGAAAAAGAAATAAATGACCAGAACAAGACGATAGTATTTGGTGATATAAGCATCCAATGGACAAACCTTGGTGACTTCTGAGAAAAATCTTAACAATATCCCAACATCCAAAGATCTTGATTTGCTACTAATTTTTAACTTCTCAACATCCGTTACAAATGCCCTCCCCACCACAAAGGAGAATATATGTGTTTCAACTAACCTGTAAATCAAAAAGAGTTACAAATTACCAAAATCTGTGAGAAATTCTGGGGCAAACACCAAACATTTCCAAGTTTTCTTAAACTGAGAGTGTTAGTTTAAATAACACCAATCTAAGAGTTACAGTGCATGAAAGGATGCTTCCATCATGGAAATCACACCCAAATGATAAATGAGTCAACTACAGCAATCCTAGTTGGCTACCTAATTATCAATAGACAATGTGAAGTGAAGATGGAAATCAACTCAATGTGGACATTATGTTTTATCATGAGACGTCAGAACTCTAGAAAGCAGCTGAGTCATGTGAGAAGAAAACAGACCAAAATGCAGGAATACAATTCTAGATATCTAGTGGCAATGCTGATATGTTTTAGACATAAATATGCCAGTATAGTAGATATCATCCACATTCCACACAACCATGAAGAAACAGACTAAAAATCTCAACTTGGTGCAAGAAGGAAAAAAAAAATGATAGCAGCAGACACAATCTTTGAGGCCAGAGCTTTAACTTCGTATAAGAAAAATATTAAAATCTTGGCACTTGGGAGTCTGATTGCTGCATTTCGTGTTTCCATGACCATACAATTTGAGGTAGTAGTTTTTGAAACGGAAGCAAATTATATTCAGAATGTGCTCAGAAATTTAACTTTCTTTGTTTTTTTACTTGCCAGTCGCGATTTTGAGGTTTTTGAAATGCAACAAAACAACACGGAGAACTTATGGTACACGCATACAGGTTTAATTCAGTTAGAGCAAGACAAAGCCACCAAAAATAATTGACTAACCAAGGCATCATGGGAATTGATGCCCAAAATGGTTAGCAACAAAGTGGATAAAAATTAAACACCAAAATATCACCACGAAACAACTTTCAGTGCAATGAACGGAACACTCTGCCCAATCCAACAATCAATTTGTTTACTTGGTTCTTATGGGCAACCAATTATCCATCAATAATTAAATCCTCTTCCTCATAATCCTATTGTCTTATTCACCAAGTACTACAATTACTGAGCACAATCATATCATAATTGGTGTCGAACTTCTAATCCTTACAGTCCAGCACAGTGTTCATGTTTTGGGACGTGTTGCAGTTATGCAAACCCATATAGAACACCAAGTAAAAAGTACCAAGACACTAGGTAATATAAGAAAACTACAATGCTACTGTGGCAACCAATTGCTGATGACATTTGGAAACATGCCATGAATAAAGAGGAACACATCCTCCAAAATCTGGACCTTACACAAGTTACCGTGGTGTACGCAAAATACACAGAAGAGAGAAGCATTAAGCATTGAAACCTGACACGAAAACCAAAGAGAGTAGACGTAGTAACGCAATACCGCTATAAGTTAACCACTTCTGGCTGTCTCCTGTGATTATGTTTCTCATATATTTTTCCGTAAATACAATTTCCAGGCAGGTGATAAAAGGAATCAGGTAAAGTGATTATAAGCAACACAAAGGGGCAATGAAAAACAGCAAAAAAAGTCCACGATATAAGGGTCTTATGACTATGACCCAAGTAATACAATTTGAAATTATCCAGCATAAATATTGGTACCACCCCAAGGAGCATATCTTCAGAATTAAGAAATTGCATAAATTTTCAAGTTTGAGGCAATAAATTAGAAAAGGAGGTTGTCTTCGTACATGGTAATTAACTGAGCTACATTAGCATGCTGCTTTACTAATCTACAGAAGACATCTACAGTCATATTCAAGGCCGTTTCTTTCTCCTGCATGGAAAAAGAGACACCATTAGTCTCGTGATTTTCAGACAACCCTGTATGGAAATGTACTACTACTATCAATCATATTGCAAAGCAAGGAATGCCAGCAAACAAAGAAAAATTGCAAGCAGTTACCTTTTCAGAACTTGATGAACGGAACTCTTCCCAATGTCTCTTGAAGTCCAATTCCAAGTCAAGTTTGTCTCTGCTTTGTAAAAGAAAATGAAAAAGAAAGATTATACAAGTGAAGAATCCCATTGCGATGAAACAGTTTGCAAGCATCAAATTAGAAAATCTGAAATATATCAGTGCCGATAAAGTTCCACAACGACCATCGCCAATATAATCATTCAAAGATTGAGCTGAATGGGGGTGGTCATCCAGAAAAAGGTATCTTCCTAAACCACCCTACAACATTGTTCACTAAAACTCTGTTAATTTCGTTACTGGATGAAGATTATAGTATGTTCCCTTCTTTTGTTTCTGATCAAGAATTGCCTTCTTCACTTTTTGATGCTGACTAAAGCTAGATTCAATTAGTTTTCTGAAGGAAAAACTCAAAAGGTAGTTCCTTCATTCTGATGACCCCACAGCTACACCTTTCAAGATTATGCTTAAATAGAGAGTGTTGACTATTGCCCAGCAAGCCTTGTCAAAGACTCACACTATTGCAAATTTTATTTTAGTCATCCACTGATCCTTTACCACAGAGATTAAACAACTCTATAATACAAATTAGCCATTACCAGCATATGCAAGCTATCGGAAACACTCTAACAAGGTAACCAAAATATGATAGGTTCTTCAACGACTTAAATGTGTTTGATCAATTGTATAGAAGCATACACCGTGACAGCAGCAAGAAACAAATTCTCACTGCAAGCAACAAGAGAAAATGCATTCAGGAAAGCCTCACATTCAAAGCACAAGGGACAGCGTAAATTGTTTCCACCATTTAACTCCACATGGTGGCATATCCTTTTCTCTAACTCAACATGGCCTCAAACAGAGTTCCAGCTTCTCTTAACCTGTGCAGCTCCCTCAACATAAACTGTCACAATAGCTCCAGTGTGATTTTGTATCTTCAACGACCGAGTAAGACCACTTTGAGGACACTTCCTCACTTCTGCCTGTCGTTTGACTAATGCCACCTTCAAGGGAGACCTACGTAGTCCACCTCTACGCCCAAGGCCTAAGACCTGCAACATCCTCTATTGGCCTAGGAGGCTAGCAATTCACCAATTTGAAGCTTGCCCAATTGACACCAGGGGGCAAAGAGTACAGCCAATTCGAAAACAGTACAGCCTTATCAACGCGGCTGCTATAGGGCTCCACTTCTGTAAGCTTAGGTCAATAAGTACTGCCTAGGCATGTCAGCCAAGGCCACGCATTGGTCAAGCTGCCTTAGGTCAATCCGACAGAGTGAGAAAGGGAGACCTAGCCACTAATTATAGCTTTGGAAATACGTGGATGGAGAGAATAGTATCGTCGAAACTACCAACTAACAAGATCCCTAAAAACTGGGACTTCTAAATGAGCCAAGCATTGTTTAAGCTTGGTTTTAGATCTTCACAAGCTTTAAAATATGTTCAAGCTCTGTTTATTTATCAAGTGAACCAATCCAAACGAGCTTTCATCGAGCCAATCACGAATTGTTCTCCAATAGCTTGAATTTTTTGCACAACGTAAGCTTAACGAGACGAATAGTAGATTGTTGAAGCTTGGTTGATAGCTTAACAAGCTTAAATAATTTTTCCAGCTTGATTTACTTTGATTACCAACCATCTTGAACGAGCTTTTAACAGATCAAACGCAGGCTCAAACTCTAAGTAGCTTGGTTCATTTATCAACCCTACTCAAATCACGGCGCACAGATGTGCGTTAGTTCCTAACTTCCTAACATGTGCTTACCTTAAATAAATAGGAAGTAGTACCCACCTACCCCTCTTGCATCACAGTTAGACTACATAATCCTTCCCACAGCTAAAGTATGTAGACTGTTCAACTTATTTTCCAGGTCTCTGGTCCCTCTAATTTGATTTGCAACTCTTTAATGAACCTTTGACCGTCCCATAACCCAGCCCCAGGTAGCATGAGAAGCTAAAGTACATGTGAAATTTAAAAAGGTGCATTAAGAAGAGAATGTGTCCAAAATGCCACTTTCCCATAACCCAGCCCCAGGTAGCATGAGAAGCCACATGATAATGCAACCTAACTGCAAAGCTCCTTGGGTTTCTAATCGAAGCTTCGGGGTGGTAAAATCTAGTTGCCACCCATCAATGCTTAGAAGCTTCCAGATTTACTGAAGAAAAGTGGAAAATCACTGAACCAATAGACTCATCATTCAAACTCTGTAAGTACCTGTATTCAGGACATCTCCTTTTGGCAATCTCCAAAGAGTATCAAGCCAACTAATACTAATGACAATCTTATTGAAAAACTATATGTGCAGCATAAACTTGAGCAGGTCAAAGACTAATGCACAAACAAAAACCACAACTAAACAGTGGATTCTCGGACAGAAACAACAAACCTAGAAGGCGATGACGCCGCGAACTCCTGCGCGGTCGAAGTGGTGGCATTGCTATCTCGAGCGGACGAGGAGGAAGCCGAAGACGGAGAGGATTCAACGGACGGAGGCTGGGACAGACCGACCCTTTCTTTGAAGTCCTTAAGCAATGATACCCATTTCATCGTTTTCCTATGCGATTTTCAAACACCTCCAGAGCTAATCTCATCCAGATCCAAATCCTTCCGGATAACAATCCAGAAGGACCCACACGCTCAATACCCCCCACAAACCCTAAGAAGAGACTTTTTTTTAGAATGCGAAAACGAATGGAAGCTGAAAAGGTAATTTACGTAAACAGTTTGTGACGGACGAATCTGAATAACGAACTGGTCGATCGGAGTGAATCGACGGTGGATAAATTTGGTAGCAGCAAGATCTGGATAAATTTTTATTTGGAAAAAATCTGCTGAATTTTTTTTTCTTTTTTTGTGCTGATCTGCAAGATTTTGCTGCTGTGTATTTGTTTTCCTAAACTGATTTCTATTACCTAATTGGATTGCTTGAGGGTCCGCTTGAGGGAGTGTGGAGTTGTTTTGATGCCCTAATAAAGGAGGAGACGCGCAAGGAGGAGAGAGAACAAGCAGCTCTCTCTTTCTCTCTCTCTCTATATGTATTTCTGTTTCTCTCTCTTTTCTCTTTTCTCTCTCTTCTGTGTCTTGACTGATTTTGGACGGCCTCTCCGCGCCTTGTTTCTCGCTCTATATCTTTTTTTCCTATATCTCTCTCTCTCTCTCTCTCTCTCTCTCTCTAAAACTTTCCTTTGTTTGAACTCCCTCTCGTCTTCTCTCTCTAAAAAGTCCCGCACTCGATTGCCATGTCAGCGTGGGATCCACGTCTCGCTAGGCCTCCACGTGGCCTCTCGTGATCTAATCTAGGGTCAAAACCCGAGAGCCTGTTTGTGTGCATTTTGGCAAGCCAAGTATCTGGGTTCTACCACCGGACGCAGATCCAGTTTCCTATCGTCTAGTTTGGTCCAGTTTTGGACTATTTTGGAGCTCTGTTCGCGTCTACAATAATGATCGAAATTGTTTATTTTTTCCGGTTTACCGAAACATTAAACACTTCAAAAATGACGTCAATCCAATACCATTTTATATGATTTAAAAATGCATTAAGCTTCGTATAATTGTGTTATATACACTTGGTTTTTTACAAAATTGCATTTGGAAATCATATCAAATGGTCTCGGATCAATTGATTTTTTACATGGTAAATATTCTCGACCAGCTCTAAAAATTTAACGGTTTTAATCATTTTGTGGGCCCTTCCCGGCCCAAAACTGAACTCGATCTAACTCCACTACCACCTTCGGGAGGATCCTAACTAGTCTGGTCCAGTTTGGACTATTTGTAAGCCCTTCCCGAGTCCACTATAATGGTCGGAACTATTCACTTTTTAGAGCTCGTTGAGAATATTGACCACACCAAAAATGACGTTGACCAGATATTGTTTAATATGATTTCGAAATACATTATGCTATGTTTGGATTGATGTTTGAAATTTTTTTTGAAAAATAGTAAAGGTAATAAGTGGAGAGAGATAGAGAGAGAAATATTAGAAGTAGGGAGCATCTAGGAGAAATTTTTTGAAAAATTCGTTTTGAATTGAAAAGAGAACAAGGCATTAAGAAAAAAAATGTGCAACATTTGATTGCATCCATTTGACATAATTATCTGAAAATTAATGCATTTCGATATCATATTAAACGATATCTAATCAATGTGATTTTTGCGTAGACAATATTCTCAGTGAGCTCTAAAAAGTCAACGTTTCAATCATTATTGTGGATTCGAAAAAGGCCCACAAATGGTCCAAAAGTGTATCGGATTGGTTGGAAGGAAAGACCGGACTGGATCCTCTCCCACCTATTTTATTACTCTTTTTTAATCAAGGCCGGAGGTATCTCTTGGTCTTTGTATCTCTTGGTCTTTGGTCTTTGCATTTGGGTAAGAGCCATGGTTTGAGCAATTTCCCCAGTCAAATTGTTTTTTATAGTAACTCGTTAACCATCTTCAATGAAGATCAAAGGGTTGAGTTATTTTTTTCCAAGTAAGAAAATGTTTTTAAAATTTTGCTAAAATAATATTTTGTCAAAACTTGCCAAAGCTACTCAAATTGTGTCAAATTCATTTAACCATTTCATAGGAATTTAAACAAACAGATAGAAACCAGATGTGCGCAGCAGCAGACAATTTTGTCATATCTTATCATCATATTTTGTTAGAAATTTGACGAAGTTAATTTTCGAATTCAGAATGACCAATTATTAGAGGTCGTTTTTCGAGATATCATGAAAAATAATGACTCCGACCTAAAAACTGGCTTACCATTGAATAAACGCACTCTAATAGAAAATCCTTTTGTGAAAACTAGACAAATTTGTTCCAGTGATGTCAAAGCTATTTTTTAATTTTAATTTTCCACGCCTGGTGGATTACCCGAATTATTACCTATAGATTTGAACCATACGCTGTGGCCAATGGCAATAACTCTCTTTCTTTTTTCATGACTTATCTTAAGGCACAAGTCCAAATTCAAAGTTGAATACTAATAAACGTGTGGCTTGGTGAAACTTTGCTCGATTATGTGGGTAAATAGTTTAAAGGAAGTCACTTTTAATTACTTCATACTTTTTGTCCATTTTCACTTTAAGTCAAAAATAAAGATTAACTAGAAGTAGTATATACGTAATGAGCCGAACTTGAGCTACTCAAACTTGTATTCCCTATCGCGGTTCATTTACAATCCTGTTTTCTTTTTCTCTCTAAATCTCAATGGCACAAAAGGGAGATACAAGAGGGATGAAAAATCTGGACCAAAATGAACGAGTTATTGCTCTCATAAAATTAATGAAATCCTGATTTATTTATTTGTTAAAAATATCTAGAGGTAATGTGAACCTTCTAGACAATGACATAATGTCAATTGGGTTGTTTTCGTTCAACCATATGTCATAAAATTAGAGAGATGCATGTAGTAAAATTGACACTAAGATATAGACTATGAGAAATGGAAATAGCCTAATAGGTATAATCCCACCTCTTCTTCTTCTTCTTTCTTTTTCTTTTTTTTTGGGGTTATCAGCTAGATACAATAATAAAAAAACACATGGATACCATGTGAACCCAATAAATGGGCTTAGCGGTTAAGGCTTGCAATCACTAAAAGATTTGCTACTTTCTAAGATTTTAAATTCGAAATCTCTTATATGTTATCAACTTATTTAAGACCAGTCAGTCTATACGGAGCAAATACTCCAATTTTAGTTGGACTCTCGCAAGTTGACAATGGCATTGAGTACCCAGGATTAGTCAAGGTGCGCCTAAGATGTCTCGAACACCTGAAAAGAGTCCAGGTCATTAGTGCAACATAGATCACAACTGGGTAGGTGAGAAGCTAATTGCTTGAGACATAATCCAATATTGTGAGATTTGTGCCGATTGGGTCAATATCACTACACCGCCAAAAGCCTTTTGCTTTCGTATGAAGTGATGATAACATGAGATTAGGTGAGAACAAGTCCTCCTTACCTGGAAATTTGTCAACTTAAAGACAAATGCAACAACATATATATGCTATTGCTAGCCAGGGTAGACGAGCCCAACTTTTTCACATTCGTGCAAACCACCAACAATCTAACGAAAGGTTTATCTGTGAGTTAGATCCCCTTCGGTTCTTAAAACTCGACATCCTATTGAAGATTCAGTTTCTAAAACTCGATATCTCATTGAAGGTATATGCAACTTCTTTTCAGGCTCATTTTATTTATTGTTATGGTTTACTATTTTATAAATGTCATCATATAATGCGTAGTCAAAGTTTATGTTTTTTTTTATTTTTTGGCAAGTAGTCAAAGTTTATGTTGATTGGATATCAATCAACATGGTTTTAGAAAACTTTTATTTCCGAAAAAACAATGTTTAAACACTGAGTAGGCTCCTATTTTTGTCAATATAAATTTGTTTCGATCATGCACTTATCGATATTCAATAGACATTTTTCTTTTTACTACTTAGATCGGTATGTGGAGTAAATCAGGATAATAACGAAAAAATGGTAGAAAAAAACTAAACATGCCACTAGCATGCAGTAGGATACTTTGTTTTACATAATTCAATTGCATATTCTGAACGCGTTTATTTTTTCCTTCACGAATCCTTTCTGGAAATTTAAGATCTATAATGACTAAATGAATTCTCGGCCTTTAAGTGGCAGAACCAGAAAATTGTTTTTAGGGGATGCCAAATTTGAGAAACACCTTGTTTGGTTCAAATTTTTGAAAATTATTTTTGATGTAATGAGTGGTGAGAGATAGAGAGAAAAAAGTATTGAAAAACGTGTAAAAAAAAATGAGATGAGATGAGATGAGAGTTAAACCAAACAAGGTGTTATCATGCAAAATTAAAATTTCACAAAGACGAATATAGAGATCGAGTTTCATGAGGCCCTACCCTAAGCCGTAGGTCCATCCCTGTCGGTGTAGCTGTTTAAAGATTGATGATTCAATCCTAGACGAGGATTCGACGAATCAAACAAAAGTCGGGATCGAAATACTCCTGCTATCGTTCATTTTCACCCAAGTATCTCCCAAGTGCCAAGGTCCCACTTTACCAAAATCACCCCTATAGTAATGGAGGCGATGGTCTAGCTGATCGGTTTGTTTGCTTTCTACTCCGTATTATATATAATTCATCATGATTCGATTTTTGGGGTAAGGTTACAAGAAAATAATTTTTCGTGAATCTTTTAGTTTCGGCATGAGTGATCTGTCTTTAACCGAATTAAGAAGGAAATTAGTCAAGATACGCGTAAGCCGACTCGAACACATTGACAGTAAGAACAATACTATTAAAAAAAAAGGCGGCTATGGTCTCGGAACAAAAGAGTATTGGCAGGCGCCTCCCTTTTTTTCCCTCATTGTTGACCCTTTTGAGAATTCATTTGGTGCTTGTAGATCAATTTGGGGAGAGATTTTCGCATCCCAAAAATTGTTAACCGCACTCTTAAGGGGAGTGCAAAAATCAACTCTCATAATTTGGGATTTCGCACTCTCCTTAATGAATGTGGCTAATAATTTGGGAATTACGAATAATTTGAGAATTGTGAAAATCAGTACTTCCAATTGATCTGTTACTGTTTCCGTTCCCTATGGGGCGGTGGGTTTGTTTCATAATCATTAGTACTTTTTTTTATTCACATGACTTTGTCTTTGGGTGGATAAGATTAAAGACTTTCAAATTTTGATCATCAAATTTTTTTTTCTTTTCTGTTCACACATTAAAACAATAATTTAACCCGAAAATAATACTGAAATAATAATAATTCAGTGAACGTGTTCTCCTCAGAGGAAAATTGACTAATCAATGTTGATTCCACATTACATTCTCTCCTCGTTAACACGTGGTTTTACTATTCTCAAATTGGTCATCGGTTAGATTTTTGTTGGATGGGTCATCGCCAATGGAAATCACCGTTTATAATTTTTCATTCTCAAATTGTATACACGCTCACGATTGAATCTTGTCTTGACCCCACAAAATGTGTTGAAATTGTCCTAAATATGAAGCGTTTTACTTTCACTGAAATTCCAGTGTCATCTACTTTTCAATTTATGATTTTGCAACTTCCGTAGGAGTGGATACTATATACTACTTTTTTTAGATTTCAATTCCTGCACTTTTTGCATATTATTAACATCCACTCTTAATATAATCGTTAGTGCTTTTCTATTGTTAATAGTACATATTAATATTGTATTAGCAAGAAGGAAAAAGACCAGATTAGTTAGGAAAAAGACCAGATTAGTTAGGCATTGACCCCCACTTCTCAAAAAATTTGGCACCGCCATATCAGTGTATTTGTCATCTTCTACTCGTACGCAATATGTTACGGAGTATTTAGCATTGCAATCTATCGAAAAGTCTAATGGCACCGACCAAACCCCCACCGAAATCGTATCGATGGCCGCGCCGGGTCTTCTCCAACAGATTCGAGCCGTCTAAAAATTCTAAAAAAAGAAAACTGAGGGGGGCCCTTGCGCGGAAATCAACGGCATTCAATGTATGTAGAGTGGTTGGATCAAGCATCCTATTTTTCGTGTATATATGTGCTTGATCCAACCACCCTACACACGTTGGATGCCGTTGATTCCCAAGTAGGTCCCCTCATTTTTTTTTTAATAGAATTTTTGGATGACTCAGATTGACCGTCCGGTGGCCAGAGATGATCCGACGTGGTTGTCGGTACGATTTCGATTGGCTAATGGTCAGTACCATTAGCAGGACTCAGCAATTTATTATTGTAGAACCGCAAACAAAAGAGGTGTATGTTGTGATTTTATGATGATAAAATGAATTTCTCCTTCTTAGAAAGACAATTCTTTTTACCATTGTTCTGTTTCTTCAATCTTTACGGAATTTATCTCCCCTTATGTTAAAAGTTCGTTTAAGTTAAGCCAACAATGGAGATGTTAAGGGCAATGAGGGACCATTGGTGGTTTCCGAAAATTGAATCCCGATCATTGGTGGTTTCCGACAGGGCGGTGGTTTCATGATTTGAGCATTGGGGTTTTAATTTTTGGGTGTTTAGGGCTTTGATTGGTCTCGGACTAACGATTGGGTCTCGGGTAGTTTGGAGGTTAAGTAATTTTAAATTTTTGTCCTTGTCGTTTTGACCTTTGTAATAGGAAAATGATATTGGTAGTGTTTAATTGAGAGTTTAGTTTAGTTTAGTTTTCGTAGTGGGTGGAGAGAGAAATAGAGTAATTATTGAAAATATGGATAATGATAGAGAGAGATGAGAAAGTAATAATTGAAAAAATAGGGTAATGATTGGAGAAAAAAGTAGGGTAATGATTGGAAAAAAAAAAACTAAAACTAAAACTAAAATCATAACCGAACAAAGCCATTGACACTCAAAAAATTGATGAAGGCACTCCAAAATCAATTTAATTTCAAATTCATTTTCTTTTATTTTTTAGAGTGCCTGTATCAATTTTTGGAGTGCCAATATCATTTCCCTTGTAATATTGCAGAGATTAATATAAAAAATTGCCGACAAAAAAAAATACGGGGGACCATCTCGCCGCGCGTTGTAGGGGGAGAACCCTAATTGGCGTTTAAAACGCCCTAAGTGGCTAAATTTGATGCTTTGCGGGAACATAGGGTTTACGCGGTTTTGAGTACTAAAGATTGTGATCAAGGGTAAAGTGTTGTTCTCTGGTTTTTTTTTTTCTTTTCTCCATCATAAAGTGTTATACTCTGTTGCTCGGACGATTTTGCCCTGAGCGAGTGGGGCCAATTATTTTGTATTCAGAATTCCTAGAGTGCCATGTGACATTATCATATAACACCCCTCATAAATGATAGATCGCTACCACACTATGTGGATCACTATTGTCTTCAAACCATCAAACAAAAATGAATAATAATGTCCTTAATTAGATAATGTGTCACTGCATAAGTGGTCGTGAGTACTACGTACGCGACATCACGGATACTCCAAGAATGCTTAATTATTTTTTGTGAGTGGGCACTCTAATTGGTGAGTAATATTCAATACTCATGGGACACTGCCATGTATTGCCCCAACCTGCTCCATCTCCAAAGGAGATTATAAGTAATGGTGGTCCTGACAAAAAATGTGTGACCAATAAAAATATTGAATGATGATCAAAATATATATATATATATATATATATATATATATATATATATAAGAATATTGGACACCATATATGGCGGTGTACAAAACCACCTAATAATTTTTCGAAAGTGCTGTCCTGTCCCTACAACTTCATGCGAAATCACGAGTATGCGGATTCTGTCCACGGTACATACTAGGTCCCACAAAACATGTCAAACCGATCTCAAATTCTAAGAGTATGGCCGTTGTAATGTCTTGTTCTTTTTGTTTTTTAAAAAGTATTTTTAAAAATATTCTTCTTAGATTTCTCTTACTTCTAATATTTCTCTCAATTTGTTACTCTTATTATTTTTCAAAAAAAATTTCAAATCCAAATCGGAACACAGCATTATAAATTTAACAATAATGCCCAAAAAATACTCCACATTATAATAAGCAAAGTTAAAAATCTTTTAGCAAAATAACCAAATTCTACCCATTCCATAACCAAACTGAACAACTTTTACCAATAACCAAAACTCAATAACTTAAAAACACCCCACATGTAATTTGGTGTGGTCGGATCCGTGATTAAAACTCGTTTGTGGTTGGATAAATGTGCATTGTATATTGTGGGGGTTTTTTTTGTTATGGATGCAAAAATAACCAATGTGGAGGTAGAAATTGTTAAGTTTGATTGTAGACTAAATGAATAATTAAATACTAATGTAACACATTTTGGTTATTAATTTTGATTATTAACATTGCGGATGCTCTAAGCGGTGGGACCTAACGTTTGTCTGATTCCTGCAAAAATATTCGATGTAACCCAACCCAAACTTTAGGTTTGTTTCTTAAGGTATTTTGTCGCATGAAACTCCAAACACAATTTTGTTTGAAATCGCTCAATGTGTGTGGACCTACTTGTATGTTGGGTCCACCGTTGATCGATGCGAGTAGACCTACATATATAACGATTTCACACGTAAACCCAGTATTTTACTAAGTGAGATATAGACTCCGTTTGTTTGGGCGTAAAATATTTTCCAGTAAAATATTTTACTTATTTTCCGCTGTTTGGTTGTTTAAAAAATAAGAAAAAACTTTTACATGTAAAACATTTTCCATTAATTGGATGAAAATGACATACCCTTAAATCTTTCGTAAGTTATTTTCCGAAATAAATCCGTTACCTTCTACTGCAATTTTCATTGCTCAGTTTTCTCGATAGTTTGTCCTAGCCCATGTTCAATTCCAATATTCTTATATCCCTCCACCGTTTAAGCCCCTTTCCTCTCTCTCTCTCTACACTATTTTATTAATTTCTGAAAATATTTTTCAAATGTCAACTAAACACTGGAAAAAAAAAATTTTGAAATTTGTTTTCTGAAAAAACATTTTACGTGAAAAATATTATACATCGAAGCAAACAGAGCCATAATGTGATGTTTTATAGACAAATTATGCTTTCTTGTTTCATTAGAAAGGAAAATAGGGAGTTCATTGCCAAATACCAAATGAGATATAATGCGATGTTTATATACGAATTATGCTTGTATCACATGATGTCGTCGAATTTGTAGGCCTATTTTACCTTCAAATAAAAGAGCCTAAAACAAGACATTCTCGTATACAAATTCCCTTTTTTTGGTTGTTATTCTTTGATGGGTATAATGAGCAACTTAATCCCACTTATGTTTGGTTTTTTCGTTTTTTGTGTGTGACTAGTATAGGAACTTTATATATTCATAAAAGAAGAGAGAGTATAAGAAGCGTTCACAGTACCAATTACTTCCAAGTTACAACATAAAGAAAGATATCGGATCAAAAAAACAAAAAAACATAAAGAAAGATAAACTAAAGAGACAACCTAAAGTCTAAAGATGATGCCATCCCTACATGAGAGAGGACCAAAGTAAGTCAACAGCCCCCCCCCCCCCCCCCTCTCTCTATCTAAAAAACTACTTAACTAGTCAAGCATCACGTGCCTCCAAAACAATGGAGTAAAAGTAGCTGGAGTAACAGAGTCCAATGCCTTTCTTACCTCAGCAAACTTGAAGGTTTATGGGACACCAAATGATTTGCACAAACCCCCCAAATAGTTAGTAAACAACTTCACCAAGTGTAACTTTTCAGTTGTTGTTCTGTTCAATATTCTAAAAAGTCGTTGGGCACTAATCGGGCGGAAAAGGGCCGCCTAGGCACTAGGCACCTACTAGTTGTCTGCCTATCTAGGCGTTGAACCATTGCCTAGCGCCTAGGCGGCCGACTTTTCGAACACCTTGTTGGAAAAGATAGAAGGCAACCTGCTACTTCAGTTTTGAAACTTCTAAATAAGAAGACAAAGACAATCAGATACTAATCAATAAACTTTTGGGTAGAGTATGCTAAATTGGGAAGCTGTCTTTGAGCTCAAATTGTCTCCTTATGTTCCATTTAAATAATGCTGAACACAGACCAATGTAATCTGCATAGGCAGAGAAGGAAAATTACTTGAGGGTGTTTCGAAAACACCAAACACTAATGGTTTTCGTAGGGTTCCGGGGTTTTCCGAAACATCTTTTTGGTATTGTCATTGTTTTTTTTTTTTTTACAAACTGACACAGGTTTGGTCTACGATACTGATCGGGCTTAATAGGCCCAGCCTTCAGTGACCCTGGAAACCACACAAGAGCCCATTTATGACCCACTAATTCCAAGTAGGTGCACACCCAAAACATGAATGATTCCTCCACCAGGCATAGACCATCACTGACTATTCAGCATTCATGCATTAAAACCAAAAGCAAATAGAACCTTAAGTCCCAATTAGTCGGGATCGGGTACATGAGTAAGTTCTGCATTATTTGGATGTAAATTGAACTTTTTGCACAGATTGCTGCAAGCTAACCTTGTGTTTACTTTTTACCTTCTCTGTGAACGGTCTTCCTGTCTCTCTTCTTGGGACAAGCTTCTTGTTTTCCACTTATTTTATGGCCACCTATGCAAGTTGCTTCTTGCGTCCTCTGCTTCTATGGTAGGCCAAAAAACCAGAGGTGTGTTATCTTCTTAATCTGTCATTATATTCCCATGACAGTGTTAATGCTTTACAAAAAACCGTTAGCTTTCAATTCATCCAAGTGCTGCAGGGTCTTTTCACAGAACACTAT
The DNA here is from genome assembly GCA_019656275.1 of Rhododendron kiyosumense. Classification (NCBI taxonomy): domain Eukaryota; kingdom Viridiplantae; phylum Streptophyta; class Magnoliopsida; order Ericales; family Ericaceae; genus Rhododendron; species Rhododendron kiyosumense. The sequence goes on along the minus strand of BPLS01000190.1, from coordinate 155,373 downwards.
TCTTAATGCAGGCGATGCTCTTTCACTCCTAATCATATTTGTTCCTAATAATGTTCCTAATAACAGGAAAGAAAAATTCTAGACAAAGCAATCAAGGTGCTAAACGAAGAAAAAAAGCTTAATCCAATTCCGAATCCTTCTTTCAGGAATTCTCAGGGGAAAAACTGGCTGATCTTAGAGGAACCACCACCGCAGACAGATTATCAGTGCTGCCTTTCTTGAAAGCGGTGCGAACAATGCAGTTGGCCAATGAGGACTGGTCTAAACAAGAATCCAATTGCTTCGATTTCTTTGTGTCTTCGAAGTGTGCATCTCTTATGAGATTACATACTTTCTGTGGCTCTAGACTCTCAAATATGCCATCAGATGCAACAACCAGATAGCTGTCATCAGCGGCTAAAGATTGCCAATCTGTCACTTCTGGATCAGATATTACACCATACCTGAGAAAAAAAACCCACTAAACGTTGAACAATGAAAACCCTAAAAATGCTTATGTTTGGCGACTGCATGCAACATTATCAGTGTGTGCAAATAATTCTGTACAAAGTTGAAGTCCTAGAAAAATAATTGGCAACGAAATCAACATTCAAGCTTTGTTTGAGTCGGGAACTGTACCTCTTTAAGGGAACATCGCCAAGAGCACGGGTCATAGGAAAATGACCGTTGATTACAGGTGTGTCATACCAAGAGATAACACCACCAGCTGCTTCAATCCTGGCTCTCTCTTCATCTCTATGTGGATTATGATCACTAGTTAATTCTTTAACAGAAAGATAGGGGATTGATGCACCTATAATTTTAAAGCAACATCAGTTGTGACAATCAGAGTAATACCAAAACATCAAGCCACCATATTTGAACTGAATTAGTCAGTGAGTCCAATCTTTAAGCCATATTATACATGTGCGCAAACATGAAAGCGAGTGTATATCATTCTAGCAATTCTATCTTTGCTTGTTGGATGCATTGTCATTGTTATACTGATAAGTGGACTGCAAATTGAACCAAAGAAAGGACTAAACATTGTCGTTCAACGGAAAGAGAGTTAACCATCAGCCTCTCGGTGCAGGGGAAGTTTCTCAGAGCATAGAAGGGCTTTTGAGTCACCAACATTGGCAACTAAAATTTGACCATCTACCAGAAGAGCAACAACAGCTGTAGATCCAGCTGCCAAATCGTTTTCGAAAGCTGCCTGAAAGTACAGAGCCAACTAACAAAGTTAGGAGAAGAACTTAGTCTAATATTCAAATGCCATGGAAAGCAGAAGGAACCACAGGTTATACTCCCATACATGAAAGGCTGCAATAAAAATAAGAAAGAAAAAGCAAACTTGCCTCGGTGAACGCTGAATCAATATCCTTGATTGCCTTCACCAGCCCTTCCTTCAAGATTCCCATGCGTGTCGATTCTTGCAGTATCACCTGCGATGTTCCTTCCAAACTTCGACTGTACTCAAACAATATAAGTAAATTACGAAATAAGTAGAACCTACTTTAGAATCCCTAGTTTTATGAGGATTATGCTTCTCCACTAATTAAAAAGCCAAACAAGAAGGCATAAAGTAGTTCAAACAATGGACAGCTCTTTTTTGAAGGATAATGCCCGTACTAAATGAATACCAGCTCAATAGAAGAAGGTATTACTATTATCGTCAACGAAGTAAGAGATTTCATTTTTCGTATAGGGAATAGTACAAACTTCTTGAATGGAGACCAAGCAACAAAAAGTGATTCACTGTAGACGAGCACTGAATTCCAGAGTAAGCCACCACAAAATCATACTGTAAGAATTAAGACATGATCAAAACATATTTTGGAAACTTGATCAAAGTTTTTCTTGGATCCTTGGAAGGTGCAAAGTGTGAAGATGGTGTCTTGGACTTCTAAGAAGGGTGCAACTATGCAAGTTTATAGTTGTGTGCAAGTTTGGTTGATATCTACAAATAGGAACCAATCATCTCTATTTTGAAGAAAAATCGGTTTACAAACGTCTTAATTCAAGATATGTCAAAAGGAACCCACCTCGCAATAGTTGATCTATGCGGCACTAGTTCTACATCTTCATTGCTATTCTGAAAAGCCAGATTTTGTTCTTCCTTTAATGATAACCAGTTCTTGAACGAGCCAATCATAGAGTGCACGAAAAAATAATCCAACACAAGTTTTGAGGCCATTTCACTAGCTTCCTTTCCGATATGACCATCAAAGACTGCCACCACACCAACCCTGACGTCTTCCTGCCCATTTTCGCCTGCACAATTGTCAAGCTCCAGAAACTTAATTTCACTTAAGTAGTACAAAACCAATCGCTTAACATAAGCAATCGTCTAGCACTGAACCAGAACCAAAGCACAGAAACAATAGCCGGTGATTACTGGGATTACCAAGCAATGGTATCTGCATATCAAGATTGCATGAAATTTGATCCTCTTGATATCTCCTTCTTCCCCGAGTTGTCTCAAACTGGCAGTTCATAGTTTCATTTTGGTGAGCTTTGGCAGAGAGAACCCAATCATGGCATTCCAGAGATCTAAAAACAGCAGGAGCACGACCTTCGTCATAAACCTCCATACACGCTACTGATACTCCATAGGAACATGGAACTGCAAACATCAATAGTCCTAGTACGAGTAACACAACCTTAAGTCCACCCATCTTTATTGGAAGATCAAATTCAACACCTGAGAAAGAATGTTAAAACAAAGTCCTGTTGCATAACACAAGGCCAAAGCAATTAGGGTTCTTGATTTCAAAAGGGAGATTTTGCTCTACCGAATGTAAGGAATCAGGCCAGTAATTTAGGATAGGATAATACCTTGAAGCTTAATACAATAAACTATTATACAGTTTGAATCCTATAAATCATGTGTGAATCTAAATTCTGCATACAACTAATGAAAGTTGATTAGTTTTTCTCATGTTTCATGTAATTGTCCAAACCATAGTTGGTAGTCATATATGTCGCTTACCTGAGTTTTGAGAGAAACAGGCCACACATTGGTAGAATATTGACAATCTAGAAGAGGACTCAGAGGAGGAATATATAAGCAAGAACAATGAGGTTCTTTCTGAATAATAAAAGAATTTCCAGTATTTGATTGAAAAAAATATTTTCTTGTAATTTTTTTTAAAAACTCCCCGTGCTCGACTTAACCGTTTAAACTATATTTTTTTTCCAAAAAAATTACAGTAGCCTGGACAGATTCAAGAAACTTGGGATACGGTTTTTGGCTTCCATATATCATCAAACACCTAAAATACAAGAAAGAATGACGTCCAAAAAGATTCAAGTTCAAAGGCTAACAGACCCACAATGGCCACAGATTAGAATTGAAGACGAACAGACATGGCATTGGCTACAATTCGATTGAGTCCACTCAGAAGAACCCAAACAAACATACACATGCTAAAGAAACCAAATCAACCAATTGACTGCACAAAGATCAAAACAAGAACGGAAAAACAAGTACCAATGCCTAATCAAAACCACAAAAGAGAAACCCACCAAAACAAAGTTTGATGCAATCCAAAAAACTCGTGAAAGAATTTAGCGAAAAATAGAGAGAGCAGAAACGAGTACTTTATTATGGGTCTGAGTGGTCACCGTCCAAAACCCTTAACACGTCTCTCTTCATAGCATGCATAAATAAAGAACAGCGCCAAAAGACATACCGGTATTTCGGGGGTTTGGGCTCCATTACCGTCAACTCCCTAAAGTATTGGGTCAACTCCCATTTTGGTCCTCTAAGTTAATTTTTCCCCTTTTAGTCCTTAAAAATATCCTCAACGAAGCATAACTGCCGATTTCGACGAAAATTGCATGTGGCAGAGTTTGAGCCAAATGCACTTTCCGACAGCTAATTGGATGAAAGTGAGTTTAGAGATCTTAAAAACATTTCCCTCCGTCCGGATTTAATAGTCGCTCG
>BPLS01000190.1:84557-151435 GCA_019656275.1 Rhododendron kiyosumense | reverse complement strand
TTCAATTCTAACCGGATAAAAAATAAGTTATATTTTTAAATTGGTAATGAATTTTATATCTAATATGGATCTTGTTTGATAGATCTTAATTAGTTCTATAAGATAATATTTTTAAAATTACATAAAATATACATTTACCCTCAACTTTTTTTAAAAAAGTTATTCTATTCCACTAAAGAAATGGCAAAAAGGAAAAATTGATTTACGTAGAAGTCAAATAGACAACATCTTGGGACAATTAAAAGTCAAAAAGTGGACAAACAAATCGGGACGGAAGGAATGTAAAAATTATAAGATATAATCGATTGAAAAATGACTATTAAATCCGGACGGATAAAGTATTTAATAGCGATGAATGAGTTGAGAGCCTATCTCAACCTTAGAGATAACACTCAGTTCCCTGCCCCTCTTCATTCGTTTCTTTCCCTTCCCCGATAGTTCCATCATCTCTTTGCTTCTTCTTCTCCTCCTCCTCCTCCTTTCCCTCTTCTACTTCTCTTGTTGTGGGATGGTTGAGTCTCTTAGCCAGAAAAGATCTCCTATTCTCCCCCATCAATTCCGAACCGCGATGGCCTAGGTCTAAATATAATGATACACATGCCAATAAGATGATTTCTTCACCTTCAAGTTGCAATGTGCAACTAGTATGAAGGGAAAGTTGCAGTCCGCAACAGTGCAAATCTAACGCAGTTATCGCCGCCTGTAAGGAGTGCCCATCCATCAGACTAACCCTTTTGTCTCTTTTTCCTTCAACTTTCACTAAGCAAGAATTCATAGTTTGCAATATTGTTGGGATCTTGTATGGTGATCAAAATAGACCAAGTACTTGTGTAGATTTGATATCTTCTGGGCTTCTGGCACTCCAAGGATGGCACCTTGCAGTGAAGTATGTCACTGGTCCGAGTACACCATTACATGAAGCGTATGACTACAAATGCAACATTCTTTACAAATTGACAGCATCATCTTTCTTTCCTTTCCCTTCGTTCTAACCAAATAAGAACAACCAAAAAAATGCTAACAGAAAAAATTAAGGAGAAAAAATGATCAATTCTTTCTGTTTTTTGTTTGTTTTGTAAGGCTAAGAAGATGACAAGGGAAAAAAATCAGTCGTAAAAATGAACAAGTTAACTCTCTTTCCCTTACTAATTGAAGAGATACAGCAGGAAAATGATCTCTCTAAACTGCACAGACAAGAACCAAAAAACTTTAAGTACAGTACGTAAATTGATGCCTTCAAATTAGCAAAATCCTGCTTCAAATGAATTCTAGAGCAAAAGAAAAATATGCTCTGTTAGGTATAAACTTGACGAATATCGATCAGTTGCAGTTGCTATTCAACAGCTAAAAATGGTTTATCCTCCACAATCCTTTCTGTCCACGGATGTTCTTGGGAAAGACCGGTAAACTTTAGTGGAATTACAATAGCTGACAAGTTGTCCCAACTGCCCTTCTCGTACGCTTCTTTGACAATGCAGTCAGCCAATGACAAAGAGGACGAGCATGAATCTGAACTTTTTGACATCTCATTGACTTGGACATCTGCATCCCGTAAAAGATCACAAACGTTCTGTGGCCTCAAAGTTTCGAAGATGCCGTCAGATGCTACTACCAAATAGCTATCGTTGGCAGTTAAATGTCGCCAATCTATCACTTCAGGCACAGGACTAACGCCATACCTGTAAATGAGAGGAGAAATCAAGATAGGAAATGCAAGTTCACACAGAGCAAACGAAAAATATTTGACTACTAAATGATTCACATCACTAGCAGGCTAAGCTAACTTCAGATTCAGAAAACTAACCTTTTTAAGTAAACATCACCAATAGCTCGGGACACAGCTAATATACCATTCACACGTGGCACACCCCATGAGCGTACGAACCCACCAGCAGCTTCTATTCGAACTCTCTCATCATCTCTGTCCGGATGATGATCTCTTGTCAGCTCTTCCACTTCAAGCACCATAGTTGGAGTGCCTGTTATTGGCGATTCACGACATTAAACTTGCAAGAATTCCAATTCACTTGTATGCATGTTAACTTAGTTAATGAGAACTAAGGAAAAGAAGAGTAGTTTTTCAATCTAGCAGTGCCCAGTGAACTTGAATCCAACCAAAGAGCAACATGATAAGACGGGAAGAATCAGACCTTCATTCCCCAAAGTATTCTTAGTTTTTGCTGAGCATAGTAGTGCTTTTGAATCACCAACGCTAGCAACTAACATCTGACCATCTACCAAGAGAACAACAGTACCAGTGGATCCAGAAACATATCCGTGATCAAAAGCTTCCTGGAAACATAGGATGATCACCAAAAGATTATGAAAAATGCTGGTTTTGAAACAATCTCTAAAGAGTACTTACCCGTGAGAACTCTGTATCAATATCATGGAATGTACTCAACAAGGCTTTCTTCAGGATATCATGCATCGCTTCTTCACCGGATACAGGTAAACCTTCATCCGGACTATGACAACATGGCAGAAATAAATTGCATAAGTTTAAAGAAGATTTGAAACATACAAGTAAAGTTAAGATCCAAGTAATGTTGTTCAAGCTAAACAAGCAAATGCAAGTATACCATCGACACCTCATTCAAAAATAAAAACACTCAACTGACATCTATAAATACCGGAAATCTTGATAATATAAATCGGCCTTAGATTAAAAACAGAATCACATCTGAAAATAAAAATTATCAAAACTCCTAATAAATCCTAATGTTTCTAAACCGTGTAAGAGTCAACCTCAAAAGATTTGAACTAAAATCCCCTGCTTTGTCTGCGTTAAGCCCTTTGGAGGATAATGCTTGCTTGTATGCCTTGAACACGACATGCAATAAAAAGTAATCCAAAAAGTTCTTCGAAGCCATCTCACTAGCCTCTTTGCCACCATGACCATCAAATACTGCTGCCACACCAACCAAAACCTCCTTAGGCCCATCTTTTCCTGTAATCAGAAAAGCACAACAATATTATTAACCTTTTCTGTTATACCCAAAAGTTCAGCATGTACCAAATACTCGTCCATAGTGCCGTCAATATCAACCTAATTATATTCACAAGTCCTTGTGAGTTACCAGCTTCAAGAATACGTTTGATGAAGATTTCAAAACCATATTTACTTTGTTTAAACCTAGTGAACATTGGGGGGGATTGATGATACCAAGAAAACGGATGTTCATTTCAAGATCGCACGTGATGCAATCCTCTTGATAGTCCCTATGCCCCTGAAGTGTGGCAAACTGGCAGTTCCCAGTTTGATTGTGAGATGGAGAGGAATGGCCCCAATGAGGACACTCTGGAGACTGTAAGACGGCAGGAGCACCGCCTTCGTCGTAGGCCATCATACATGATACGGATACCTCCGGGGTGGCACATGAAATTGCACAGAGAAATAGTCCTACTACAAGTAGTACAATCTCGAATCTTTTCGTCATCGATTTCTCGTCAAATTGCTCCCCTGAAGGGAAAGAAGATCACTCAAAGTTGAAGTTGAAGAACAAGGTAAATTGAAAGAGCAAAATATTGGGGAAATAACTGTAGACTTCATACGATCAAACAAGCAAGATAAGGCTTTCCAGTTAATCAGTAAATGTGTTCTAGAAGGGGTTCTTAACTAGCATTAGTAGGGTTAATATATTTAACGGTGTAACGAAATCGCTATCTTGCGACAAAAAGAGGGTTTGCAAGGCGTAAGACGGAAGCTACAAAGTCATTAGCGAATTTGCCGCATAGATTGGAACGAAGCCTTACAATCAAACCTACGATATGGTGGTATCATCTTGGAACTGAAGTAGGAATTCTAACCTAATAACGGAACAAATCAGCGTCAGTCATTGTTGTTGAACTATACAATACAGATGATCTTGAAATCAATCGCAGGGGTTTGTTTACGAATATCACTTTGGTATTAGTTCGCAACTCTAATGAATATTCAAGCAACAATCATTCAGTTAAATCAATGGTCTCACCTTATTTTGTCTAACCAGTGTATCACGAAGGAAAGATCAGACCCCGAGAGAGAGAGAGAGAGAGAGAGAGAGAGAGAGAGATTGGCGGTGGAGAAAACAAATCTGAAGTTGAGAAAAGACGAGGGAAACGTAGCAATGACTCGGGCGAGGGATGGACTGCGAGACCGAGACCGAGACCGAGACCGAGACCGAGTGCGAAAGCTTTTTTTCCAAAATAATACTCCAATCCTCCTAAAATTTGAGGAGGATTTTTGGCATAAAACGAACAAACACAAAAAGCTTTTGAACAAGGACAAAACACCAAAAAAAATAAAAAATAAAAAAATCGAGTCTGGCTCGTCTCCAATCCTTCTAAAATTGGAGGATCCAATCTAGATTTAACGGCTGGACTTAACTCTACACCTAAAAAGCCATAAGAGTGAGCACACGAAATAACAATCCTCTCTTTGTCCCTCAAAATCGGCCAATCGAAACAGAATATTTTGTTGCCGGATTGTTTCTTCGCCGCCGAACTCTATCACTTAGCTGGTTTTTTAATCACGTTTGATAAAACAACTTCAAATCCCAACAATTAAAATTGGATTAGGGATTGGTTAGGTTTTGGAGAAGAAACGAGAAATAGAAGTGGAAGGAGTCCTCCTGTATTTCAAAAATTCAAGAGATGTTCATAGCAAATTTGATGGGTCTGACTTATCGGATTTTTTTGTTGACTGGTCTAATGGTGGGTTTGAGTTTTTCATATTAGTTTGGGTTTGTGGAGGGGGACAAAATTAGATGAGCCACAAGAATGGATGAGAGAGGGGTTAGAGGGCGCAGTAGCCATTAATGGCGATGACTTAGAGAAGAAGGGGAGAAATTGACAGTGGTCCGGTGATGTTGGTTGGTAATTTAATTTAGTTTAGTTTTGGTAGTGAGTGGAGAGAGAAATATGGTAATGATTGAAGGGAGGAGTAATGATTTGATAGAGATAGAGAGAGAAATAAAATTAATAATTGGAGATATAGGATAATGATTGGAGAAAGATATAGGGTAATGATTGAAAACAAAACAAAAACTAAAACTAAACTAGCAACCGAACACAGTGCAGGTGTTTTTGGTTTGGAGAAGATATTTTATTTTTGACTGTTAGATGCAATGGTCTTTATGTGTCAAATTATTACTCTCTTTGTCCCAGTTTGTTTGTTCAATTTTCGAAATTCGTGTTTTTCAAAAATATACTTATATCTTACATTTTATAATTTTTTTTATGATTTTGAAGATTTTGTATAATAAAATTAATTGAGATCTTTCAAACAAGATCCATATTGTATATTAAAAACATTAAGAATTGAAAATTATTGACAATTTTTTAAGAGGTCAAACGTTCTCAAAAAGTCAAAAAGGGGGCAAACAAACCGGAATGAAGTAATAAAATTGGAGGATACTCCAATTTTAGAAGGATTGAAGATGAACCGGGCTAAAAAAAAAACTAAGAAAAACAAGTCCTATCATGTATGATTTTTAATTCGACAAAATAAATTGAAGGACAATCATTAGAAAAAATAATAATAATAAATTACGCAGATTAAAAAAAAAAAAACAACTATTCAACTAATTCAAGTATCCAATTTAAAACAAAAGTAGTACCAGGATTATTTTTTCCCTTTGCTTTTTCTTATTCTCCACCCGTGGACGCACGTCAAAATTGCCTCTTTGTGATGTTGTACCAAAAAAAACCTATGTATCGTCTCTTTTCTCTCTCGTATAAAAGAAAGAGATTTGCTATTGACAAATAGTAACCTTGTAAATGTACACAACATGCTGATGTGTCTGTTTTGCATTGGCTTTGACTGCAATGCTATTACACGGCAGCCAATAAAAAGATGACACGTCGCAATGTTATTTACTATATTCCTGTATATGTTATTGTGTTAACAGACTCTCCTAACAGAAAACTTCCTTTTTGAACTACTAATTATTCAATGCGGATAAAAAAAAAACTATACGTCCTTCTCTCACATAACATGTGGATTCCACATGTGTCTCTTGTATGGGCCTCACATGGTATATAAGAGAAGGAAGTATACTGTTCATATATCCCAGGAGTATTGAATCATTTTCGTGAACTCTCTATGTAGCAAAAAAAGAAAGGGAAAATAAAAATCTCTCTTTACAAAACACTCACCGAGTTTGTCTTGGAATAGGTATATAGCACAATTCCAACTATCCTAATTCCAAACAATACACATGTATTAGCACTGTGTTTACAACAATATAGTTACAACATCCTTACACCAAGAGCCCAGAAACATTCTTACACATCCTAAGTAGTTTTCTTGGTCCCAGTGCTGATGTATAAAATGTTGTAGTAGCTACATTGTACGATTTTGTTGTAAGCCTAGGATTTGCATGCTTGTGGTGACTGACAGAAGCCTACGATGAGATCGGGGAAGAGAAAGACGATTTTGGCAGTTGGTAAAAGTTGTGGCCTTTGGCGGTGACCAAGGGCGGCTGCGGCGGCATAGGCCTGAGGGTGGGATTGCGGAAGAGGAAGACTTGTGGGAGTACAACTTGAATTTTCTCCTGAACTTATGCCAGGTGATGGGAGTACAACTCGAAGGAAAGATCAGACCCCGAGAGAGAGAGAGAGAGAGAGAGAGAGAGAGAGAGAGATTGGCGGTGGAGAAAACAAATCTGAAGTTGAGAAAAGACGAGGGAAACGTAGCAATGACTCGGGCGAGGGATGGACTGCGAGACCGAGACCGAGTGCGAAAGCTTTTTTTCCAAAATAATAATTCGTGAGTGATTTTTGGCATAAAACGAACAAACACAAAAAGCTTTTGAACAAGGACAAAACACCAAAAAAAAAAAATTTTGAGTCCGGCTCGTCTCCAATCCTCCTAAAATTGGAGGATCCAATCTAGATTCAACGGCTGGACTTAACTCTACACCTAAAAAGCCATAAGAGTGAGCACACGAAATAACAATCCTCTCTTTGTCCCTCAAAATCGGCCAATCGAAACAGAATATTTTGTTGCCGGATTGTTTCTTCGCCGCCGAACTCTATCACTTAGCTGGTTTTTTAATCACGTTTGATAAAACAACTTCAAATCCCAACAATTAAAATTGGATTAGGGATTGGTTAGGTTTTGGAGAGGAAACGAGAAATAGAAGTGGAAGGAGTCCTCCTGTATTTCAAAATTCAAGAGATGTTCATAGCAAATTTGATGGGTCTGACTTTTTGGATTTTTTTTTGACTGGTCTAATGGTGGGTTCGAGTTTTTCATATTAGTTTGGGTTTGTGGAGGGGGACAAAATTAGATGAGGCACAAGAATGGGTAAGAGAGGGGTTAGAGGGCGCAGTAGCCATTAATGGCGATGACTTAGGGAAGAAGGGGAGAGATTGATAGTGGTCCGGTGATGTTGGTGGTAGATGGAAGAAGAGAAAGAAAGTTATCACTTTGGTTGGTAATTTAGTTTAGTTTAGTTCTGGCAGTGGGTAGAGAGAGAAATATGATAATGATTGGAGGGAGAGGTAATGATTTAAGAAAGATAGAGAGAGAAATAAAATTAATAATTGGAGATATAGAGTAATGATTGGAGAAAGATATAGGATAATGATTGAAAACAAAACAAAAACTAAAACTAAATTAGCAACCGAACATAATGTAAGTGTTTTTGGTTTGGAGAAGATATTTTATTTTTGACCATTAGATGCAATGGTCTTTATGTGTCAAATTATTACTCTCTCTGTCCCAATTTGTTTGTCCAATTGTCGAAATTCGTGTTTTTCAAATATATACTTATATCTTACATTTTATAATTTTTTTTATGATTTTGAAGATTTTGTATAATAAAATTAATTGAGATCTTTCAAATAAGATCCATATTGTATATTAAAAATATTACGAATTGAAAATTATAGATAATTTTTTAAGAGGTCAAGCGTTCTCAAAAAGTCAAAAAAGGGGCAAACAAACCAGAACGAAGTAATAAGATTGGAGGATACTCCAATTTTAGAAGGATTGAAGAGGAACCAGGCTAAAAAAAAAATAACAAAGGAAAACAAGGCCTATCATGTATGATTTTTAATTCGACAAAATAAATTGAAGGACAATCATTAGAAAAAAAAAAAAAAACTTACGCAGATTAAAAAAAAAAACAGATAAACTATTCAAGTATACAATTTAAAACAAAAGTAGTACCAGGATTATTTTTTCCCTTTGCTTTTTCTTATTCTCCACCCGTAGACGCACGTCAAAATTGCCTCTTTGTGATGTTGTACCAAAAAAAACCTATATATCGTCTCTTTTCTCTCTCGTATAAAAGAAAGAGATTTGCTATTGACAAATAGTAACCTTGTACTTAGCTAATAAATGTACACAACATGCTGATGTGTCTGTTTTGCATTGGCTTCGACTGCACTATTACACGACAGCCAATAAAAAGATGACACGTCGCAATGTTATTTACTATATTCCTGTATATGTTATTGTGTTAACAGACTTCTCCTAACAGAAAACTTCCTTTTTGAACTAGTAATTATTCAATGCGGATAAAACAAAAACAAAAAAACTAGTAATTATTCAATACTCTCGGAGTATATGAACAGTATACTTCCTTCTCTCACATAGCATGTGGGTCCCACATGTATCTCTTGTGTGTGCTTCACATGGTATATAAGAGAAGAAAGTATAATGTTCATATACCCCGACCCGAGAGTATTGAATCATTTTCGTAAACTCTCTGTGTAGTGAAAAAGAAAGGGAAAATAAAAATCTCTCTTTACAAAACACTCACCGAGTTTGTCTTGGAATAGGTATATAGCACAATTCCAACTATCCTAATTCCAAACAATACACATGTATTAGCATTGTGTTTACAACAATATAGTTACAAGTACTTACAACATCCTTACACCAGGAGCCCAGAAACATTCTCACACATCCTAAGTAGTTTTCTTGGTCCCAGTGCTGATGTGTAAAAATATTGTAGTAGCTACATTTGTACAATTTTGTTGTAAGCCTGGGATTTGCATGCTTGTGGTGACTGACAGAAGCCTACGATGAGATCGGGGAAGAGAAAGAGGATTTTGGCAGTTGGTAAAAGTTGTGGCATTTGGCGGTGACCGAGGGCGGCATAGGCCTGAGGGTGGGATTGCGGAAGAGGAAGACTTGTGGGAGTACAACTTGAATTTTCTCCTGAACTTATGCCAGGTGATGGGATTCGTAGGGCTGCAAACGAGCCGAGTCGAGCCGAGCCACAGCATGTTCGAGCTCGGCTCGGTCATTTATAGCTCGGCTCGAGCTCGAAAATTTGGGCTCGAGCTCGGCTCGATAATCATTAGCATGGCTCGAGCTTGACTCGTCTAAGCTCGATAGTATATAAACGAGTCAGCTCAGCTCGAACTCGAGCTCGTTTAAAACCCAACTTTCACTTTTTACCTCCAAATAAAAAAAAAAAAAAATTATATATATATACTCGGCTCGCGAGCCGACTCGAGCCGAGCTCATCGCAACTCGAGCTCGGCTCGTTTATGAAACGAGCTTATAAAACCGGCTCGAGCTCGTTCGTTTACCTTCCGAGCCGAGCTTGAACGAGCCAATAACGAGCCGAGCCGCTCGCCGCTCGCGAGCGGCTCGCTTCGTTTGCAGCCCTAGGGATTCGGAAGGCAAAACCAAAATGCTAAGGCCACAACTTTTATCAACGGGCCATAGGGCGGCAATGGGCCATGATGTCAGAACTTAAAACGAAAAATTGTGTAGCTTCGGTTATCAATGGTTGGTTTGTTATTTGGGGAGGTTTGAAGAGGTAATTTTGGAAGATGAAAGTAGAAAACACCTTCGTACATTTAAAAGTAGTATAGATATAGATTTGTAGAATCCTACTGCTACCCAACCGGTTGTAACTCTTAAATGTGTATGTCGTCGCCATTAAAAAAGATAAAACATGATTCAAATATTTTTACAAAGACTAGATTTATCAGATTTCTTTTTGAGATATTTTAAACGCGATCGTCGTGGAACCTATATCTCGGCTTATGAGAAATCACAAAAGAGATCATCACATGGAACTTGATTCACTTGGGAGGTGGCAAACGAACGACAATACGAAAATACGATCAAACATAATTGGATAATAATTATAAAAAAAGGCTCGAATAATGCGAGATTTAACTAAATTGCATAAACAAAATTGTTTTCAAACATATTACAAAATTTGTGAAAAGTAAAAGGAGATAAACATGGATGTTACATGGACATGCTTCACTAGTATACACAAGTGATGGTACAACATATAAATACACTATCCCGTCTTCGAATTTTCCCTTCTTTTCATTTTCTTTGGCAGGGCTGTTCATGGTTCATGACTGTTTACGCGGCTTTGGAGTTCCAGCATCTCCTGATGGTTTGGATCAACTGAGAGAGCAGCTCGACAGTCTCGCAACGCGCCCAGAACGTCACCTGTGTGCTCGTGAAACGCAGCCCGCAAGTGTAGAAGGTGAAGGTCCGCTTTGAACGCAATCGCCCTCGACAGTTCTGCTATGGCTTCCTTCTGCTTGTGGTTGTCCATCAACACTATCCAAATGCCACCAAAAATCCAGTTCAATACCAAGAAATATGAAAGCAATTTTGCACCATAGGATGAAGAGGATGGCATGAATACGGTAAAGAAAAGAAGAACCACCCACTAACATCCGAGCCATCTTTTGCATGTTTACGCAATTTTCTAGAAAGGTAAGGGACGTAATTTCAGAGTCGCAGGGCCCACTCAAATAAGATGAATCCATAACGTTCAAGCTTTTCATTGCTTGCTTAGGAGAACGCAGAACCCACCCATACCCAACACCTTCAAGGGATCTGATCGGTTCTCATGTCCATCGGTGAGATACCACTCTCGAAGAAAACCTCCCTTAGGGCCAATCTCAAGTAGACAGTTTCTATGGGTGTAAAACTCCCAAAAGGTTGAGGACTTAAAATAGAAACTACAGACCTCGATAATAGGAAAAATCAACCAACTTTAGTGAATTCACAAGTATTGAAACTCCTGTACTTTTTACAGTGCAAGACAACTTATTGACCTGAATCTCAAACCTCAAAGTGATTTGGAAAACTGACAAAGACTACGACAACAGATTTACAACCGTTGATAGAAAGAGGAGTAAAATTCATGACTACAGATTCCATGCACCACTAGTTCGACCAATAGCATACATCATGTTTGAAAGATGCAAGAACTAGAAATAAATTTGCAAAACAAATGTAGGGAAAAATTTCTATCTAACCTGCAGCTCGATATCTGTAGGGATAGACACGGAGGGGATCCAATCGAGTGACCATCTCTAGATCTGCCTTCGTGAGTTCACGTTCACAGTACTCTGACCTCTTCTCATAGGCGGACGCATTGTTCCGAGCCGTCCCAATTAGTTTAGTCATTTCCTCGTATGCAGCACACTTTTCGTTTCTGAGGAAATGGACCCGGGCAAGACCCTGATGAGCTCGTGTGTGACGGATTTTAAGGGCATTGATGTAGCAATCTGCTGCTAAGTCTAGTTTCCCGCAGTCTACGTAAACACTTCCAAGATTGTTGAGAGCCTGAAAATTCGAGAATCAGAAGGAAAACCAAGAAGTTTAGGCCTGTAAGAGGCATGAGCTACAGGAACATACTTCCCCCGAATAATCCTTTTATGAATCAAAGTACTCTATCCCTTGTTTTGCTTTTGTTTTTGTTCATAGATCAGCTTTAAGAACCACTTTTAAAGATTTGAAACGCCGCATGAAAGGATTTCCCTACTTACATGCCATTAGAAGAAGGAAGCTATAAACAATGTCTCAGGAGAAGAATTTTTCCACATCAGCAACGAAAAGGTCACTGAATGATATCACTATAAGGCATGGAAGGAACATCTTACGGGACCATTCTTCGGATTTCTTTACCATTCCCATAAACAACTTGATACCTTCTTAACTACTATGTCTAAAATATTCATTTAATTCACCCACAAGCAGTTAACCATATCCCTTTACAAGAAGCGGTTGCTTAGGCAAACAGAAAGAGTAACCTGCCATAACTTCATCGCCAAGGACCAACTCAAGGGTGTTAGTAAGAATTTTATTCACCCCATCTTCTGCAGTCCTTATTAACTAGAACCACCATTCCTCAAGAGCCAATTTACATGATCACGTATCCAAATATGCTAGTGGCAGTCAGCGAACAATTAATCAACCTAAATGCCACATGTCAGGTCGGGCTCATGAAGGGTTTACTTAAGTTGCTGGGAATTGACATCTTATTACCTAGTGTTCTAGGTGGCTATTGCACAAAACTACATTGTCTAGCATGTCACAGCCTTGTTGAACCGTAGGGCAAGGGAGAGAGACCATACCTGACCCTTACGAAGACGATCTGAGGGGCACTTCAAGGCATCTTCGAGAAGTGACACAACAGTAGAAGAACAAGATGGATCTTGGCTGGAGTCCGCCAATGCATAGGCTTTCAGAAAGTATGCTTCAAAAGATCTCTTAAGACTAATAGAATCCTCTGCTTTCTGTAGGCCTTCCTCACAATGACCTGTATCATATAAGATCCATCCCTCATAAACCAAACGCTCATGTTCACTTGATGCATGTTGGCGAGCCAACTGTAGACTTCGCATGGCTGCTTCTGGACAATTTAATCTGATCAAGAGTAAAATTGAGTCAGTCTTCTCACCATAATCATAATACAGAACCGAAAAAAAAAAAAAAAAATCCTTTTCGTTGCCAGTCAATTGTAAACAAACGTCACAAATCTAAAATCTCCAAACTTTAGGACAACGTTCGTCAAAAAACCAAAGGTGACATCAGTGACAAATAGAAAAAGCTTATGACGGGGAGGAGCTTAAGAAAACAATAGTCTGGTTTTGGAACAAGTTAAATGATTTCTACAATGAACTTTGAGGGAACAAGAGCCGAAAAACAAACTCAAGACACAAAGATCATCTGCAGTTAAATTCAATCCAGGACCTGACATTAGATTAAGAAAAGGTAAGATGGCATTAACAAACACAACCTTATACAGAGTTGCACTGCATGATGGTGGAGATTACCTATTACCACCGGCAACTGCATGGATATGGGGTTCTGACTTGGAAATCGCCAGAATACCAGATCTATGTAATTGGTTTTAGCATGTGTGTAAGAAGTAGAGAGGACGAAGGGTTAATTTAAATAGCAGAATCCTTGAGCCAAATATTGATGGTGCATATATAAATAAATGTGTTCACAAGCATGAAAAAGTGGCCTTTGACAGGGTTCAATGGAGGAAAATGATTCATGTAGCCAACCCAAGTGATTGAGACATAAGGCTTGGTTTGGTTTGGTTATAAGCATGAGAAAACCTCCAATAGTTGCAAACGAAACATTCTACAGCTAAGTAGAATAGCGTATAGGTTACAAAATCTCTAGTTAAAAAAAGGAAGGCATCCAAAGCAGAGTCTGAACTTATCAATCATATCATAGAAGAAAGAGAATAAGCAGTTAAACAAAATAAAATAGAACTTTAACATAGTTTAGAATTCACTGCATTTGTGGAACATTATGATATACATATTCAAATTTCGACCAACCAAGAATGACTTGCAAATTTTCCACATGCCACGAAACACGCAATGAAAAGTTCAAGCAAGATTGTGAACCCCGTTAAAAAGCTTCAAAGTATTATGAGAACAATCAGAACATACCTAAGGAGAAGCAAAGACTGTCTGAAATATAGAACTCCCTTCGCCGCATCGGATTCAAGCATCTGGTAAATTACAGACAGGGATCCAATATCATCAACTGAAGACCACCTATCATAGAGTTGTAGCCAACAATCTGCTGTTGTCCACTTCTCCACGTGCTCATGAACTAGAGTGCGAAGTTGAAAAGCTGCAACCTTACCCTCGAACAGCCTGTACTCTGGTGAAAGCGTAAGGATGGCCTGAACGTCAGAAAGGGCTGCTTCATAATCCTCAAGAGCTAGATAGAAACAAAATCGGAGTTCCAAGCATTCTAATGCTAGTTTGAACCCGAGAACCCTATTGACTTCAGCAAGGGCATCTTCAATATTTTGCATCTTCATGAAGGATGCAGCCCGATACATGTAAGGATAAGTAAGAGTGGGGTCCAATTCAGTTGCTTTCTCAAGGTCTCCCCGCCTCTTTTCACCTTCACAGTACAGTGACCTCTCTTGATACATCCACCCAAGTGGGTTCACAGAGGAAATGGCAGAGCTGAGTTTCTCGTAAGACCAAAGTTTATGGCCCCTGATGTGACCAAGTCTTGCCAAACCAACGACTGAATAAACATGACCCACATTTAAAGCAGCCTCGAAGAGCTTTTCAGCTTCATCATATTCTTTCCTCATGAGTCTCACACATCCCAACTGGTGATACACCACCATTCTCTGCCGATTAGTTTCAGCACATTCTAACAGTCTCTCCAAGAAAAGAGCTGTTTTATCCGACCGAGGATCCAAGTTCATGGACACTTCACTTAACAAACAGTAGAGTGAAAATGATGACTGGCCAACCATGATTGATCTATGTTGCCTATTAGCATTGCATAATAGTTGAACCACCTGATCATCGTTTAGACAATCAGGAAGATCGTGCAGAAACACTTGCAAACATGATGCAGCAAGAACTGGAGCATTCTCTTCAAGAGAGTATTCCTTTAGTTCTAGTGCATCTTGTCTGGAGGAAACCAAAGAAGCAAGTTTCCGGTCACACGCATCCTTGAGCCTTTCACAGCAAAATCTATTGGCAAAAACTAAGACTTCTAATAAAAGCTTTGGGGGAACTTCATTTAAACTACCTGTTGAGCTGAACTCACGGACGACCTTCATACCCGATGGGGAAATGTTGTTCCTAGACAAGTCTATGTCCTCGCGAAGAGACTCTCTGAAACACCCGTAAAGCATGGAATTAAATGGCTCTGATAAGCCCGCGATCTTCTGCCTATCGCATTCTATTTTCTCATCTCCAATCCAAAAAGTGACGATTCTCGAAATCTGATTCACGTTTGTCCCAGCAACTCCAATGGAGCTCACATGTAGATTAGAAGGGAACTCAGAGGCAATATCTATTGGCCCGAATTCTTTAGCACATTTACCACAAGACAAAAGCAAGTCAGAGATGAGCTCTTCACCTTGCTTTTCATACTTCAACCATGCTCCAAAGATAAGTTTCTCATAGGTTGTGCTTGACTTCATCCAAGCTGATTGAAGGCTTCTTCGCATCAGCTTGGCTTCCCCAAGACCCTTAAAGACATGATACTGCAATAGATAGAGACTTGATCTTGCTTGTGGGGAGCATGACTCAAGTTCCTCATGAATTTGGGCTAAAACTTCTACATAATCAACAGGTTTAAAGAATGGAAGAACTGGTGGTTCAGGTACCTTGATAAAAGATTCTCTACAAATAAAACAAAAATTCGATTAAACTATTTTGATCAGTAGAGAATTGTAGGAAAATTGCAATACTTTCGAATAAATATTGAGAGGGAGAGCTTACATGGAGGAAGGAGACTGAGATGAGAATTTGAAAAGCTTCCCTCTTTCAACTTGGAGCCATGACTGTGGATTTAGAGCATTGAGCTGTGCTTCTTTACAAGACTCTGAGGGCAAAAAGGTCCTCATGGGACATAAGAGATGAAACAAATCCCAGATCTCCACAATAGCCTGATGGGTTTCACTCCAAGACTCAAAAATCAAAGATTTTGACAAGGAAACCAACTCCTTTTTGTTGGAAAACACTACCCCTCAGCTCAAAATCTACAACTAATCGTGCAATCGGATACAAATAAACAAACAATCACAATCCCCAAACGGGACGATTCTGCAAGGATACAACCAAAACTGCCCAAACGTAAAATTGAAAAAAGAAAGGAAGATTAGGGGTTCCCTTATGTCAATAAATTACAATCTTCTAAGACACATGCTCTTTCTATTATACAGAAAGGATGGAACTAAAACTAAGTATGCACCAGCTGTCCCCAAATTTAAAGAAAGATGAGACTTTGTTTTTTAAACAATAAACGACAATAACAATCAGAAGAGGCCAAAGACCCACAAAAGATTACGTGGGATTTATACCAAAAATACAACCAAAACCACCATCAAGTCCACCAAATCTCAAGATAAGAAAACAACACCACAAAACCTAAATTACCCAGAGAGAGAGAGAGAGAGAGTGAAGCACACACCTTTTCCTTAAAATACAATCACTAGAAAAAGCAACAAAGTCAAGTTGAAACCAAACCCAAATCAAACCAACCCACTAAATTCTTCTGGCTTGGCTTTGCAAAACCCAAATCAAAAAAGGTTGGAGGGGGCAGACTTGAGAGATCGAACGAAGGGCATTCGAAGGAAGAAAATTTTATCGGTCCTCCACTCACTTTTGTTTCGTTGGGTAAAAGGAAAGTTTTTCACTTTTATTTTCTTTCCTTCCCACTTTCTTTTTCCCGTTGGAGACCAGAAAGATTGCAGCTAGTATTTTGTTTTTCGAGCCATTAATTTGCTACTAGCACAAAAGAAAAAAAGAAAAAGAAAAAAGGGGGTTAGGGGGAATAATTTGGATTCGGTGGAGCATGAGAGCGACGGGGTGTTAATAATCAAGTAGTTTTGGGCTATAAACGGTACCGTATTCCCATGATTTGTAGTCACTTGTCACCATCATTCACGGATTCTGTGCTAAGAAAAATTAGGTTTGTTGAATCGAACGCCGGACAGTGGACGGCTCGGATTAAATAAGAGTGTGACTTGCTAATGGGAAGGAATGTTGGACGGATAAACGCTCATCGGGTCGACTTTAGCAATATTGTATTTGTAGACTGCAAATAAAGTCAATCGGATTTAGATTTGGCTACTATACATGATTAAATCATGTTTGCAAAATGAATGACCATTGTGATATGAAAATTGAAATAACAATGCTGTATTTGTTTCTCTTTTTGAAAAGCATTTTTCAAAAGATTTCTAAAAAGTATTTTTCAAAAGATTCTTTTTAGATTCTTCCTACTTTTAATCATTTATCTTTTTATTTTTCTCTATTTATTATTCCTATTATTTTTTCAAATTTTTTTTCAAAAAGTATTCCAAACAAATAGTGATGTGTGTGTGATGGAATTGGACACATTCTGAGGCCCCGTTCCGAAACCTAAAATAAATACTTATATTTTTTAAGACGGTAATTTCAAATTTAAAAATAATATGTTTATGCAAATAATTTTTCTAATAATATAGATCTTGTTTGATTGATCTTATCGAGATCTTTTATACGGTGCAAAAAAAATAAAAAATTATTTTTTATTTACATTATTTTTAAATTTAAAAATATGAAATAAGTACTTATTTTTTAAAAAAGTGTTCTGAAACGGGGCCTCACACAAGTCACAGCGAATGGGAACCCCCACAGGCCAGAGACAGCAGCAGTGAAGCACGTGCCCTCACTTTCCCCCAATCACACCACCAGATGCCGAAGTCCGCGCCTTTCTTGGGCATGGTATCACGCCGAAATTACCAAAATCTCCCTGCAATACTTCCTTTTTTATGAGAAAAAAACCCCTCGACCTTTCTTTCTCAACGAATTATTTATTACACGGTAGAATTAATTTCAAATTCTTGCCATCTACGCTTCAGACGTTAGAACAAGCTTGGTGGGCCACATTATTGATCTGAATCGTTCATTAAGGGAGAGTTTCCATTGATAAAAAAAGTTGTGGATAACAACTTTTTTGTTTCGTACTTCAACAAAAAAATTGTATTTGTTATTTTTGCCTCAAATTTTTATGTATTATTGATTTGCCTCATCGAGAGAAATCGAAAAAGTAAAAATCAAAAAACTAACGAATACGATTTTTTTTGAATAAAGACAAAACAAAAAAGTTGTCAACAGCTTTTTGGTGAGTGAAAACACCCCCTAGTTTTAAAAGAATTTCCAATAACCTTTGAAAAAATCAAGAATAAATTAAATAGCTATCTTGTTTGAGAAACTTATTTATGTCACCATGCTTAATCCAATTATTTAACTTTCATTCAAAATTCAGGATCTTTCAGGTCTATTCTAAAATATATTACTCCCTCCGTCCAATTTAATAGTCCCCGTTCTATTCTAACCGAATAAAAAATTAGTTATATCTTTAAATTGATAATGAATTTTATATCCAACATGGATCTTGTTTAAGATCTCAATTAATTCTAAAATATAATCCTTTTTTGTCCACTTTTCAAAGATCTCAATTGACCATTAAACTCGTGCAAAGTTTGGAGAAAAAAAAGTAGGTTTTATTTCTTGCCCCCAAAACTAAGACTATATATATTGTTAAAAAGGACAAGTAATATGAGACAGAAGAAATACTAAAGTGCAACGGCTCCTACAAGAAAAGGTAATCCAATTGAAGATATATTATATATACAAATATAGAGGCCATTGAACAATACGACATCGAAAAGTGTACCTAACAACGTCTTATAGGGCAGGGAAAAAAGCGTACAAATAGAATAGGAGGCTGGAAGTAGGAGTAGTTTAGTTGGGTCGAGAAAGTAGGCATGTTTCATTTTCATTGACTTATTAGAGATATATACTGTACGTATTATTCTTTGCCATTTCTATGGATTTGTTAAAGTTGGCCAATTTTAGAGGCCGAAATCGAAAAGCGTTGGATTCTGTATTGGTTAAGCCTTGGAGAAGTTTAAAGAGGAAGGCAACAAAATGCCAGGAGGTATTTGTGATATGGCTTTTAAACCCATTTAACAATTTCAAACCATGAGACTTTGTCTAAACTAGATCTCAAGGAAAAAAGAAGAGAATAGAATACATTGTCTAATCAAATCTATATAATAAGGGAGAATGGTTTTTGAATCTTGTCTCTTTATAAATCCTAACCATTAATTTGCTTCATGAATCCTACGGCTCTTCCTCTCAAACAATATTAATTGCCACAAATTAAATCTCACGTTGCGTTGTGCCTTTAGGCACGGGCAAATCCTAGTACTCCTATATAGGAAACAGTAATGATTTTCACACATGTTTTTGCACATATCTTGCACATACATTTTTGTTAGGCCTATATTGGGGTCCAATAAAATGATCTGAATCGCTCATCTTTTTAAAAATATTTTTTGGAGTGTTCCCTGTAAAAAATTAGCCCGAACGGATATAGATAAGGACTTTTTCCTAAATCGTTGGACGAATCATTCTGTTTTGCCATACGTGTTCTAAGAAAGCTCTTACCGATATCCGTTGAAGCTGATTTTTTACAGGAACCCTCCAAAAAATATTTTAAAAAAGATGAGCGGTTCGGATCATTTTGTGAAACCCCGATGGATCCCACAAAAATGTATGCGCAAGATATGTGCAAAAATATATGTGCAAGTAGCATTGTTCAGAAGGAAAACACTACATATGGGGGGTGTCAAACTTACGATTGTCGGAACCAAATGGTTGCATTCGAGAAACCCATCCGGCACCCGCATAGATTTCCATCCGGAAGCAGAGACTAGAGATGCACCTGTGATGAGTTTTCCCCCCAAAGCACGCAGGGATTTCGAAAATGAAATTCGATTGACAGACTACAACTACTCCACTCTTTTCCCCCCCGAACACCCCTTTAGTATCTCTCTCAACTTACTCCACTCTTTCTTCTTTTTTATTTTATTTTATCAAACACTTTTTTTTTTTTCTATACTCGATGATAATCATTTCATACTTACAACCGCGATAATACTTGCTCCACTAATTGACATTGGGATAGAAATTGTTAGAATCAAGGATTTGATATTGCTAGAATTAAGGATTTGATACGGTCAATATCCTTAATTCAGTAAGTACTTTTATTTTCTTCCTTAATTATAGGACGTTTCCCTGTATTCTTATTCTTTCCTTGTAAATGCTTGTACTATATATATATTGTAGAATGACAATGAATAAAACATCAGAAAATTATTCAACAATTGTGTCTTTTACAGAAATAAGTAAATAAAATAACTGACGTACAAACTACAAAGGCATGTTTATATGTTTCCAGCATTTATTTAAACAAAATTGCAAAAAAGAAATTATGAACCTCAATCAGAAAACAAATTTTTTATTTTTCTAGTGTGGTATGTGGTTGCATCAGCCCCAATCATCTCTCGTCTAAACGTCCACATTTCATTTCAGACTTCTCACCGAAACTCTGACTTTCTCCTTTGTCTCAATTTTCCTAATCATAATTCACGACACAGCTTCTCCAGACTAAACCAGCAGGTTAACTAGGGCCATCCATGGCTCAACAGAAGGGTATTTTATATCCATCTTCGGATCTTCCGCTAACACATCATTCAGTATTCCTAAGCTAGTCTCACTTAACCGAAGTTGACAACTCGTTTTGATTCAACCAGTTGACAACCTCAATCATCTAAAATTTTATACTCAATTTGTTTTGTTGTTTCAGCCATCAAGTTCCTATCAATACCAGGATGTCTAGTAAATAAAAAGAAAAAGAAGACCTGAAGTTTAGAAAAACTGACCACTACAGGAACTGCTTCCGAGGCACTGCATTAATTCTTAAACATGCTTTCTCATTCCTCAAATTAGAGACATTGACCATGATGAATATTACTAAAGTAACAATAGAAATACCACCGCAGTCTGGCTCTGGCCTGCCCATGTTCTGTGGATGGCTAGAAACGTCCATACTCAGATTTCCCGTAAGGTACTCTAATGGAAGCCCCTGAAGCAGAATATGGAATCTTCACTCTTCGGCCAGTCCCTAAAGAAGGTCTAACCCTAAAATTCTCCACGAAACAACTTCTCAGAGTATCTCTTGTTTGCGAAGGTAAGATGCGAGGGAAACAAACAGATATGGGACTCTTTTCTTCAAATATAGCCGGATATGAAGACTTACAAGGAAGCTTACAATTTTAGGCATCCAATGTCATTTTCACTGGACATATTCTCTGCTAGGGGCCGGTACGTGCTTATACAAGTGTGAAGATAAACACAGACATGGCTAACAAGACCATCTGCCTCGAGTTCATTCACGCATATCTGAAATAAAAGAGAACATTATAGAGCGTCTATCAGCCTTTCAAAGTTACCACCTAGACAATTCAAAATACAAGAAACCATTGGAAGGAAAACAAAACAACAAACTCTGCACCCTGACAGTCAACACACGTTTAAACCGTTACAGTAGCAACAGTACCATACCTGTTTTGTTCGTAAAAAATCCCGGAGATGTCAATTTAGATTTTCGGCTTCAAATACTGGCAAATGTTTTATATTTATCACTTCTTTCTGCCAAGCTACTAGACAGAAGAGTCACAGGACTGATTGGAGTAAAGGGAGAACAACCAAAAGCTTTACCCTACAGCTAATGCTGCTTCGTCATGGGAATTGTCCAATTTTCAATAAAATCCCATTCAAAACATAAAATGCACGAGTGTGAGATTGCTTCTATCATATTGGTGACAAAGTGAAACACAATCTTTCGAGGCATGTAAATGAAAACTTGGGTACACCATCTTCTCCATATCTTTCGTGGTCATCAGAGCAAATCATTTTCTGTTTCTATCTGTTTGAATTCTGGGTTTATGGAAGAGTTTTTGTCTTAGATGTGAAGCTATTTCCTTACTTGAAAATGATTTTTTGGTTTAAGGCAGAATATTGCGTCTTAAGTTGTAATATATAGGGTCATATATGGCAATAATAATCACCACAACAACAATAATAAGATGAAGAAGACGTTACTTTGAAATAAACAAAACAACCAAAAAGTTACCTTTCTCATTCAGACCAGCTGGAAAATTGGTACTCTTTACTAAATTATCATCTGCTGAGCTGCTTCTTGTAGGGGTGTTGGGTGGTCTGATTTGGGGTGAGGAGCATGCATCACTCCTGTTTGAGCGCTCATTCTGGGTCTGATTCCCCATCTGAGGATTTAAGTAAACGTCCAAGCTAGCAGATGGAGGGGTTACTACCTTTCTCTTGCTCTTGAACCTTCACCTAACAGGGATGTGAGTAGCCAAAGAAAAAAAAGAAGGCAAAGTGGACTCTTTGTTTATCAGCTTGTCAGAGAGCAGTTTAGCCATATATGATACCTATCTTTTCGCTTCTCAAGATATCTTTGTACCGAAGCTTTTCTGCTTCCAGGAACTTCAGCTGCTGAATGAGAAAGGAAAAGAAGGATGGATTGCTGAAGATCAAAGTAAACCAGTCTTGTTATCTCTATATCTAGCAAGATTAACGTGGTATTGTCATCATGATTAATCATCCAACTGATTGAGTCAAAAGAATCCCACTATTCATACCGTTTAACCACCAATTGTCCCCAAAACTCAAGCCATACGAAATAGGCTAGACAAAGCATCTCAAGCTAACACTTACTTTCTTTCTCGAAGTTTGTCTATATCTGGTGAGTGAGTGTAAGTTTACTTAAGAGTAAATATGTGTACACTGTTGAATCCAATGAAGTGTCAGTCATAATTGAGGAGAACATTTACCGGTGTTTTCTTCGCGACATATTCCACTTTCCTCCCTACTCGGCCAACAGTTATCACTCACGTTCACTGTGAAACCAAAATAAGAGTATAAGGCCACAAGCTGAAAACTGAGCAAATGCTTAATAATCAACCACCCCATCGACAATTTATATTATGCGAATGTTTCCAGTGGTCCCGTGCAGCCATTGCTGACAAGTCAAATAGCCACTTAATGAAAGCAAAGAATTGCCATCCAGGTACCAAGAATGGTTATTAGATGAGTTGCTCATAGAGAACTCATTCAATCCTTGAAAAAAAAAAAATTGAAGCTAGAAGTTCCAATTATTTGTGAAGAAAACGAAAGGAGGGGATCCTTGATACACTATAAATTACCTGCTTGTGTTGGCAATATTACAACAGGAGTATCTGGGCCTACTCTACCACTTGCAGCCTGTAAATGGCACGGCAATGGTCGTCTAGCTGCACTTCCATCAAATGGAACTTCCAGAGGTACTTGGAGGGGGCTTGCAGCAAGCTGCATTAGTGCTTGTGCCTGAAATATTGCTTACATGTGAGGCCTAGAATACAATCAGTACAATCTTGGGGGCAAAGCTTCATTACCTTATCAACTGGCACATCATCATAGACATTCACTTTCCCACAGTAGAATATTGTCATTTGTCCTAATGGGCCATTTGCTGCACCTGCAGTTCTGAGTTCATGTGGGAAACATTTCAATGTCTGCGCCAAATTAAAACAAATAAGTCTGTCATTTCTTCCTTGAAGAAATGTCAGTTGTTATCCGCCCATACAGCGTACACTCACACTTGCACATTCCCAAGTTAGTTAGACTACAGCTGCAATCTGAGATGAATGAAGTATTTTAGGCAGAAGTAAAAATGTACATCCAAATTTGGGGTTCGGGGAGCTATGCCAGGATGTAGACAGAAAAAAATAGGCAGACCCAAGGATCACAGTCTTCACAAACAATGGCTGTTGAAGCCCACTCAGAGTAATTATCATAAACGAAAACGGTATGAGGGTCATAATCTTTGACAGAAGCTATGATTTTCACCTAAGAAAGCATTTGCTCAAGAAGACAACTAACGATTAACCAAGTTTCAAATATTAACATGGAAGTCATGGAGAGCCATTATGGCCAAATCATACTGGAATGGACATGCCAAAAACAACACCAAGGCATCCGGGAAAAGAGCTCATAATAACGGGGACACAAACCTCCTAAATCAAATTGTCAAATTACATGCAGAAAGAATACAACAACAAGTGAATATTTTGAAACTGAAGAAAATCGGAGCAAGAGAAGACACAACTCATATCAAGAATACTGTTTCACTAACTCATCCGAATGACTTTGGGCGTAACTTAAGGAGTGTTCTGTTATTCAACAGATTCATTTTGAAGATATTTTATGTAAGGGGGTGGTTCCGCGGACAGTTTTCGACACAAACCTTGTGTGGGATCCATTTTGGAGTCCCACGCAAATGGTCGGAGCCGTTCAATTTGTTTAAAACATATTTGTAAGAGTTCCCGTAAAAAATCAACTCATTTGGATATCGGTAAGAGCTTGATCGATACTTGTCTCTATATTTGACAGTGTAAAAGCTGAATGAATCGATCAAGCCCTTGCGATATCCGAATGAGTTGATTTTTTTTCATGAACTCTTAAAAATATGTTATAAACAAATTGAACAGCTCTGATTATTAGCTTGGGGCTTCAAACAAGATTTGTGTCAAAAACTGTCCCTGGAACAGCCCCCTATATGTAAAATCCAGCATACTATTAAGATTATTAAGGTTTGATATTAAAAATCTTTAGCACCTAAGGTATCAAACATAGTTTCCTTATTCCCAATGCAACCATACATTTAGATTATAATCAAGGAAATACTTTGGAGCTACATTAAGGGTCGTAGGCAAGGTTTCATTAAGATAGTCTTCTTGTACATAAAAAGGAAATTCAAAAGAAGTGCCAACGATGATGTTACGTGCATATTTTGTGTAACAGGAAAAAGAAAACTAATACTAGGTGTAATTGGTTGTCCTAAGAATCAAAAAACAAATTACAATACTGATCCTGGTTATGCAAGTGCTACTTATAGTTGTTATCACTACCAGTAGGCACAATGAGTTAAAAAATGCAAATTCAGATAGTAATCTTGGTTGGGAAAGTCTTAACTAAGTACCTGAGTATTGGAGAAATAAGAGGCAGAAATTCAACAAATGAGCTAAAATTGTCCCGTAGTTGGTATTATGATCTAAGGGAGACTTGATGCTATTTTGCAAGGAACTCATATATCTTTATTCAATAGCATTTAGTAGATTTCTATCCAAGTGCTTTGCGAGAAGGGGAAAGGTGACTCCTTCCCACCCCTAAAGTTAAGATTTCCATCTCTGAAGAGGGAAATTTAGAGAACACATTCCTTATACAATTAAAGAGAACAATGAACTTAATCAAGGTTAATCCCCCATATGAGTGCCCTAGTGTGAATTCACTCTTTTAGGATGGTGCATACCCCCACAAGCTTCTTGAAAGAAGTAAAAAAAACCCTAATCACACTGTCTGAATGAATAGAAGAGCCAAGCTGAAGAAAATTCATATAGACAGAACACTATTTAAGCAACTGATCAAGCAAACTAATAAACCAATGAAACAAATTTAAACACGTCAAATCACTTATTAGATAAGTTGTTATAACTGTGAAACTGTGCAATGTGCATATTTAAACTAGTAACCCTGGGTATTTTTATTTTGGACCCAAGGAATATCTGTTAAGGCTTGGTCCTGTGGTGGCTACTCATAACCTAAAACTAGCATATGCGCAAAACCTTCTGAGGGTTGAGATACTTGTAAGTTGTAAAACTATTGATTTTTAGAATATAACTTTGAAGAGGTCCAACATATAAGTTGGGAAGCACTATTAAGTTCAAACAAATTTATGTCAGCAATCACTAGAGTGATCTCTACATGTATATGCAAGCTTAAGTGCTGAGGTTCTTATGTCCTACACTAATTTACTTATAGTTGTGCTCCAAGTGGTGACACGTCATACAAAATGTTGACTCAACATGAATTTCGAGTGCAGTCACGGGATCCCCCTTTTAATATCTTCACGAGCTTAGCAAGCTGACCTCAACTATGGTCAGACTAGGCTTCTTTATCTGATTAGCTACGCCAAAGAGCACAAGTTCATCTCATTTCTGAATGAGCAAAGCAAATACAAACCCAATCCAAAGCCATTAGCGAACTGCTTGGTATTCTCACAAATACATCATGATATGTTACCCTCCCGCACATGGTAATCTTCACCATTTCTCCTTTTTTAACTATTAAGTGAAGGTAAAATTGTTTCAGGTTTTTTACAGCCCAAGTCCACACCAAGCTAAGCATAGATTGATACATGCAAGCGGGGTAATCCCCGCTGAAAGGTCTTTTCCCCGATCTAAGTTACTTAATGTACCACTCAATGTCACAATTCGTTTGACAATGTTCATGTCTGCTTGCATCCCAAACTAGGATCGTAGATCTTGAATTGTGCAACACTATAGTAGGAAAAAAAATCTTCATTATTCAGTATTTGTAGCGCACAATCCTATAAGGCACTGTAACAGCATTGCCACCTGCATTTAACTACCATGCACGTTCAGTAGACGCCAAACATTAGAGAGTTGTAAGTTTCCTTTCCAACATCTGTCAAAATAATACTGTCCGAGAACTCAGGAACTCAATTGCCGCATGAATGAAATGCCAATAGAGATGGCCGCAGAGCTGGTCAAAAGAGCTCGGGTTAAATCCTAGCTTCATTGCATAATCCCTGCTGATAGATCATGGCTCGATAGATAATCTTAGAAGCCAATGATTTTCTCCCCATGTCTCGTAAAGTCAGCATTGCCAAGGGGGCGTGTGTTTGCAAAAGTGCAACTAAAAGGAATCAAAATAAAGACCATAAAGTCCATATGGCTGTCTCTTTTAGTATTCCTACAAGCGTATGTTATTTCTTTGCAAATTAAAAATCACCTCGGAGGACTTGAGTCGCTGCCGTCGACAAGCCGACCGTGGTCGGAACGATCGTTTCTCTCTGGATCTTTTCTCCGGCACGGCGAAGACTCTTCAGCCGGTACTATAAGTGGTGCACTGCCAGTTGATCTGTGGACCTACATATCACAATTTTCAAACATTATGGCAAAACCTACCCAGTCACATGTGGATCGGTGAATTAAGAAACTATTAAAAAAGAACTAGATAACCTGCCTTGACCTTTTTTTCTTAATAAAAAAAGGTAAAGATAGCGAGAGAGAGAGAGAGAGAGAGAGAGAGAGAGTGCGCGCGTGTGGGAGTGAGGGAGAGTGGTAGGTGGATTGAAACGCACACGGTGTAGATTATCAGGGCGGGGAATGGGCAGCTTCTTCCGAGTGACGGCGTCCGAATCCGACGACGTTTCGAGGAGCGTCTTGAGCGAGATGACTTGTTGGATCGCCTGAGATTTGTTCCACGACGGTCGTCTCATCCCTGTACGGACAACTCCAAATTACCCTAAAATCAATGTATACACATGCGTACACGGACACGCATAGAGAGAGAGAGAGAGAGAGAGAGAGAGGGGGAGAGAGAGAGAGAGAGAGAGAGAGAGAGAGAGAGAGGATGTGCCTTTGTCTTTGAGGTAACGGCGGCAGTCTTCGCGAGTGAGCTGAGAAATGTCTTCTTCAGTGAGTAGGGGAAGAGGCTTGTCGAGTGGTGACCGGGAAACCGTTTCCTCCGTCGACATGGTAGGCCAGATTCCGGCAAATTATTGACTCCTCCCCCGTTGACAGTGTGCTCCGGTTTTCCGTAAGAAATTCAGAGATCGGTGGACGTGGGTTGATTTCCTTTTGGTAAATTCATGTTTCCAAGTATGGGGGTTTCTCGGGGGAGAGAGAGAGAGAGAGAGAGAGAGAGAGAGAGAGAGAGAGTGAGTGGAGTGTGGGAATATGGCCGCGGCGTCGCCTCTTTCTTTGTTCAAAGGCTTTTTTCCATCTGTTGGATTTGGGGCTGCAACCCCCGTACGCCACGTAAACATCCCCGCGGCTTTATTACGGTTCTGTCCCACCACACCTTCAGAAATTACCATCTCCCTCCCTCCTTGACTCCTTCTCAAGTCCTTCTAGCCGCAAACGAGCCGAGTTTTGCCTTGCTCGAGCTCAGTTCGCCTTAGTTTTCCTCAACTCGAGCTGAAATATGTGAGCTTGAGCTCGGCTCGGCTCGAATGGCTTGTTCGGTACATATATGGGTATTAGTATGTATATGTATGTATATATATATATGTGTATGTATATGTAAGCTTAAGCTCAGCTCGTTTATGAAACGAGCTGAAAATGATAGCTCGAGCTCGTTCGTTTGCTTGATGAACCGAGTTCGAACGAGCCATTAGCGAGCCGAGTCACGAGCCGCTTGCGAGCCGCTCGGTTCTTTTGCAGCCCTACTTGTAACATGTACCTACTCCCTCCATTTCAATTCTTTAGTTCCTTTTTAGTTCGTGTCATTTTTTAATTGATTATATTTTCTCGGTTCTAATTTATTTGTTCCAATTTTATTCTAACTGAATTAAAAAATTAGTTATATTTTAAAAGTGGTAATGAATTTTATATTCAATATGGATCTTATTTGATAAATTTTAATTTGTTATATAATTCAATGTTTTCAAAATCACCTAAAATATTATAAATTATAATATAAAATTAATTGAAATATGACACAAACTCCTAAAAATGACAATTAAATTGGGACGGAGGGAATAGTATTTTACAATTTATAATCTTTTACATGATTCAAATTAAAAGTTATAATTATTTTTTTATTTGGCTGAGACAGAAGAAGGACAAAAAAAAAAAAAAAATAGAACGCAAGAAGTATATACGTAGTCCCCGCACGTTTGTCTTGGATGATGGTACATGCGCATGCTCACTCTCACGTGATAAATAATCCAGCACAACCAAAATACTAGACCTGGGTAACGAGTTGTGTCGAGTCGTGTTCGTGTCGTGTCAGTCGGGTTCGTGTCACAAATCACCCAAATCTAACCCGACCCATTTTAGAATTCGTGTTTTTCGAGTCGTGTCATTTTCGTGTTTCGTGTCAGAAATGCTCAACCCTAAACCATT
This sequence comes from Rhododendron kiyosumense, assembly GCA_019656275.1. Taxonomy (NCBI): domain Eukaryota; kingdom Viridiplantae; phylum Streptophyta; class Magnoliopsida; order Ericales; family Ericaceae; genus Rhododendron; species Rhododendron kiyosumense. Next base: position 122,840 of record BPLS01000190.1, on the reverse strand, counting down.
AATTTCGTGTCCTATTCGTGTCGTGTTATCGTGTCTGTTGTCTAACTCTGTATAGAATTATAGATATACCATATATTATGTATATATGTTCGTGAAAATGAGTGACACAGATTAGTAATCGTGTTAGTCGTGTCAAATTCGTGTGTCGCGTGTTCAACCCGAACCCGACCCATTTAGAATTTGTGTTCTCGAGTCGTGTCATTTTCGTGTTTCGTGTCAGAAATGTTCAACCCTAACCCGCTAATTTCGTGTCCGGTTCGTGTCGTGTTATCGTGTCTCGTGTCTGTTGTCCAGCTCTACAAAATACTACTACTAGTAACAAAGGATCTTGATAAACCAATTTTTTTTAAAGCTTGATAAAAAATAAAAAAAAAATAGTTCTCTCACTATTTTCCACTTCTTCCAATTCCAAATTATTGGATAATCAAGTAGTACAATAAACCCGAATTAGTGGAGCTCACTTGCGAGTGGTTAGGGCTATAATCTAATCCGAGCGGTGGCGGAACCAGAATTTGATCGCATTGGGATCAAACCGGCAAGCATATACAACACATATATAAGGGCAAAATGTTTGAGGTACATATCCTATGGGGCAAATTTACAAAAATACCCCAAAAACTATATTACTCCCCACATAAATTTTCTATTGAGTGGGGTCAATGGACCCCTCTTACCCAAGTTTAAGTTCGCCCATGAATCAGAGGGTATTGGATGGTATATGCACCTTCATGTTGTCTGTAGAGGGGGATTTTTTTTCCACCTCGTGCCTTGCTTATTGTCAATGTATTCTATAGCGAAAAACGAGACTTGTATTTTCTAGTACATGAACAATGAAACTTGCTCTCTATTGGTCGGCTACTTCTGGTTTGATGTCTTCTTCATTTATCCCCAAGTTTGGTATTATGCAAACGAAATCGATCGGTTGAATTGTCTCCGGAATGCACAAGCTCAATCAATAGAATGGAGTATCGCGTCGCAACGAATCACCATCATTGATTGCTTTTATTTGTGTAATTTTTTTGCTCAAGGGCCCCATTTATCTCGCGAAGGACGAGTGGGAGACAACCACGTTGCAGCTTCCTATCGCTCCAGTTCTCAACTTTTTACCTGCCGGTCCTGCCCATTGGATGCCGACTTCATTTTCTGGCGTAATAATAATGCATTTATATAAAAAAAAATTTCAATTTATTCCTAAAAATGTTACTGTACAAAAAAATCAATCAATTTATTCCTAAAAATCAATTTCCAAATTTGGGCAACAAACCCGTTACTACGTTATTTAGTTGAACCCCCTGTTTTGACATCTTTAACGATGATGCACAAACTAAACTCCTACGTTTTTTTTTCTGGACGGGCCTGTACTCAATTACTGGACTGAAAATATGTTTCTGTTTCCATTTAGTCAGTGGTTTTAATCTACCTATTTCAATTGCTGATAAAAAAAAAAAAAAAAAATCTACCTATTTCAATTCACTCCTTTTCTTTTTGTTTCTTTTTCTAACAGTAATTTGGATGTCTAAAGTCAATTTATGCGCACTTCTGGTATTCAAGAATCTTGAAATTAACAATCGAAAATACCTCCAATGGCCACAACGATTTTTCCAGCATGACGATGAAACTCGAATTTCCAAATTTGGGCAACAAACCCGTTACTACGTTATTTAGTTGAACCCCCTGTTTTGACATCTTTAACGGTGATGCACAAAACTAAACTCCTACGTTTTTTTTCTTCAGATTTTTGTTGTTTTCAAATACGGAGTAGTAATTTTGTGCGTGTCAGTATTTGAACAATTTTCTTGTCTTGTTCCATCTTGACTAACTTAAATCCAGAATTATAACACCCTGGTTTGAATTTGAAAAAGAATCAGCAGAACATAAAAAATACCCCACTTATGAAGAGACAATTAACTTGTTTTTCCACTTTTAAAAAACTTGTCTTCATATGAGGCCAAATCGTTAATACTATTTAGGGCATATGTATCGTTCCAATTTCGTCGGATGTCTCGAAATACGAGGGCAAATGGATATGTCTGCCACAAACTTATTCCCAAATTTAAGAAAAATTACGTACGCTGCAATCAGCAGACCCTATTCCTCAACAAAAATCACTGGATCAAGCGTTACAGGGGCAACCCCAGGATTATCCACAATAACTCTAAGATCCCCACTCTCCCTTTCCAGGAACGCCCTCATAAACGCCACAAAAACCCCTGCCAAACATGCCCTAAACCCATCCTTCCCCCCTCTCCCATCCCCACTCACACACATGCAACTCATCAACGTCACCTCATCCAGCATATCCATGTGCCCGAACTCCTTGGCGTAAAAATAACAACACGGCGGCCTACACTCCGTGAAGAACTCGTCGTGGTTCATCCCGTTCGGGGCGCACGCGGGCAGGACCCCGAGTTTGCGCTCGGGACCCAGCCCTGTGCCGATGACCGCGACAGGGATGGTCAGGTCGAAGGAGCGGGGGACGTAGGTGAGGATGTGAGGGGGGATTTGGAAACAGCAGAAGCCGGCAACGGGGTCGAGGGCGATGAGGGCTGAGAAGGGGAGGGTGGTGGGGGAGGAGGAGTGGCCGCCAAGAGCAAGGGCGATTGCGGATTTTCCGCCGCGGCTGTGGCCGGAGAGGGCTAGGAGTTGGAGGTTTGGGTGGATGGTTGGAGGGAGGGCGGAGGCGAGGCCGATGGGGAGCCAGTTTGTGACGGCGGCGGCGGAGTTGATTTCTTCAGTTTCTGGGACGAGAGCACAGCTGTATAGCTGAAAAAGCAATTTACAAATTGTCGTTAGAGAAAGGAATGAAACGATACACGGCATCTTGAGCAATGCTATGGTGACTATGACTGATTAAGACACAGGATTATGTGACATTTACTGGTTCGTTACTTACATTTGTTACATAAACAAACCTATAATTGTGACTGTAGTTAATATTTCAGTCACATTACTCTGAAAACAAATTCCTTAGTCCATGGGTCAAGAACAACTATATATCAACCAGACATGGTCATCGTATCGAACAACTAAATCATTTTTCTTCGTGCAAGACTAGTCTAGTCGAGATGCGCTTAAGTAGATCCGGGCACTTTGTTCACTTGGTTTTTTTCTTTTTTGGGTAAGTACTTGGTTCACTTGGTTATAAAGAACTAGTAAATCATTTTTCTTCCCCATGAGCTAGCTCGGACATACCTGAGGAGCGACAACTATGAAACCATGGGAAGCTATAAGTTGGAACATCCGACTGTAGGGGTATTCCGGACCTGCGTCCCGGGAAGAAACAAAAGTACTGGATATGTGCCTTCAACGGTTGGGGCAACAATGAATAACGGCTTTGGTGGAGATGAAGAATCAGATGTCGACTTCACCGATTTGCATTGGAAACCCAGGCTCCCCGGTTCAAACACATTTGTAGCCAGAGCCGGCGTAGTTTCTATCTGTGCCATTTCTCTCTCTCTCTCTCTCTCTCTCTCTGTAAATTCAGCTCCCTTTAATATCTTCTATTCTTATAGTGAGTACCTCGTAGTGATGTTCAATTAAGGTGGCATTTGTTCACAACTAAACTCGTGTATTTTCACGTCTGGATTTCATGTTCTAGGCCCTGTTTGTTTTGCAAATAATATATGTAAAGGAAATATCAGATCTCACAAGTTTTCCCAACTCTTTGTATCTTGATTTCCATTGTGATAATATGACAACAAATGAACCCTAAGGGCCCATTCGTTTTAGGATTTTGGATTTGAATTTGTAGGTAACGAATCCTAAGGGGCCATTCGTTTTGGGATTTTGAATTTGAATTTGTAGGTAATGAGTGCAGAGAAGAATATAATAATGATTGAAAATAAAAATAATAATTGGAGGAAAATAGAAAAAAAAATGAGTATATAATAATTGAAGATAAATAGGATAATGATTTGAATCCAGAATTCAAAATCAGATGGAGTGTAAGGGTCTTGTCAATTAGTTGAATTATTTTTTAATTGTATGCTGGTACTAAGGCTCCGTTCCGGAAAGCCAAATAAGTACTTATTTTTTAAGAAGGCAATTTCAAGCTCAAAAATCATGTGTTTACGCAAATAATTTTTCTATCAATATGGATCTCGTTTGATAGATCTCATTGAGATCTTTAATACAGTGCAAAAAAAATTGAAAATTTATTTTTCATTTACATTATTTTTGAGTTTGAAAATATGAAATAAGTACTTATTTTTTAAGAAGGTGTTCTGGAACGGAGCCTAAGGCTCCGTTCAGTTGGCAGGAAAGTACAGGAAAGGATGGGAAAATCAATTTTCCCATAACTTTCCTAGTGTTCAGTTGGCAGGAAAATTTTAGGACTTACCAATTTAGTTTTCCTGCAGGAATTACTTTCCTGCAATAGTGATCCTGCAAAAAATACAGGATTTTGCGTCGCGGGAAAAGAAAAATGAGTGAACACTCACAAAATTTTCCCGAAAGTTTCTTTTTTTTGACAAATGAACAACTAAACCTTAATTTTTCTCGCAAAATTCTTTTGTCAAATGAACACTCACAGGAAAATAATTTTCTTTTTCTTTTACTTCACCTCACTTCACTTTTTTTGGGAATCAATTTCCCACACAACTTTCTCGACAACTGAACGGAGCCTAAGAGTTTTCCTTTTCGGAAAGAGATTCAAGAGGCCTCATGATAAACATGTTGGCTTTTTGTGGATATGAAAGAACTCAGGACCACTCCAATGGGGACCATGCCCAACATAGGTTGCTGTAGAAAGCAATCAATGACGAGGGTGACTGATTGTGGAAAACATTGAAGCGTACACAAAAGTGTATTACACGATCAATATTGAAATATTCTCTCTCCTCTTCGGCTCACACTCACACTCTCTTTTTTCTTTCTCTCTACAAATTCGAGCCGTTCAAAACTGAAATGGACGGTCTGAATGTACCGAGCGGACACCACGTGATACCCGCTTGGCACTGAAAAATTTCTCGTTTCACACACCGCGCAACAAGGAGCGTCACACACACAGTACCCCACCCAAACCAAACTAATGAAATTTGTCCATCGTTTTTGAATCTCACATAGACCAAACAATCCAAACTTTGGAGTTATTGGAGGGTTTGTCTGATCGTTAATTTTAAGATCCTAAAATTAGTCAAGGTACATGTAAACTGGCCTTAATATCCAATTATATACTATATAAATAAATAATAATAATGAAATGGGTCCATGCATGGGTTAACTTGTCAAATCTCCAAAAGAATTACTTGAATATGATTTTAGGAAGATGACATGGTCCCAGCTCTTTGTATCTATACGTAGATAAACTCATAAACACATATTTTGTTTGAACATGGAGATGAAATACATAAGACAACTAGACAAGCACAATCAAATCAACACATGATCATCTAAGATAATTTATACTTGAATTTCTTAGACTCTTTAAAAACACCATATACCGTTGTCAACGACGAATAATAAATTGTAGAACGTGATCGAGTAAGGTGAAATGTTAAAAAAAAAAGACATTTTTTTTTCATTGGCACCCCATAACTTACCAACTTTACATTGACAAATCTTGTTGAGTGAAATTCAAAGGGTTGGTGTGATGGTCAATATCTGATATTTAAGAATTTGTTCCATTTTAGGTTCTAGCTTCGAAGGTTTTTAGATATTATCAAATTTCGTTGGGCTAAGAGCATGCGCATCGGCCTCACCAAATTTTGGACCAAATTAATCCTCAAAACCCATTTTTTTACTTTAGCTAGTTACTTTTACATAATTATGTAAAATTAGGCTCTTTACTCTCACTCTCTATTCAATTAAATATTCAAATCTATCCCATTAAATATTCATATCCATCCCAAAAGAGGAGAGAGAGAGAGAAAGGGGGAGAGAGGGGAGAACTAACAAAATAAAAAGAAGTGAGTGAATAGTGGCTAGTTTAATTAAACTAGTGACTGTAGCAAAGTTATAAATTTTTCATAATAAAGAGCCAAGTGTTGAGTCTGATGCAGCCCCATTTATGGTATTTTGCTCGTTATTCTAGTTTAAAGAGTGGAGTAGCAATCCTGATGTAGATGCTCTAATTCAATTGAGATTTTGTTTCAGATTTACTCGAGTCCTCCAATGAACGATCTATGGAATTATTTGAAGCTTGCATAAGTTGATTCAAACTCTTAAAATTTAATAAATAAAAAAACTTGTTTAGTGAATATGCATGAAAAGGAGATTGTGCTTTTTTTAGGAGGAATGATTTTCACATCCTTTTTTTATATTCGCACTCCCTTTTTAGTGGTCTAAAATAAAATTTTAGACATTATGATTCGCCATTAATAGACAAAGCACCAATGCGAAGAGTCTGAAGACTAATCGCCGACGTACCTGCTTGTCATCCTTCTATCCTCTTCTAGTTCTCTCTATCAGATCTCTAGTTCAAATTTGGTTCTGTCGACTGTGTAATGGCATCTACAGCCAAAGAGTTCGGTGGAAGAAGAATGAAAGAGTCGGAAAGTTATTCTTAGAAAAATAACTAATTAAGAGAAACGGAAGAATTTGGGAGAAGTTCCTACAAACAGGGGGCTCCAATTTGGTTAATGCTTGTTTCAACCAGAGCGGGCCCTGATTAATTTTTTGGGGGACTAAAGCGAAGATTAAAAGACGAGGGGCCTGATTTTGGCATCATGAGTTATAAACAAAATGTTTGACAAGATGATATGATTTGTCGTGTTAAAATTCAATAACCAAGTCTCTCCCTCCCTATGATCTTACTCATTGAGTTTGAGCCACCAGATATGCAAACATATTTTGCAGATTCATCAATACCTGTATTTTGATCTAATGCAAAAATTAAAAACCATTCTAGCGAGAGGAGAGATCAGTGCTAGTTTGGTGACCAGATAGTGTTTCGCATGGTAAAAGTAGTGAATGCTGATGATCATGGACTTGTACTGTTATGGGACAGTTACAGTGGTGAATCCAATTCCCAGTATATCCCTGCTTGCCTGCTATAAGGAGGATTGGCCTTCTTTGGCCGATGTAAGCGATGAAGCCATTTGGGCTTGAATTGGCCAAAATATCCTTGCTTTAAAAGCACGTTAAAGCACGACCTTGCGTTTTATTAGGGGCATTGGTGTCAACCCATAGGTTCTGCACCTATTGCAAGCCATTTTCCAAATTACTTTAGTGGGTGTTTAGATTTTCATTGGTTTCCCTTCGTGTCCTGTTTTGTTCTTCGCTATGTTGTCCGTTTGCAGGAGGGTACTGTGGTCAATTCGCCTTCTTTGCTCTGTTGCTTTGCTCAGCGAATCTGAAAGCAGAATGAAATCTCTGTTCTCTCTATTTCCCTCTCCGTTTTTGTGTCACTTGTGCTTTGGTTTCCACTTGTGGGGTTCAGAATTGCATGAGTTGGCATGGTAATTTGGTATTCATCTAACTCCTATTTGGGGTTCCACTGTACGTGCTTAGCTGAATATGGGGTTCACCAACAGTACACAAATCTACGAAGTTTTCTGCTCAATTTTCAGGCATGAGATATTTGGCACTGAGAAACAAGGTGGTGTTTTGGGGCCTAAACTCAGCCATAGCGTGGTCTATGGCCAGCTAAAGCTTATCTTCGTCAGCATAGCTGGGGGCTGGGCTACTGTACAGGATGAAAGACACATGTTTCCTGTTAGAAACAAATTAGAAACCATGATGTCTCTACAAACGTTATTGATCAAGCTGTAAGCTTGTCCTATTTTTCAGGTAGATACTAGCTTGTTCTACTCAGAGCTAGTACTCCTAGGTAAGATTTCTATGAATTCTAGATAGTTCCACTCCAAGTTTCTGCAACTAAAATACTCCACCTTTTCATATTATTGGTTTTGTTTTGTTTTTATTCAAACTAAAATGAATTCCAATGGTAAGTTTTTACTTTCCAGGTTTATCTAGCTTATCATGGGTAAAATTTTCTACATTAGTACATTGGTTTTTTTCTATAAGGAAAAGAATTTTATTCTCTAGAAAATAAAATCTAATTACATTCTCATCACCAAGAAACACGAAAGGGAATCGAAAACTGCCTCAAGGCACCAAGAAATGAAGATGCATACTTGTAGAACGGTTCGTATTAAAGACGTACACTAAGTATAACAGGTGAAATGCACATGAGATGATGAAGCAGAGAAAAGAGGGGGGGGGGGGGGGTGGGGAAAGAAGAGAGGTCCTGGTCCCTTGGGCCTTGATCCCAATTCCAAGAAAAAAGTATGATCACATATCAAGAATCTAATAGTACTTCAACAGATGGGCATGAATATTTGGGGGGAGAACAGAACATTTCGGGCTTCCATACCGTTCTCACTTGAGAATCCAATTATCCGCCTTGTCTACTAGCTAGGGGCACCACCTCGGCCAGAGGAGTCGACAGCGGCGTGGGCAATGGAGAAGTCCTACAAACCGGACATGTCGGGTGCAACCTAAGCCATGGATCAACACACGGGAGGTGAAACATGTGGCCGCAGTCGGGCAGCAGCCGGAGCATATCACTGCCCTTGTAGTCCGCCAAGCATATGGAGCAGCAAGCGTCGTTGGCGGAGTCCTTCAAGTGGTGGTGCTTTGCCTCCGAATAGAGAAGCTTCGGATAGGTCAACAGGGTGGCATCATCGAGCCCCATCTCCACGACCATGAACTGGGGATCATCGGTTGGCTGGTGGTGGCGGTTGTTCCGGCGTGATATGGTGGCTGATGGTGGCTGGTGTGCCCTGGTGCAGAAATATGAAGCTAGGGTTATGGTTGTGATTAGGAGAAGGATACCGACTGAGACGCCAATGCCGTAGCCAAAGCCACCGATGTTTTGGGAGCCCAGGAAGCCACCGGAGTTGCTCGTAGCGTTCATATTGTAGCGGCGGAGGAATGGGGAGAGGCGACCAGCTGATTGGATTTGTTGTTTGGACAGCCATTGGTGTGGGAAAGGGTAGTGGTTATTTGGGGGTAGAACGATGGGGGGGGAAGTCAACGATGGCATGTGGAGTTAATTAAGGGACGTTGGATTTGAACTCAAGAAAAGAGGGAGGGAGGAAGCTGCGGACGTGAGGGAGGCTAGGTGTTACTATATGATTCATATCTTAGTCAAATATATACACTATGTAGTTTGACTAAATAAAAAATCAACCAAATTATTAATTACAATATAAAGAACAGAAGAGTGTATTTTATAAAGGTGGGTCAGATGCAAATCCCGGCTTGCTGATTGGCCTCTTTTGGTCATGTAAAGCGACAAGCCATTTTGGCTGAATTTGATCGAAATACCTCCCTTTGTCACACTAGCTTGCTTTGGTTGGGGGGTTTTTGGGTAATTTTGCTACCTTAAAAGTACACTATTCATGCACTGTTTACCCACTTTTTTTTAATTTTTAAAGGGTATTGATTTTACTACTCTCATTAGTTTTCTCTAATGCCATTTCAATTCTTTCACAAAATAAATCAACTACAAAAAACACAAAGGAAAGTGACGTTAGTAAAAAGAAGAATGACAAAATCACTCCCCTTTTCAAATTACTTTAATGGGTTTTCGAACTTGATGGCTTATTTGGTTTGAATTTTGAGAGATATTTTAAAGTATAATTAATGAAGAAAGTGATAGAGAAAATTTTTCTAAGACCTTGCGTAAAAATTTTAAGTACCCAAAATGAACATGCTTAGGGATTTTGAGTACCCAAAATAAAAAAGCCCTCAATGTTTTCCCTTTCGTTGTGGAGTGTGAATGCAATTAGGGGGTGTTCCAATTTTTTTGAAAATAAAATTTTTGAAAAAAAGGATAATTTCAAACTCAAAAATTATGTGTTTACGCAAATGATTTTCCTACCAATATGAATCTTATTTAATAAATTTTATCAAGATTTTGTAAATGGTGTAAACAAATTTTTTTTTTCATTTTATTATATTTAACTTTGAAATTATCTTCGTTTAAAAAAAAATTCTTTTTTCAAAAATGGAACACCACCTCAAAAAAGACTGTACTGTGTCTGGGGTCTTCGTCTCTCTCTTAAATCACAATGAACCAAAGAAAAAGTGAAATTATGTGTGTGCACGTGTGTGAGAGACAGAGAGGGAGTAACTGAAGAAGTCCGGTGGCATAGCTGATGTAGTTCCTAACCAAACCCTGTGATGTGATTCAAATCTCGTTCTCGTGTATGGGTACTTCTGGCCTCGGTTTCTCCACCTTCCAGAACTGAAGAAGATGAACGGAGAGAGAAGAGAGAGGTACTGTTCGTCGCCCTAAGCCATCGTCGTAACCGGAGCCTTCATCGCCGGAGCTGCCATCGTTGCCGGAGTCTCCATTATCGCCGCCATCAATTTCATGAAAGAGAGGAAAGCTGGAGAGAGGTAGAAGGACAAGGGATTCACTGGATTAGGGCTCGTCTCGTAACATGTTTGTTGGATTGGGGCTCGCCGCCATCAATTTTTTCATGAATACTCAAGAGAGAGAGAGAGAGAGAGAGAGAGAGGTGACTTACGAATAAAAATAAAATGGTACAAGTCTTAGGATCCGTTTTAGAGCACTTTTTTAAAAAATAAATATTTATTTTATGTTTTCAAAATAAAAAATAATATAAATGAAAAATAGTTTTTTGATTTTTTTGTACCGTATTAAAAATCTCAATGAGATCTTTCAAATAAGATCCATATTGCATATTTTTAGATTTTAATAAACCCATCATTTTTAAGCTTGAAATTACCTTTTTAAAAAATAAGTACTTATTTTACGTTTCGGAACGGGGTCTTAGCTACATCCCTCTTGATAATGCCCATTTTGAAAATAAAATGCAATTAAAGACAATAGAAAAGAAAATGGCACTAAAAGAAGTATATAAGGGCTATTAAGTAATTTAACTCAGTATTTCATTATACACTACTCATATCAATTGCTAGTGAGTTGTCTGGACCTATAGTACTACTAACGATGATTCAAATTATGTAAATACAATGTCGCCTTAATAGTATATAAAGTGCTTAAAACTTTAGGATATCTTATGAAAGTGCTTAAATTACTAAAACTTTATAATAAGAAAATGAACCCTAAAATCTTATGAAAGTGTCTAAACATATTTTGGCCTTATGACTAAAAAACTCAAAAAATTGAAAGACCTCCATTAAAGATTATTTTGCTAGCGTCCTTCCTCTAAATAAAAACTATTTTACCATCCTTATAACTAATTTTTCCATTACGGAATCAAAACCAATGTGAAAATATCAAACCCAACTGAAGCATCATAAATTACACAAACTTCTCTAAATTGAAGTATCTCGTAGTCGTCGTCGTGGATTCACCGAGCCAATGAAACAATGGTTAGAGTACACCTTCAAACAAATATATATTATAGTTTATTAGAGCCTGTTCCATAAATCTTCTTAAAAAATAAGCAATTTATTTTACATTTTCAAACTCAAAAATAATGTAAATGAAAAATAATTTTTTTATTTTTTTACATCGTATAAAAGATCTCAATGAAATCTTTTAAACAAGATCCATATTGTATATTTTTAGATTTCAATAAGTTTATAATTTTTGAGTTTGAAATTGCTTTTTTTTAAAAATAAGAGCTTTTTTTCCGTTCAGGTACGGGCTTATAAAATAAATGGTGAACAAAGGATTTCACATCAATATGATCCGAACCGCTCATTATTTTTAAAATAATGTTTTAAGAGTTTCTGTAAAAAATCGACTCAATAGAATATCGGTAAAGGCTTTTTCAGAAATCGCAGTGCGAATTAGACTTTTTCATCCGATGATTTCTGAAAAAGCCATTACTGATATCCTATCGAGTTGATTTTTTCCAGGAACTCTTAAAAAATTATTTTAAAAATAATGAGCGGTACAGATCATATTGGTGGGACTCGAGGTGAGCCCTATAAAAGTGTATGTGCAAAATATGTGTAAAAGTGTATGTGCAAATAGTATGACTGAATGAATTCGTGCATGCGAAGTCAAAAAATTAAGACTTTTTTTTTGTGCCGGGTGGATACCATGTGGTATCCGTTTGGCATATTCGGACCGTTTATCTCAATTTTAGACGGCTTAAATTTAGAGGGAGAGAGAGGAAAGAGAGTTGTGAGGTGGAAGGAGAGAGGGGGTTTCAATCTATACCGTCTAACACACCTTTGGACGGCCTGGATGGATTGTACGGGTATCACATGGGCACAGCCTACTTATCCGGTACCCAAAAATTTCTCCTATTTCATTTGCAAGTCTTTTCGTTTTCTTACTAATCAAGGCAAGAATTTATTCCGGAGATTTTTTTTTGATTGAAAGCTCGTTTCATTAACAACCAAAATAGGCTCAATACAGTGAATTCATCCTATCACAGAGAAAGGTGACCTACACCAAAATCATCACCGAAGGAAAACACTAAGCACCGGTGACCTAGGATCAACGATAAAACCCGCAAAGCTAATAAATAGACTTGTGCACGATTCATCACCACAAAGAATCGGTACACAAGAAATCAACCATGTAATTGCTAGCCATCCCAGCTTGATAAAGAAACCTATCAAAGATAATCTATACAAGCCAAAAGCGCTAGAGTCATCTCCACATTGGATCGGAGGATAAAAGAACGCTAGAGACATCGCGAATAGAATCTCCACTCACACGTCCCTCTCACGTGTAGAAAAATCACGAACATTCCATCACTTACTATTACCCCCTTCAACTCCTCCTTAATTACCCCTCCACCTCCTCTGCATTCCACCAGGCACCAACCCAAATAGCAGTCACCGTTCTCTCTCTCTCTCTCTCTCTCTCTCTCTCTCTCTGTTCCAACCTCCGCAACAAACCACTCTAGTTTTTGGCAACTTTGTTAATTTGTGGCAAAAAAAAAAATGTGGCAAACGCCGTACCGGAAGAATGACGTGGAAGCGGGGGCGAGGCCGCTGTATCCGACGATGATGGAGTCGCCGGAGCTCCGGTGGGCCTTCATTCGAAAGATTTACTCGATACTGACGCTCCAATTGCTTCTCACTATAGCAGTCGCCGCTGTTGTCGTCTCTGTCCGGCCAATTGCGGTGTTCTTCGCCACCACCGCCGCCGGCTTGGCCCTCTACATCGTGCTCATCATTATGCCCTTCATTGGTACTTCCCTTTACTCTTCATTTGTATTTAGTTTTGGGAAATGTTATAGTAATACATACCCTATTTGGGTTCTCTACTTCTCTGTGTACATATGTGCCTTGTCTTAAATTCAAACTACTAGTAACATTTTACATAACCGTTTAGGATATCATCTTAGTCTTGAATTCGTAACGTCGGTATAAAACAATTCTTTTTATTGAACAGCATCTCCATGGGAGATATCAAATTTTTAGATCATATTTAGTTTTGTAACACGTGTGGCAAGTTGAAGAGTCATTTGAAAGATGTTTGAAGATCCTAACGAATTTGAAGTTTTAATGACTTGTTGACTACTTGACTTTAAGGACCCATTTTGCCTAATAAATAAATCCATTAACCAATCGTTAAAAGTACTTTTGTGAGTTGACATTTCTTCAAATTTGAAGAGAGAGAGTTACACCAAAATAGTGTAGCAAGTTTGCTACTTTCCTTGGAGTGCATTTTTCTTACATGCCTCTTCAATTTTACTAGTTTGGTTTTTGGTTTGATACCTTCCTTGAAAATAACAATTCATAACAATCGAGTATGAATTCCTAATATTTATTTTAAACTCATAATAACTCATAAGGATAGATGGTTAAACGTTAAGGTTTAGAACTCGCCATGAACTTCTTTAAATAAAACTCATAACATTTATATATTAGTATGATCTTTTTGTGTTGGCCTAGTTTCGGCGTGGATGATTGCCTTTGACTAGACTATGAAGGGAAATAGTCAAGGTGCGCGTGATCTTGCCCCGACACCCCTACCCGTTGAACAAAGAAAAATTGATATAAACCTTTGAAAAAAAATTATGAATCTCTAAAGCCCAGTAGCCAACGTTATGAATGCAAATTCTATACAAACTATTATGAATTCAAACGTCAACTAGAGATGTGTATTTTAGCCCTTTCCTTTCGTTTTTGGAAACATGAGGTTATGTGTTTTCTCTAAACATGTGGGATTCTGTTTTGTTTTGTTTTTTTTTGGTTGCAGTGTTGTGCCCGTTGTATTATTATCACCAGCGGTACCCGCTGAATTATTTTCTGCTGGGGTTGTTTACGGTTGGTCTGGCCTTTGTGGTGGGATTGACATGTGCTTTTACCAGTGGTAAGTGATCTATCTGATTGTTTGAAACTGATGCCGGGAGATATATAAACTACAGAAATAGAATGTGCAACTGGATAGGTTAAGAGAAACGCTCTTTAAACCCTTTTTTATTCAATATCAATAACAACTTTCCATCCTAAGGCTTACAATGAATATAAATAGAAAAGCCCTACGTACTAGTAAATAAAGATAAGATAAAGGAAACGAGAGAATTAAAACTAATTCTTCTTGAACAAGAAAAACTTAAAGGAAACTAAAAAACTATAATTGAAAAACTGAATACTCTAGAGTACTTATTCCTAAAATTAAAACTCCCTGACAAAATTACTAAAACATAAAATACGAAAAACTAAATAATGCTCTTTATTAAATTATTTTGAATTCCCATTCTGCATCTGTTTTTTATCTAGAAAATTTAACCAAAATGATGCAACCCTAAAATTCTGGTCAAGTTAATGGGTTTAGCCATTTAGTTGGAACCTAAATGACATAGTGCTGTGAAAGCGTCTTTTGATTTTTTTTTGAACTACTAAAATTACAAAGCGAGTATTGATATCAGGAGGGAATTGAGAATATTATTATTCTGAAAAAAAAAAAAAAAAAAACTTGCTGTGGTCATGGGTTGCTTACGGTGTTCGTCTTCTTTCTGAACTTACTTGATCTTAGTTGTCTGATTTATCAAATTTTGTGAAATTTCATTTGGCAACAGGGAAGGTTATTTTGGAATCTGTGATCTTAACAACTGCAGTGGTTGTGAGTCTCACTTTGTACACATTCTGGGCTGCAAGCAGAGGCCATGATTTCAACTTCTTGGGGCCTTTCTTGTTTGGCGCTGTATTTGTGCTCATTCTTTTTGCCCTGATTCAGGTACGTGGACATCCCTGCCGCGTCTAGCTTCTGACTCATTTTCATATCAATTTTTGTTTATTGGTTTTGATTTCTCAATGCCCGGCTTTTCTTCTTGCAGATGCTCTTTCCCCTGGGTAAGATCTCAGTTATGATCTACGGGTGTCTTGCATCAATCATATTCTCTGGGTACATCATATACGATACGGATAACTTGATCAAGAGATATTCTTACGACGAGTACATTTGGGCCACCATCGCGCTGTATATTGATATCATCAATCTCTTCCTCTCCGTGTTAACTTGTTTCAGAGTTGCTGATGCCTAAAGAGGGTCCCCTGCTATTTTCCCACCCTTTTCTTTTTGTGTACTGTGTTAGCTTTAAAGAGTACATAGGCGTCGTGAAATGTTCAAACTATGTTGCTGAATAATGATAAATAATTGAATGTGATGTATGGGTACCAAGTTCATCTCTCTCTCTCTCTCCCCTGTTTTATGGATTTATGTTCCTAACTTATCATGTGAGGTTTCTAGTTGTTTTATGCCCTCAATGTCCGGAAATTATTTTCTCTCTATTCTTTGCTTGCTTTCCAAAGCCATCTAATCAAATGGTTGCTTGCATTGATGGAAGGAAAATGATTTTGGCATTCCATTTTTTTATGATTACGCTCCAAAATTTGTCTTTTCGTATGAAAATTATACATAGCAAGACACTCTAAAAGATAAACTTTAAAAGTAAAGCTACAGTTCTCGACTGCCAAAATCCTAATCGGAATCTCGACGTCCCGCTGGGCACACTTCGGCCACCGGACGACCGATCCGAGCCATCCAAAAATTCTAAAAAAAAAAACCGAGTGGGCATATGCAAAAATAAACGGCATCCGACGTGTGTAGATGGCCGATCCAAACACAAATGGATTGTTTGGATTGGCCATCTACACCCGTCGGATGCCGTTTATGCCCACATAGGCCCACTCGTTTTTTTTTTTAGAATTTTTGAATGGCTCGGATCGGCCGTTTGGTGGCCGGAGTGTGCCCGGCAGGGCGTTGAGATTTCGATCGGGATTTTGGGTCGGTAAGGGTAGACTTTCCGAAACTTTAAAGTGCTATCATAAAAAAGTGGAGTGCCGCAATTATTATTGTTAATTAAAATGCTTTGCATCTCAGTTTAAGACTAGGACGTGCAAGTAAACTTCCAAATACTAAAGTCTTTAATTACATGTCATTGTCCCCAGTGGGAATAATCAAGAGAAGATCCAAATCAACTTAGAGACTCTCTGTGCACTCTATTTTCCAGTGGACTAGCTTTGTTTCAGTTATGGAGATTGTTCTTTTCTGCTGCGATGGAGAGCAGACGACGAACCCCCTGCGTCCAGATATCGTGTTCCCTCTGGTTCTTGCATTCAAACTCTACCACCCCACGCGTTGCTGTTTTCAACCCAAAGTACCGACGCTGCTCTCCTCCCTCAAACAAATGCCTCCCCGGCCATGGCTTAACGTCTCTGCACACCTCCAATACTGCATCTGCAAATCGAAAAGATAAAAAATCACGCTGTTAGATTAAACAAAATTGCGGTCACTTGGGTACAACTTTCATGTGCATCGACTCAGACTATTCAAATTCACAATTCATTCAAGCAAGAGATGAAAAAGAGGGACGCGGGAATCTGTGTTGTTACTCTTATCCTTTTTGGTGATTGTTCCAGCAACATGTCTGCTCTTCATCTTCAGCATCACCTACAAATTTCGCAATTCATGCAAATTTAGGAGAGGTGGGATGATTACACGCTACCAATGCCACAATTATCATTATTATTATTATTATTTTTTTATGAAGTTCAAAATACAGAGTGTCACTATATTCCTCGAGTTATGCACAGATTTCTTTGAAATTTTTCGTGGATATTTATTGTTTTCCTTTGGAACGGTCTTTTCGTTGCCCACCTGCCCGGTACGATGAATATAAACCGATACAATCTTCCAATGAAGATCACCTGTAACATCAAGATATACGCACATCAGCACTTATGAATCCATCTCCATAACACGAAGAATCATATGTTCAATATCAGTAGCACGACCTTTGCGGGTGCGTTTGAGCAGCTCAGTGCCCCTTGCAAGGAATTGTTGATGACAAGAATCCAGGAAATCATCTTCAAGGGCAAGCCCTTCCACAAATCCATTACCATGACTATGCTCATGATAATCACTGCTGCATCCACTCATCCTCATAACTGTCGTCCCTTTCTCTGCTGCCGGTACTGCTGCACCGATGCTCCAAACATCTTTCAGGGCTCTTGCCTTCAAGGTGGCTGCCCCTCGTAGTGCTGCGGCATTCAATGGAAAAACAGTCAACACATCCATTTCATGTAGTGAGTGAAGTCCTAGGAAAGAGGAAATTCCGTTTGACCAAAAAAAAAAGAAGTCTTAGGAAAGAGTTCTTAATACAAAAAGTCTACGGGGAGCGATTGTTCATTGTTCATTTTAGTGTTACCCAATTTGTAATGAAGCTAATGGTGATTGCCGTTCTTACCAGTGGCAGCAGCGGCGGTGAGAGTGGTGATATCATCATGGGTCTGAACATTAACGGCAGAGCTAATGGCCGAAATGAGGTGGCACCGGTCAGCTCCCATAGCCTCTGCAGCCTCCACGCACTGCCCCGCAACTAGTGTTGCGGCTGACGCCACTGCCATGTCCGTCTTTGCCATCTTATCATCCTTCCCCGTTGCTGAGGCCGCAGCAGTCCCGGCGGCAATGGCTGCCACTGCAGCTGCCACGTTGGCAACGGACATGACCGCGTGGAGCTGGGCGTTGTGGGCCCTGGCCTCTTGTTTCTTCTTTTCCTTCCTCTCCTTCAACCACCTCCTCGCTGTCTTGCCACTGGGTGTGCTTACCCCGCTGGCGCCGCCGCCGCCGCCGTGGTTGTTGTGGCCGCCAATGAATAGAGGCTGTAGCGTGTTGTTTGATCGTAGGTACTGCATTCGAACATTTCAGTAGTGAATGGCTAAATGTTCAAGAAGTGCGACAAGGGCACACTTATATTTTCAAACACAAGGAAAAGAATTAATAAAAAGTTGTATTTCATAATGTATATGTTATAGTATCACCCATTGCTTTTTTTTTTCCCCAACAACATTGGAGAGGTATTCCATACCCAAACGAGGTAAGACTAATTCACCTTGCTGGGGCCGGCCGCAGGGAACCAATACTAACGAAAAAATGTTAGAAACAGCTAGAAGGGGACCACTTAATGCGCTAATAAGGCTATTCACATGGACTTTCATCTCTCAACTGGTTGGCCTATCTGCGCTAATGAGGCTATTCACATGGACTTTCATCTCTCAACTGGTTGGCCTATCCACGACAATCGAACTCGCACCTCCAAAGTGGGAGCAAGCAAACCTCTTGGCCAATGAAGACAACCCTTGTTGGATATAACCCATTAGTAGAACCTAAACCACAGGGAGTCCAAAGGTTCTCCATGCCTTGGACCACACAGGGCCCCTCATGAGGTTCGAACCCTGTCCTCTCACAAAATAAGGAATGGAGATGCTATTGGGCTACAATCCCGTTGGCTTATGGGAAATACTCCGTATAGAAATAGTAAAATTAAATGACAAGTGTATCACAAGGTGGACAAATTACATAACATTGCAAAGACGGCTAAAGCCACCCTGATACGTGGATTGTGAGGCAAAATCTTCAATTCTTTTCCTTTTGAAGTCTAAGGCCCTGTTTGGATACTGGCTCTGTAGAGGGATTTTTTGAGGGAAAAGGAAATCAAGGGGGAAAGATAAAACAAAATATTTTCTCAATATTTTTTTTCTTTTTCCCCTCAGAATGGTCCCGTGATGCGCTACGAGTTTAGTGCGCCTCGGTATATAGGCTCTCCCGAGATTTCATCATTCGTTCAATTTCTAGAATTGGCTAAGCAAATCATAATAATAATTAATTTAGGGAAAAAAAAAAACTAAATTGATCGGATACCATTGGCTCTTCGATTAGACAAGGCCCGTTAAAAAGAACTTGATGATTAGGACTATCATTTTAATCGACGATGTACCGATGTTCAATTAATTTGCTTTTACCACACGCATAAAAACGGAACAAAAGATCTCGGTTGAGCCCAGTATACCCAATACTGCACCAGGGCTCTATAAAAACCCATCTCCAAGCCAACTCTCTGCAAATGTCCCCGTTTGATGGCATCTCCCAATTCAAATGTGGGTTTTCAAACAAAAAAGGGTAAATCTGATAATACTAATACAAAAAAAAAAAAAAAACAAAAAAACAAAAGAGGGTAAAAAGATATTGGCAGACGTGAGCTGGGAGGGGAAAGACTGACAAATCAATTGCGTGCTCTTTTTCTTTCAGATCAGAAAACCAAATCCAGCATTTCGTTGAGTTTACTTTAGAAAGTTCAGAAATTTTGTTTGGCCTATATATGGCTTCATAACAGCTGGATAAAGGAGCTAGCAGGAGTGATAGATAAAGACAGTTTTAACCTCACAGGGGAGAAAGATATCAAAAACAAAAAAGCAAAAATCAATAAGAGAGAAAAAAGTCTAGAATAGTTTTACCCAGTTAATTAATTTTTTTTAAAATCTCCCCAGTTTATTTAATTGCTGATGTAGGAGTATAATTTTTGGGAGAAAAGAAAAGAAAGGAAGTCAAACGCCTATGGCTGAAAAAACCGAGGTTGGTCCTCTCTCACGTAACTCTTGAACTATATGGTTTTCAAGTACTCCACGTATATGCATTGGTAAATTTCCACCCTATAAAATCGCCCGGTTTCCAAAAAAAAAAATAAAAATAGTCCAGTTGATTGATAGATTTGCTCTTTGTACAATTAATATTCGATTCTTAGAGTCAGACCACAAGAAAGTAATTTCTTTGCAATTTTATAGTTTCGGCGCAGATGATCTGCCTTTGATCAGACCGGAAAATGGATTAGTCGAGTTGCACTTAAGCGGGTCTAGACACAAAATGAAAAATAATATCTTTCTACCGCATATTATATGTAAAGATGAGGTGAAAAGACATAGTGGTAGGTACCTTGATAACATCGTCGAATTCATGGGAGGGGGAAACAACAGGAGGGCTAATGCTATCCGTGTCTTGATCATGATGAGTGAGGGAGCTAATACCATTCAAAGCTCCAGTAGTAGTAGTACTACTGCTACTGTGAGAGAGCCTCCCTGACGTTAGTGGCGATATCATTTCCTGCATCTCACCAGAATATATACACAAAGCTGTAATTAATACTCTAACAATGGTGTGAATAAGACAATGTGTGTCAGTGTGTATGTATGTGTAGTGTGTTGGGTGTAAGGCTCTTGTGATCTCTCACCGATTGAGACATGATGCGTTCGAGGACAAGCTGAGAAGTAGTTGTAGCAGCTGCAGAAGAAGAAGCAGCAGCAAACGAGAGTGAGGGCTGTGGTGGGTCTCCATTATTAGTACTATTAATTGCAGCTCCTGCTACAGCTGATGATTCATCATTTTCACCACCACCACCACCATTAATAGCACTAGTAGTAGTAGCAGCAACATGTATATTGGTCGACCCATTAGTCACGGGAGTAGTAGACTGCGGAGGAGGAGGAGGAGGACGAGGAGAGAGAGAGAGTGCCTTGCAGAGTTGGAGGGCGGAGGGGCTCCACGACCTTGCCAGGAACTCCAGTGGCTCCGTCGGAATCTCAGGCAGCTTAATAACCTTGCCGGAACCACCTTGCTCCGGCCTCCGCCTGCTGCTTTCCATATTCTTATTTTTTTTCTAACCCGCCGGCCCCAAGGAATAGATAATATTATTCAGATATACTTGTGTATAGTACTGAGACCTATTTGGGGAGTTGGAGGGAGATGGGGTGGTGTTTTTGAACCAAAACCAAAGCTGGTTCGATATTGGCGGTTTCTTACAAAGAGGAAGTCTGGTGCGTGGGTGCTGTTAAAAGGGAGTAATTATTCAATACCCCACACGATGCTCCGGAAAATTTTACATAGACTTAATACACTTAGTCATGCATCTTGTAAAAATGTGTGATGTTAGAGCAAGTTTATCAGTGGAGGCAAAATGACTATTTGAGCTATTTTACCTAAGGAGAACCAAAAAAACAGGTTGCAGTAGATGAGGTAAAAATGAATGTAAAACAGCTTTGGAGAATTGGTTCTCTATTAACCTCACAACTGTTCATCCGGAATATTATTTTATTTGATTATTTAATTCTCTCTCTCCCTCTCCCTCTCCCTTTTCCCCTCTCTCTCATATTATAATAATAGAATAAAGGAAAAGATTGAAAGAATGTGTATTTTAATAGAAAGTAGGTTAAATAGATAGTGTTGGTGTAGTGTTGAAAGAAATGTGAGTAGGTAAAATGAAAAGTATGCACTGATCACAAGTTTTTTTAACTAAGTATTGATAAACTTGCTATTAGAGTACTATCCCAGAGCACCACGTGGGCGTGCTGCTACGCCGGAAGCACTAATTAATTAGATGTACAAGGCTTTCCTTTTCTCTAGCTTACGGACCCTTGCCATATACTAGTGGGGGTTTGGTGTAAAAAGGGCAAACAACTCTGTTAAATGGGGAGGTAAAACATTCATTACTTAGAACAAATTTACCAGCTACTTTAAAATAGCTATAAAACTATTTTTGCTCATAAAAAGAGGAAAAACATCCTTACGAGGAGCTAAACAGGGAGCTAATCTACCTCCATCTATAGTTGTAAGCTAAAAATAGCTTACACCTATTCACAAGCAACGCATTTTTTTTATTGTTTCTTCGCTCTCTTACTCTCTCTCTCTATTAATATTTTAATAAAAAATAGTTAAAATAGATTGTATTGATATAGTGTTAAAAAATATATGAGTATGTAAAATGAAAAATATGCAATGTTCAAGAGCTTTTTTAGCAAATGACTGGTAAACTTGCTCTTAGAGAGCAATGGTCATAAAGATCAAAAAATAGAAAAGCAAAGCTCATACTATTATTCATCAAAAGGTTTTTTTTTTTTTAAATTATTATTTTCTGAATATATAACAGTAATGGTAAGGAGGTTCTATACATGGACTATACTTAGGTATCATCTAACTCAAGACACTTCTTCAACCATTAAGTCAATGAATTTGAATATTTGACATGAAGTTTAATGGAATGCAATACTAACATGATTCATGCCATAACAATCTGTGGGGTGGATTACGCAACCCCAAATGAGAGGGAGACTGAAGAGTTTTGATCGATGGAGTCTTCTTGAAATTTGGTTCCTTCAAAGACGGAGGAAGAACACCATCGATATTATTACCCAAACGGATGGACGCTTCAATTTCTAAGTCACTAACAACAAATCCATTGATGAGCTATTTAGGCTGCGAAACCCAAAATTTTGACCAAATATATGGCAAAAAATGGAGCTCCATTTGTAACCTTAAAGTTGCATTCTAGAAATCACAAAGTCATCTTTGGTGTCAAATTTGACAGCAACTTTGGCTTTGTCAAATCTGTCATATTATATAGGCCAATAGATTTATAATGAAGAATGAAATGTATAAATCCTGATTGCCTGAATCGAAGATTGCACAAAAAAACAACAACAAACCCATGTAACAACATCGACATTTTATTTTTATTCTCGAACAACACATCAACCCATGAAATGATATCGGCCACCGCGCCTAACCCCGATTTTCAACCGAGCCCAATGCTCTGTCCATGAACAAAATATTCGCCCCTCTAAGCCTATTTTTAATCTGGGGAAAAAAGATTTAAACAACATTCTCCGTCTTCTATTTGGTAAAAGTAAAGTAATACTTGGAAAATAGGATTATAAAGGAGTGCAGGCCCCTTTTTACCCCCAATCCCCATGGCTTGTGATTTACTGGTAACAAGACGACGTGGGAGGGTAAAAGCGACAGCAGCAGTAGCAGCAGGGGACCTTTGGCAGGGAATTGCAAACATCAAAGACCGACCAAATTATGCTACAGAGATTTCTCAGAAAAAAAACCCACAGAGGGAGGAAGGAACGGTCACCACCAGTGTTTTTTGTTTTTTTGTTTTGGGGTTGGGGGGAGACAGAACAGTGAGTGGCCTTTGCTACAATGCGCAGGGTAAGGGTCTGGCATGCCAATGGAGGTCATCATATTCCTCTTTTGGTATCGTCAAACTGTGCACCCAAAAAAAAAAAAAAACTGTGCACCCAGATAAAGATACTCTCTCTCTCTCTCTCTCTCTCTCTCTCTCTATAAACTCATCACTCACCTGAACCCCTGTAAACTGTGGAAAACTGTAAACAGGATGCAAGAGCAAAAAAAACAGCCTTTTTCTCTCTTGCTTTTGTTTTTTTTTACTACAGTCCAATATTTAACAGTTCCCACTTTATTCCCTTCGCTCCCATTCTCCCACTCAATCGTAGCTATTCCAATTCCAATTTCACTTCCAATTCCTTTCTCCCGTGTTTTCCACTTGTTCAGATATTCATTGTCCCTGTAGTGGTGACAATGGTGGTCCTGTTCGGAGTGTGGTTGCTGTTGGCTCAGTCCAACCCGTATCTACCCTCACCAAACTTGCTACACATACCCAAGTCTGGGCTGAGAATCTCTGTCCCTCTCGTATTTTCATTCAAAAAAGAAAAAGAAAAGAAGACATTAAATCATCTTGGGAGGAGCTGCAGAGATTAGTCTGAGGTAGGCGCAAGCTGGCTCAGGACATCCTGTATTATCATAAAAAAAACAAGTGATTCAATTATCAACATGTCATAGAATGAGTGGGTGAAGAAGATTTTGGGCCCCCAAGTCGCACTGCATCCACATGAGGTCGTGAGGAGAACACATAGTAATATGCAATTCCAACTTCTGCAGTCCGGCCAACAACATGAAAGCCATGTTTGATACGTGAAGAGAGAGTTGGGGTTCCGGTATCAATTTGGCAGGCACGAGCGCAATGACGTCTTCAAATACTTGACTCAATATTTTACGGATCAGAATGCTGTGATGCGAAGCAGCGAAGGTCCTAGAAATAACCCGCATGTTTCTTAAGGGGTGCCCAAAAATGAGGTTCTTAAGGGGTGCCCAAAAATGAGGCCCGAACGTATACAGAAACGCTAATCGTCATGTAACATTGGGCTAATGTGTGGTTGACATCTTATTGTGGGTGCAATACATGGTGGCCCAAATCATGGCAGGAAATAGATACGCCCAACCATAAAGAGACGTCAAATGCAATGCAACTTGGGACTGCGTATATGGGAAATTTTCATGAATAGAAGCCCATAACACATCTATACAATCTTTCAGCCCAGAAACAACTTTGATACATCCTTAAAGGCAAAAAAAAAAAAAAAACCTCTTTAGACTTGCTGTAAAAGAACCTTAGTTGCAGGATCCTTCTAAAATGTGTGCGCTCCCTAGACGGGAGCTTGAATCGGTGCTCCAAAGATGAGAGCTTGACGGGAGCTCGCTTCTAACTAAGATGGGAGCTTATCGGGCAATTATTCTCTTACTTTTAAGGGAGTTATGCCATTATGGAAATAAGAATAAGAGTATCCTATTAGTCAAGAAGTTTTGCAAATTGAGAATATATAACTTCCAATAATTACACTTTAAGATTGAGAAAATTTTCAATAAGTATCACTTTTCCTATAATGGTTAAGTATTTTATATACCTATTTTTATATAATCTATGTAAGCTCCTCAGGCGCTCCCAAACTTAGGAGCTTCTAGGTGCCTCCACTCACCCGCCCCGCTTCATGCTACTAAGAAAAGAACTCATCTTACGCTTAGTGTTATAGTTAGACACATTATATTTCACATAATTGATCCTCTCAAACGTCGTTATATATTACAGAACATGAACACAAGGACAAGGCTGTTCTTGAAGGAATAGGCAATATTGCAATCAAATCTGTAGATTCAACAAAGGCTTAACGAGCATCATATACATTTTCAACCATACAAAGGATATGCCGATTCCAATGATACCACCTCACTTTGATAGATATTGAGAATATGACACAATAACATAACAAGGATATGCCAATTCCAAATTGTTTCCCGGCAAGTGAAAAGTCATCATGATTCATGAATAGTTCATCCCACCCTTCATGGGATTTTCTTCTGGGGCCATGAAAACTTAAACATACACACGTATATGCACCATAGGGTTGTGGGGGATGGGTCAGTGCTACTTGGGACGTGGCCTCCACGTCTTTTCCACAAAGCTCAATTCTACATGGGACATGGCCTCCACGTCTTTTCCACAAAGCTCAATTCTACATGGGACATGGCACCTCCATGTCTTCTGCTTAGATCAAAATATGAGGGACACTATACATAGGCAATTACCTTCCCAGGCTTTTTTTATTTTCTATGGAGAAGCTAACTTAAACCCAAACACATAATACTAGTCAAGGTGCATATAAGGTGGCCCGGACACCCCTGAGTAATCAAAAATGTTTTTTGCAGAGAGAAAATTCTATGGCTTGAATACCTGCACCAAAAATCGTTATAACGTTTAAGATGAAAATGTCTATCTGACCATAGAAGTTTCAGTTTCCACCCACTCTCATATAGCTAACAGTTGTAAGCTTACTGGAATGTTTTCTGTTCTTAAATTTAGTGATTTTGTTCTTTCCCAGCAATCAGCACATCATTTGGGTGGGTGGTCCGCATCCCTTTCTCAGCAGTGTCAACAGGTTAATTAGTGTTTTGTCATCGAGATTCTATTCATGGGTCTAAGATAGCATGGACACCACATGCACAAAAGGGACTTTTTCTTTTTGGTTTTTCTAAAGCTGTCCAATGACAAGGCAGTCTAGATTCAGAAATCCATTAACAACCCCACATTTCCCTTTCAATTATTTGAACAAGTCAATTTCTCCCCCCTCCCTCTTACTTGCCTATCAGCTTTCCCAATGTTGCCATCTCTTCTTTTTTTCGTTTTCCATCCTTTAAGGGATTCCTTATCTTTTCTCACATTCCTTGTTTAAGCTTTCTAGACCTCAGAATGCTCTTTATGTCACTTCACTTACTGGTTGAAAACTTGAAACTCCCAATTCCCAAGTGTTATTCCAAGATTTTAGTCTTACTTTAACAACTGCTAATAATAGACTATTATGTACGATACAGTCATCTTTGGTCCTAATCAAACAGGTGGTTAGGCAACAAACAATATACTCCCTCCGTCCCATTTTCATTGTCCTTTTTTGATATTCGTGCAGTTTTCAATCGCTTATATCTTTCAATGTGAATCTCCAAAAATATGCAATATGGATCTTATTTGATAGATTTCAATTTGTTCTATAATACAAAGATGTCAAAATCATGAAAAATATTATAAATTGAAAGATATACGCAAGAGACAAAAAAGTGAAAAAGGAATAATGGACAATGAAAATGGGACGGAGGGAGTATATAACATGCTTGAAGACTGAAGACAGATAATAGATCGAAAAAGAAGAATCGAAATGTATTTCAATAGACGAAAGGAAACTTGAGAAGCAGAAAATACAAACAATTGGAAAACACACCAGGATTGTAAAAGTCTAAATTACAGGCACAAGAATCTTGCTAATGTGACTTGGACCTTAGGAGTACCGTCATTGGAACTTGCCTGAAAATCTAGTAGAGCATTCTCTTTCCAATACAATTAACAAGGTGTCCTAAGCTTTAATCTCCCTACTTGAACTAATCAGATTCAATAAGAATTCAAAATTGTCCTTTAGCTGATCTTTTTTCCTGTGAAAACACCACCATATGTACAGGGACCTTTTCCAACTTCTGCACGGTTTGTTTAATCGCTGCCGGGTATGAACGTACTGAGAGGCATATTAAAAAGAAGAGTGACAATACAATGCCACTTGCATCCAACCATCAGATTCGTTCCACTTGAAATAGACAAAGCTTTTCTGCTGGAGAGTGATTTATATGTTTGAGGTAGGGTCTAAGGAGTTTGTCCAGTGTTTTGTGATGTCCCCAAAGTTGGCATGGGTGTTCAGATGCCTTGTTCAGACAATTCACTTGAATATCCATTCTCACGAATAAGGACCACCGATGCAAATTGTTTTTGTCCACAGCTTGTGCCTTGTGAACCTCATAGAATAGCTATACCTCATTCATAAAGATGTTTTTGCAAAGCCGAAGAGTTGATTTGGAAAGAAAAAAAGAGGAACATTTTTAGTGAATTATGTAGACCAAGGGAGGAGTGGATGGACGGTCGACATGACGAGGACAAGGGGTTGCAGAAACATGTGAAGTGTTGGTACCAGAAGGAAGCGGTTGTTCCTTTCATTTTTCATTGCCTTGCCTTATGCAACTTTATGTAACTGACGTATTACATCTTCCCCCAACTTTATGTTACCGTCCCACTTCCTCACTTACTGCCCAGAAACATGGTTATCTGTACATAGACTGATATAAAATACCCCATAGTTAATCTGTACTCTGTAATATGAAGAAGAATTATTTAAGGACAGTTTCAAGTGTTCACTATGTACATACTGCTGCAATACTTAACATGCAGCTTCATTGGCAAAATTTCATCATTATGACCAAGGAAAGAAAGCAAAGAAAGAGCGAAAGAAAAGAATAACAATGGAGAAAATGAGAATAAAACAGAAAACTGGTCATAGACCCGGAGGTTTCTACATATCGAGATGACACTATCTTTATTCTACAAGGCCAAACTCAAAATCCAGAGTTGAAGAATGACAGCAAAAAAGAGAGTGTTTCCAAACAAAGCATCTAAAAGGGAACCCGGACATGGCAGAATTGAAAGAGGCCCAAATTTCTATAGCCTCAAGTATCAAACCCCTCAAAAAGTAGATGTAACCGGGTTCATTCTTTAGTTCATTTTTATCAAAGAACTCTTATCGCATCAAGAATGTTAGTTTGTAACTTCTCTCAGAGCTAGTTTAACATGATGTTTGTACTACTTTCGGAAGATCACTTGATTGCAACCTTAATCCAATCCACCAACCAGCAAAGTGAAAACCTCCATATGATTGGCCAATGACCATGTCCAATGTTATTACAATGGATACATAGTTACGATAGGTTTTTTTGATTTAATTATCAACCTATACCAAACCAAACCAAGCCTTGCCTTAAGTCCCAACATATGGGGTTGGGTAAAATAAAAGGAACGCCCTAGCATAAGCAACATTAAAAATCGGATTCCTGTCACAAGGATCTAATGAATTTTTTTACGTTCTGACTATCAACTACCTAACACACAACCCTACTCCTTTGTCTGGGCTTGGGACCAGCTATTCGGAAGATAAGACTCATAGAATGACACAAGCGGGGTTAAAAATGTTTGTAAAAAATGATCCCTCAGAAAAATGCCAGGTACCACATATTGTTGATCACATTGCATCCATTGAGTAAGGGTGGCATTAGTGCCACACAAAACTTAGAAAAGCGGTTCCAGATTCTCACCATTTGTGACTCCACTCCGGCTGCGCCTGCCCATCACTACATGGTCACTCCACCTTGGCCTCTCTCAAGGCTCTCTTTCTGGTTCCACATCACTGAAATCCTTCATGTGGGCCTCTCTCACTTTAAATCCAATCCATCTAGCAGAAAAGAAACAAAGGTTCAATATTCTCAAGATTCGAATAATCCCAACAACCCAATGACATTGTCTTTTGAAATAAATTATACTAATTATGATAAAATTAACACTATTCCCACATTTGAATGAGGGACCATGTTTCCCTGACCTTCTAACTCAATAATAGCATAAATGGGGTCATAAAACAGTGCATTACGTAAATGTACCCATAGCAACAGTTCCAAAACCCCTATTCAGGTAGAATATGTTTCAGACTATTATGGTTCCAAGCTGGTTATTGGTCAATGCTGGTACATTCTCTGAAGCCACCAATTCTAAGAGACGCTTCACTTTTCTCTCTTTCCTTTTAGAAATGGAGAACACTAATGATGCCTTCCAAATGCTTGAATTATTTCATAGAAGTCAACCTCGAATGTACATTAAACGATCCTTTTGTCTTCAATGAGTGAAGTTTACATGTATGGTTCATGCAATCAAAACAACTTCCACCACACATTCTTCAATGGGGTCTGAGTGAATCTACGTACCAAAGGCCTCTCTAATAGTTCGACTTCATATGAGATAAATGGAAACCTGATTTTGTTGGCCACTATGGGACAGTGCCAGAGGTTATCCAAAACTTTCAGATCTTGCAGAAGATAACTTCCTAAGATTACTGTATCATGGCCAATAATATCAGAAATGGCTAATGGGTTAATCTGACAAAACAAACCAGGGTTGCATTATATGTTTGGTCAACTCTCTATAATGAAAGATCTTTTGGTTTCTTAGTCTAATGACCTGTGAAATTGAGACATCACTTAATTACCCTAAATTAGAAAAATCCTATACGTGATTAGTGATTACATAGAGCAAAGCCCATAGAAAAACCGTCCAATAGGTGTCAAATTTTTGTACTGCACCACAACTCTAGAGCCTGTGGCTATCCCTGTCTTGATGGTCATACGCACGCACTAGAGGTTTCTAACAACCAAAAGTCAGCTGAGAAGATTTTCTAGTCCTAATCAAGTTTAATGATAAATACAGTTCAAGTGGAAAGACTAAGCGAGGCGATTTGACATGCTTGTGAGTTGTGGAAGGTTAACTAATACAAAGATTAGTGAGTGACCCGATAAATCTAGCATGCTAGAAAACCGTTAAAACATTATTAAACAATTAAAAACGGGAAGTGGGTTTTTTTTTTTAATACAGATCTTCAATAATTTGTTTCACTTTTATGAAACTTCTTAGAAATTTCCATTGCACACGGACGGTTCAGTTATATACCAACTGCATTTATGAAGAAAAACTTAGCAAAGGAGAGGACTTTGAAGAATGGTATAAAATTAGCCACACGGCAAATAGGCGAAAAAGCTGCATGAATAACAAATGCAAAATTCAAGGTGATTCTCATTGCCTCAAGCCTAATTAAAAGTGAAATGAGGTGAAAAAGGAAGACAAGATTTAAGAGAGGGAGAGAAGGGTCATTGTGGTTTCATCCTAGGACTATAATTGCAAGGTACTATATAGGAAAGTTTTCAGCTTGAGCAGTCTCTTTTCAACACAACCACCAAGCACGATGAGAAAAGGTCAAAACGAAAAAATAATGTGCCTTTAGAAAGAGAGGAAAAAAAAAAAAAAACCCACTTCCCGATACACCAACAAGTTTGGGACTGTCCTTGAAAGCGCACCTCCACTATAGTGATATATCAAACACTAAAATCGCTGACTTTTCAGTTTATGATGCAAGTTTGATTTTCCTTAGTGGTAACAGGATACACGAAGTTGGCATAAAATATCGCTCATTCAGATAGAATTCAAACTCAATGACTCCAATATCGAAGTTCAAACTTGAACTGCAATCAAATGATCACGCAGCTTATGCATAGGGAGCAATTAAAGTTCATATAGGCTAATACAAAAAAACTTTAAGCTACTAAAGCTTAGGTAAAATACGAAGACTTTGATCATCAATTACACCCCATTATAGTAATAAAGCTTAGGTAGAATACGAGGACTTTTGATACTAAGTATACACAAGATAAGTTATCTTAGGAAATTTGGCGAACATGTGGTGTGCTTGACAATGTGTTTATTTGGCAACAGGCAAGAGATCAATAAGTATAACAAGTACACCATAATTAATCAAATTGGAGATACAGACAGATTACCTGGAAGATTATAATGCCGTGTATGCCAACGGAAAGGCCAAAATCGGCCAAGGATGTTGAAGTTGTTTCTTTAATAATCCCCCAAAATGAACATGTTCTAAGTTCATCGTCCACTAGTGGGGCCAATAACCCAGAGCAAAATTCTGTATAGAAACCAACTGCCCCAAATCTCAAAAGTAGAAAAGAGCAAACCCTGAATTCATACCGTCCATTAGTGAGGCCAATTATTAGAATGAAACATCCCCCATGCAAGTTGAACAAATTTTGGAAAATGATCACGTTCGTTTGGGGACTCTAGACTCAAACTTTTCTTTCTGCGCACGGTCTCCAATAAATTTTTAACTCTCATTTCTTTATGTATCTCTTTCTATTCATTACTCCAAAAAAATTACCCAAAACAAACATAGATTCTGAATATTAGTCGAGATGCATGTAGCGGATAACAAATGAAAAGAAAGGATTATAATTTGTCATCAAATCGATCTCTAGTTTGAATAATTCGGAGAGAAATGTGAATAACTAATTTCTCATCAATATTTTTTGATGTGTTTCCTACCTAAGTCTCACCAAATTTCATCAAGATAAGAAATAGAGAGATTTGGTGAGAAAGAAAGACCCTCTTCTCATAACACCACCGTCAAAAAGTTACTCCTACCGAGCCAGCTAGAAGAGTATAAAATGAGAAGTAGAAGGCCAGAAAACCCAAAAAAAGACTAGTTTGTGTTCTAATTTCAAGAAGAAAGAATATACTAAAAGGAGATTAGTCATAGGTGCATGTATATTATATCTACAGATTTTAGAAATTAAGTGATACTGGGGAATACTATGATGATTTTTCTAAAAAGGAAAAGTGTTTCTGGGCATTGTGAAACCATTTGCTACTGACTCAGTCAAACAAGAATAGCCTAAAAGGTGTTGATTTTCACATTTTTTTAAATATTCACACTCTTTTTTTTGTTTTTCAGTATTGTATTGAAAGTATATACTCCCTCCGTCCCATAATGTTTGGCATTTTCAGGAATGCGTGCCATTTTTAAATTGCATATATCTTTCAATCCATAATGTTTTAGGCGACTTTTTGAATTTTGTTTAATAGAACAAATTAAACTCTATCAAACAAGATCCATATTGCTTATAAAAAATATTACGGATTAAAAGATATAGTTAATTTTTTCATGAGGCTGGAATAGTGAAAGTGCCAAACATTATGGGACGGAGGGAGTATCTTTTAGCAAACAAAAAAAAACATATACTTTTAACACTAAAAAACAAAAATAGAGTGTGGATATGAAAAAAGGAGGTGTGGAAATCAATTCCTTCTCCAAAATTCTTTAATCACAAACACCATATAATATTTAATTACTAGGAACATATTACCAACAATCATACGAGATTGTCTTTTTCATGTAGCCTCTGTGAACATGCGGAGCTGTTTAATCTTGCGTGTCCATTTCGGTTTTGGATGATTCAGATTTTAATAAAACTTTTTTGGAGAAAAGTTAATCACAATCAATTATTACCAGTCATAATTGGTTTTCAATTCAGATCGTCCAAAAATACTTTGGACGATCGCGATTGAGCTCCGTAACTTCTTCGTTACGGAACAGCCGTAAAGAAGATTTTCTCCAATCATGCATATAGTGGGTTCGTAGTCGTGGAAGTACTGGATCAGAATTAGACCAAAATCGTTAGGTATCCTATTTTTTTAATAACCAGACGAGCGGACCACCTCGTGCACATCTCGACTTATTCAGAGACCCCAAAGTTAAAGGCCAAAGAACCCGTAGTGGTTCCAAGGTTTGAATTTGCGAGATCTTGGGTGAAAAGTCTTTTAATTGATTTCTCAGACCACTTGACCA
Source organism: Rhododendron kiyosumense (assembly GCA_019656275.1). Taxonomy (NCBI): domain Eukaryota; kingdom Viridiplantae; phylum Streptophyta; class Magnoliopsida; order Ericales; family Ericaceae; genus Rhododendron; species Rhododendron kiyosumense. Next base: position 90,197 of record BPLS01000190.1, on the reverse strand, counting down.
AATTCCTTGAGGTTTGTTAGTTATCATATCATATTTGCCTGGATGATAATAAAAATTAAGGCCCGGCCATAACTACTTTTAAAAACGTGTTTTTGGTAATATATATAGCTCCTTAGGTGCAGTGGTTATGAAAACAAAATTACTTTTCTTCATAATAGATTAGGTGAAGATTATGCTACGTACTAACATCGATTTTCTGTTTAAGACGTTGAAAGTTGGACCGTAGGTACTAAAAATATTTAGGGGGCCGAACACCCTTCTCATGGAGAAATTTTTGGGTGCCGAGCGGGTATTATGTGGCGGTACTTGTCGGCAATTTCAGTTGTCCAAACGTGTTTTGGAAGAATCTATATTTATTCCCTCTCTCTCCTCTTACCTAACCACTCTCTCTCCTCTTTTTGTCTCTCTAAAATTTAGACCGTCCAAAACACGTTTTGATCTGCTAGGATCGCCAATAGGAATATCCAGTGCCGGCTCCGACATTTGGGTTGCTCAAGCCCGACCGTAAGCTTGGTTGTCCGCTCACTATTAAGTCATAAAAAATTTTAAAAAAAAAACTCAATAAAAAATCAAAATTATATTATACTTTTAGTTTGAATTATATAGAAAAAACAAAACAAAAAATTAACCCTGGTTAAAGCGCTTTATGATTTAGCATGATCCGATTAAAAAAAAGATTATAATGCGTTTATATTTATTTTTGGCTGCTGATTTTGCCACTCTTTTTTTTGTTAAAGCCATTCCCTGCAAGTGTATTTTTGGTGCAAAAAATACACTTGCAGAGGAGTGACATTAATAAAAAAGGAAGTGACAAAATCATTTCCCTTATTTTTAGCTTTCATTTAGTTATTTTTTTTATTCTGATCACTGTTCAATGTTTAATAATAAAATGAAATGAGAAACATTAGGAGCCAACTTGCAAAAATACAAACCTGACTTAAAAATTGGTTAATCTTTTCATTAAAGTTTTTTAAAGTGGTGCCTGTGCATATATATACATATATGCAAATAACCATTGTGAGTCCTATGTAAAAATAATACATATGCATGTACATTTTTTATATTTATTTACATACATGGACAAATACCACTCCACTAAATGGACAAATAAAGAGAGAGGGAGAGAGGGAGAAGTGGGTGCAGTGCTGCCAATGAAAAGGAGAGAGAGAGATTGAAAAGGAACATAAAGGAGTTAAGAACTATTTTCGGAAGCATTAATTGGGAAAAAAAGAATCCCGAACTATTTTCGGAAGCATTAATTGGAAAAAAAAGAATTATTTTCGGAAGCATTAATTGGAAAAAAAAGAATCCCCAATACAGGGCATAAGAATCAAATCCTAGAAGGTAAGAACTTAACTAGGGGTATACACGGTTCGGATTGATCCGGTTCTCTAGAAAACCAGTAATCGGACCATTTCAAACGGTTTTAGAAAATTGGAAACCAGAACTTAACCAATATATGCATAGAACCTAACCAGAACCAAACCGAAAGACCAGTCCGGTTTTGGTTTGGTTCCGATTCTATCCAATAAGCATCCAAACACTTATTCACAAAATATGAACTCATAAAATTAAAGAAATAGGAAGATAATTTGCTGGTATAGGAAATGAAGGAAGAAAATAAAAGCTTTCCTAACAAATGAAATTTCATCTCTAAATAAATTAAATTTAGCAAGGAAAAGATTAACCTACCAAATTCAAATACATATTTAATTACACACATAGATGTATATCTATATTTATCTTAGTTTCAAACGGTCCAGTTTGGTTTTAACCACGGTTTATTAATTGAGAACCAGTAACCGAACCAAAATTAACGGTTCTTATTTTTTTGGAACCATAACCTGACCGTAGAACCGCAGAATTAGACGACCAAATAGGATGGTTCGGTCCGGATCGGATCGGTTTTACGGTTCAGGCGGTTTTCCAGAACACCCCTAAACTTAACTATATGCTTCTAGCCGGCTTGTAATTGGAAAAAAAAGAATCCCCAATGCAGGGTATAAGAATCGAATCCTAGCTAAAAGGTAAGAACTTAACTACACGCTTCTAGGTGGCTTGTAATTGGGAAAAAACAGAATCCCCAATGCAGGGCATAAGAATTGAATCTTAGAAGGTAAGAGTTTAACTACGTGCTTTTAGCCAACAAGCCAATAGTATCCTTAGAGTTAAATCTTTGTGTATATATATATATTTACATAGAAATTTGTTTTTTTTGGGTTGTCCTAATCCGGGGGTTGCCCAAGCCCGGAGGCTTGCAGGGCTTACCCTGGGGTCGACCCTGGGAATTCCACGTGTGTGGTAGCCGCCCCGCACCCAAAAACTTGTCCTTGTCATCGGAATGCTTGAAACACGAAAACGGATAAAACATGAAACAGGAATTAACGCAGGTCAATGAATCCTTATAGAGCTATTAAGGCCCCGTTTCTGCAAGAGAAATAAGTACTTATTTTTTAAGAAAGCAATTTCAAGTTTAAAAATTATATGCTTACGCAAATAATTTTTTTATCAATATGGATCTTATTTGATAGATCTCATTGAGATCTTTATAACGGTGAAAAAAAATTAGAAAATTACTTGTCATTTACATTATTTTTTAATTTAAAAATGTAAAAAAAATACTTATTTTTTTAAAAAGTGCTCTGTTACGGGGCCTAATGCGTAATCATGCTGCTAATCAATGACAATTACGACTAGTGCCACCCACGGAGTCGGACCTACACTCATATATACCCACTCAACGCATGCACCTACATAGGAGGTACTACAAAAAGTCCAATAACCAGTTGATCCACTCTTACAGCTGAAGGGTTCGGTCCGGATGATTGGTGGATTTTCTTTTAACGCAATTGACTATGGCCCGATTTCTGTAGTCAAATTAAAAAATAGTAATTTTTTGCTGTATGAATTCACTGATGTCGGCACGGATTATCTGCCCTCAACCGGATTGAAAAGTGAATTAATTGAGGTACGCATAAATTAACTCGGACACCTTTTAAAGCAAAAAAAAGAAGAAGAAGGAAGAAGTGATCCACTCTTATTGCTATACACACTTGGCGGATCAGCGTACAGTCTTTTCGTCAAACTTGGCCGTTAAAAAGCTACAGCACCACTTGCAGGGGCAGGGCGGTGCAAATTTGACCCAAAAGGCAAATATGCAAGAAAAAGGATCGAGCCTAATGCCCATTCGGGAAACAATGGGTGTCACCGTCCATTGAGTCAACTTAATTTGAGCTTGTGTTTTCCGTGGACATTTTTTTTTTTGCAATGCAGGGTGTTCTTGGCTAATTTATGCGCATCTCACACTAATCTCTATAGTCTCTATCACAGTCTTTTTATATGATTACGTATGAGGATGAGGTGAGCAGAAGAATTGCCGGTAAAGATAATCGAACCTAAAACGAAACCCTCGCAAACCGAAGATCACTAGAGTTAGTGAACATTTTTCTTTATCCAACTGGTTTTGCTTAGTGGAGGGGAAAAATATATAGATATAAATTGAACAAGGCAATAAAGAATTTGGAGAAGACCGCCATTTTTTTTCCATGAAATTTCTTTCAAAAAGTTATGACCCAATTTTCCAAACTTTAAAAGACACGAGTCGATTATTTATTTATGCTAGAATCTTTTTTTTTTCTTTTTATCAGTTTATACTAGGATCTGATCGACTTCGTACTAAAATTTGTGTGCGAAATTTTGTTCCTTTCACGGATATATAGACAAAGTAAAGAATTTAACAAATACAAGAAATTCGACTTACTAAGAACTCATATCATTAATTTTCATCTAAACAAGGACAACATTAATGATATGGGTTCTTAGTAGTCAATCGAATTTCTCATATTTGTTAAATTCGTTACTAATTTTTAAATTTGTTTTGGCAATTCAATATTCGTTAAATTAAGGAACTACTTGGAAAACTGGTCTTGTTTTAGCGCGTACATTTAATTATGAATATCTTCCGTTTCACCAAAAAATTAAAAATTAAAATATGAATCATTTTTAAATTAAGAGTTTGTTTTGATGATAAGAGAAATAGGATTCTTCGTAGGCTATGTATCAACAACAAGAATACAAATTAAATTATATATAGGTTTTCCACCCTAAGACTTGGTTTCTAGTGCATGCATTCGTCAACTTTGACAATAAAAAAACCATTTATTTTCAGAGTTAATTTGGATTTTCAATTATCTCTGTAATAGTCATCTCCATCGTTAGCTGTACCACTTGATCAAATAACACAAGAGAACTCTTGTGATCAATTAAAGTTCTCAACCAAAAATTTGGTGATTTAATTAATCACTCAACTAGCTATATCTAACTGAACTGCTTTTTTGCACTTATTTTTAAAATTAAATGATTCAGACTATTGAAATGAGACTGAAAGGGTAGTGTGCACATTTCTTAATAAAATTTTTGCCCTGTCGAAAAAAGAAAAGAAAGGATAGTATGCACAAAGTTGAACTCTTCCAATGCGTCCTGTTTGATTGTCAAATTACCAGTGGGAGAATATACGATGACTCCGTATTATTAATAACTAGATGTTTGGGCCAACTTAACGAATCTCAACTAATTTTTTTGGGAACCATAAACCTACCGTTCACTGTATAGCGGCATGACTAATAGTTATGAGATTAACATCATATATTTTACACCCTTAATATTGTGGGACTAGTTGTTATAGGGTAACGTGGGCTGAAGCAGCTCCATAAATAACAAGAGAGTAGGAATCTAGCATTATCAAACGAGGCCTAGCTGGGGCATGATCGAAGCTGGTACAGTATTAGGCAGCAGTCCGACAAAAATACCAACACTTTGCTTAATTCGTCCTGCATATAATTAAATTAGGTATACACTAATCCTTTATCTCCATCTCCACTCGATCTCTGTCTTCCTCTATTAATTAAGTTACCATTTTTACAACACAAATCTATCAGAAAATCTTGGATAAACTAGTGTAGTTGGATGGAGATAATGGAAGGCAACTTAATTTCGTTAATTTTAGGAGTTTTAAAAATGCTTTTCACGTGGCTCCCACATTGAGAATTTGGGTTAAGTGTGTGTGTGTTTAAGAGGGTCCTCATACTCATCCCTAGTCAGCAATTGCCTGGTGGAGGTGGTAAATGAAATTTCTCTCTTACCCTTTTGCATTAAAAAAGACAAATGATCTTAATTAGTCCGCCCTCGTATGGGAGCTAGATCCAGGTCTCAAGGATCATTATAACCATGTCTATTTAATGGAGGTGATAAGTGAAACTACTCTATTATCCTTTTGTGTTAAAAAAAAAAATTTACTTTTTACGTGACCGTACCATTCTAAAAATAAATTAATTTCAGGTGGCCGGTAGTAGCGTTTCAAGAATAAATTGGGTGATTTTAAGGGTCTAAAACTATTAAATCATCTTGAATAAATTTTTTGTCGAAATTTATTATCATTTATAGTCATCTAATACGTATATAAATATACAGTAGCTGTATATATATTTTTAAAGTTTAGCTACTATACCACGTAATTAAATTGGTTACAGAAATAATAATAGGATTTTTTGTAAAGTACGAAAATTCATAAGAAAAAGTTGCAATAAAAACTACCACTCGCTGCTCTTCTATTGCAACAAATTTTGTGGGACCCAGAGCGCA
>BPLS01000190.1:58985-78049 GCA_019656275.1 Rhododendron kiyosumense | reverse complement strand
TTACTATTTGTAGTTTGTTTTCAACAACCAACAAAAAAAAAAAAAAAAAAAAGTTGCATGAAATGATTTGAAAACGTACCGTTTTCAATTATATTTTTTCACATTATGACACTCTGTATATAATTGGTTGCATTTGTAGGATCATTTTGATATGGAATGATTTTCGAAACTCTTATTTCTTTTTCTCGGCAAAAGAAATTTACGAATCTTTCTTTATTAATTAGAACTACTATAGAACCAAAGCCAGTGTGAAAGTTGAGCAAGATGACACTCTTTTTAGCAAAAACCATGGGTTTTTTTTGGGGGGGGAAGGGCAAGAAGTGTTGTTCCTTAGTTAATTAGTGAGGTTTGAGATCATTATGTTCCCTCCCTCCCTTGTTTTTTGTAGCTCTTCCTGGCGAATCCAAGGGGTGAGGTGATTGAGAAGCTAAACAAGTCAAAGTTGATTGAGGCAATAGGGCAGAAGAGGATTTATCTAACAGTGGGAGATGCCGTTGAAGCTTGCAACTCTATGCTTCACGCTTCCAAACCAAAACAACTGGCTATTGAATATGATTACTCATTGATCAGTGAGATGTTTGAGCTACCAATAGAGTTAGAGGAGGGTGAATGTACTTCAGTTGAGATATATTATGAATGAAACCGGCCCTTGTTCGATTGGGAGGATTGAGGATGAGATTGGATTAATAGAAAATACATAGGGCCTACCTTGTAAGAGATTGTCCCCTAATCCCATGAGTAAACAAACAAGTGGGGTGAGATTGAATTATGGTTGGGACTAAATGAGGCCAATAATTCCTCATATGGCTCACTATTGTATCTCACCTCCTTCCGGGATTATTGGGGGATTAATAATCCCGGGACTAACCTATCTTCGGATAATCTTGCTACTTCGATTCAACGACCGATATTACTACTTTATCTCATCCTTTATCATTTTTCAACCAAACATAGTATAACTAATCTCATGATATTAGCTTATCCTCTTGAGATAAAAAAATAAAAAAAAATACCATGTGGACCCCAGTATTAGCTAATCCCATGGTATTAGCTTTTATCCCTCATTTTCCAATCACTTTAATCAAACAGGGCCGAAGGTACATGTAGGCACAAGCATTCACCATAACGAAAAAAATTCAAATTTGATCTATAGTTTATATTTTTTTTCATTCCTCTTATTGTGATGAATGGCGTGATTTAAAAATTTGAGCCAAGTCTAATACTTCCTCCATCTTAATTTGCTTGTCCATTTTAGGTTTATGAGTAGAATGATGGAAAATATTATTGATATTGACTTTTTAAATTTACCTTTATTTTATGCTTGACATGACACTTAATATAGAAAAGAAAAAGTGAAAGAGTAATGTTAACATAAATTTTTATGTTGACTTTTCAAAATGAACACACATATATATTTTTTGCTCGGCAATGAACATACGTTTTTGGACATTCATAAAAAGGAAAGGACCAGCAATTTGGGACGAGAGGAGTAAAAATTTTGAAGAAAAAGGATGGTGTCAAAAACAGAATAGGAGATGTTTGGCAGCATCTTCTATAGAGCGGTGTAGGATGGCTGGTTTGGCCGCTCATCTTGATAATCGAGTCTTGGATCTTAACCGATCAAATGGGTAGTTCATAAGAAATTGCCACAGTATAAACTCGGCCCAAATATTGGAGTTTTTAAATATTAATCCCAATAACCAATCCCACGTAAGTATTCATCCCGTCCACTTTTAGTGGTTATTTTTTCATCCTTCTAATGAGTGAATTACCCTTCTTGCCCTTTTTAATGATATATATATATGTATAGTTATATATTTGTTTCCTATCTTGGTGGGATTTGATTTTTAATGATACTTAATAGGTGATTTCAAAATGGAAAGAATGCACAATATTAGGCCCTTTTTAATGATATATGTATGTATAGTTATATATTTGTTTCCTATCTTGATGGGATTTGATTTTTAATGATACTTAATAGGTGATTTCCAAATGGAAAGAATGCAGAATATTAGGCCCTTTTTAATGATATATGAATGTATAGTTATATATTTGTTTCCTATCTTGGTGGGATTTGATTTTTAATGATATGTGATAGGTGATTTTAAAATAGAAAGAATGCATAATATTAGAGAATTCAAAAAAAAGAATAATTGGGGAAGAAAAAAAGAGATAAACTTCCAAAATAATCATAATTCATGATTTAATCGGGAAAAAAGTAATTCCTGTAAATTGATTGATTGATTGGAAGGTGGGCTTTGGGTCATGGGTGAAAGACTGGTTGGATGATCAAATGGAGAGAGACGACTTGCTTGGTGATGGTGGCTGGACCATGGAAGGAATAAGATGTGGATGAAACAAATGTTCATGGGTGATAGTATCTATTTTCATAAGTTTTGAAATAGAAATGAAAAGCGTGACTTTAGAGATTTGATAGGTGTAAATATACATAAATTAAGGCACGGGACCTCCGAAGTTATTTTTCAATCCCAAAATTTATTGCATATATAGGCTTCTGAAAAACAAATATAAATCCCATAAATATAGTCCTACAAGGGTAAGATGGAGAATTTTTAAAATTAGAGAATGAAAACATAGCCTGAAAAAATGACCGGATGAAAATATATGTTAGTTAAATTCCGAGGATGAATATTTAAATCTACCCCCAAATATTACCGCGCTAGATGACAATAAAGCCCGCGTATCGTCCTTATCCATGTAATCGTCTAATTTAAATTTTATCAGAGTATCCATGCGTCGGATCGAGGAAAAAGAAAAGAAAAGATTTATCCATGCGATGGCGTTCCAATCTTAAATTAGTCCAGTGCCAGACTCAGACGCTGCCAGTGATCGAGTCCGTTTTCCAAAAAGAATGCCGTCAATGGCGTCGATTGTTCGCCGGAAACTCAACTACAACCCTTCCAATCTCCAATCACGGCTGTTGTTCAGTACAACTCCGGTGCAGAACAACCGGAGTAATACCGGAAAAAGGATTGAGAAGATATTGGTGGCCAACCGTGGCGAAATAGCCTGTAGAATCATGAGGACGGCCAAAAGACTAGGGCTCCGAACCGTCGCCGTGTACAGCGACGCCGACAGTCACAGTCTCCACGTCAAATCCGCTGATGAATCCGTTCGCATCGGTCCGCCGCCGGCGAGGTCTAGTTATCTCAACGCTTCGTCCATCATCGAAGCAGCAATTCGTACCGGTGCTCAGGTGATAATTGATCATCTCAGTGTTTTGATTTCCTTCTGTGTTTGATTACTGTTGATCCTCGTTCAATTACTCCTACTCCCTCCGTACCAATTTACTTGTTCCAGTTCCATTCTAACTGGATTAAAAAACTAAAAAATTAGTTATATTTGTAAAGTGGTAATGAATTTTATATTTAATATTGATCTTGTTTAATAAATCTCGATTTGTTCTATAATTGAATGTTTTTGAAATCACCTAACAATTATAAATTACAATATATAATTAATTAAAAAGTGACACGAGCTCCAAAAAAATAACAAATAAATTGCGACGGAGGGAGTATATTCTTTGATTGTCACATTATACACACAGAACGAGCCAAGCACTTGGTTGTTCAAGTTTGATTGGAACTTCACGACCTACAAAATATGTTTGAGCTTAGCTTGTTTACGAGACAAGCTAGTCTCAATCTCAAACAAGCCAAACGAGCCGATTAGTTGCTTGAACTTAATGAGCTTTAAAAAGATGTTCAACTTTGGTTTGTTTATTTGCCAAACTGATCTTGAATGAGCTTTTAAGCGAACACGAACTTGAAATCAAGTAGTTTGGTTCATTTAGCAACCCTACTTGGTTGTGTTTTGTGTCACGGTGATGTAGCGGAACCTAATGACGAATGGAACTATTTAATCGAGTCCGAAATCCGTTGATTCGTAACGAATACCCAGGAATAAAGGCATCAAACAATTGGTTGATTCACACAGAATACCCAAAAGTTGGCATAAAAGAGAACACTCTTTATAACTTTATTAATTATCAAAAACTGAATAACCCTAAAACTTACCACTCTACTTATAATCAATCCTACTAATACTAAAAAGGTAAATTGAAATAAAGAAACTACTTCCTTGTTAACCAAGATACTAAATAAAAGGAAAATCACATCAACCTACCTAAATACGGAAATAAATAATTCTAGACTAAGAATATGAAATCACAAAATTTCCTAATCAAGCGCTATTTAAATAATTACTATATTTTTCATGAGTTCGCGCCTGCATCACATGGCCTGCTTTCTGCGGTTCTACCCCTCAAATCCTCTAAAGGGCTGCAAACGAGCCGAGCTTTGAAGTGTATGAGCTCGGCTTGTTCAAAAGAATCAAAACTAAGTCGAGCTTGAGCTTGGTTCGTTGACTAAACAAGCCGAGCCAAGCTTTCACAAATTAGTCTGAGTTACCACTAATTACTAACCTGAGCTTGGCTCGTTTACTTAACGAGGTTAAAACTTGAGCTCGACTCATATATAATGAACCGAGCCGAGCCTCAAGCTGCTTGTGAACAGCTCAGTTCGTTTGCAGCTTATTCGCTGAACCAAAACACACTCGGTGTTCCGATGCATTTTTGGCCGCTGGAGACATTTTTGGTTAATAGAGGATTTGAACTCTTCTTTCTGTACTGTTCCGTAATGATTTCCCTTAACTGTATGAGTACATTGCAGTTTTATTGTCTAGGCAAGCTTAAATAGTCTCAACTACAACTGTTGCTTTTTAACTCACTAAGTTATCATACCAGTGATGCTTCTTATGAATTCATATTGATGGTCAGTATTTTGTCTGGCAATTGAGTAACTGCATTGCCTCTTTATCTTCCTTGGCTTTTCTGCCCTTTATGCTGAATTTATCTATGTTGGCATTGCTAGAGTTTGAGTGATAGTGTTTTGGCAAATGTGAGGTCATTGTTTCAGAGTGAAAGTGTTTATGCAATATTTAGGCTATCCACCCGGGCTATGGTTTCTTATCAGAAAGTGCTGAGTTTGCACAACTTTGTGAAGATGAGGGTTTTACATTTATTGGACCTCCAGCATCTGCTATCAGGGACATGGGTGATAAAAGGTACAAATCTGTGCCTTCTCTTGTTAATCCCTTTGGTCCCTAATCCTGGTTTGTTCTCTCTCTCTCTCTCTTCCGTGTTTTTGTGGGGGCAAGGGAAGAAGAGCAGAATAAAGTTTCAGTCTCTTTATATTGAATCTGTTAGTCTTAGCTTCCAGAATCGCATCTATTATGCACCACTTGTTCATTTCTTGGGTTTCAAATTCAATGTAATTTTTTTTTTTACATCTATTTTCCAAGTGTATGTTGTGGTTTGTTCTCTTGCCCCTCAACTTTTACCGATTATGCTTAGAGCTCTAAACCTTAGTCTCGCACTTTTTAAATACAGTTTCTGGACATGTGTGTTCATTACTTGGTACTTATGACAACATGAGGCTGCAGGTTGATATCTCAATGTGTGTGTTCATGCTTGTCTATACTATTACAATTTTTTCTCTTCTTCCCTTTTCCTTGTGAAAAGGCTCTAAAAATGTTTGTTCTCTGGGATGGTAATTCTTAATTGATTGTAATCTGTTTTTAATCTATTCTCAGTGCATCAAAGAGGATAATGGGTGCAGCAGGGGTGCCACTTGTGCCTGGATACCATGGTCATGAACAAGATGTTGACCTTATGAAGTCAGAAGCAGACAAGATTGGATATCCTATTTTGATAAAGCCAACTCATGGAGGTGGAGGGAAGGTGTGCCACTGGTTGTGTTCCCTCTTATGATTATTCTTGGACTGTCATGATTGTTGACCAGTTATTGGTGGCGAAACACCTTGCACATCAAGTTCATCAACATCTGTGTGATTTCTGTTCATTCTCAGGGTATGAGGATTGTGCAAGGTCCAGGTGAATTTGTTGACTCATTTTTGGGAGCACAACGTGAAGCTGCTGCTTCTTTTGGCGTAGATACAATCTTACTTGAGAAATATATCACACGGCCAAGGCACATAGAAGTCCAGGTACTCTTATGTTTGAGCATCTCTAAACAAGTTCATGTATGATAAATTAAGCTTGAAATCCAGCCTGTCGTATATACTCAGTTTCCTTGTTGTATCTGTTTATTTGATTTTGTGCTTGAAATCTGTTGTTGAGTCGTTGACACATTGTCGTACTTTTTGTCTAATGGGAAGGTCATGATAAGAACTTATGTTGCTTATATGGCTTAGATGCTGATTCTTGTGGTTCTCTGAATTTGTTTTATATGTGAAGGTATTTGGGGACAAACATGGGAACATCTTACATTTGTATGAGAGAGACTGCAGTGTCCAAAGAAGACACCAGAAAATTATTGAAGAAGCTCCAGCTGTATGCAACTGTCTCTGTATTTTCAGTTTAGCTTTCTTGTTCTAGATTTCTAAACTTTTGGTAGAAACGATGTTGATGCAGCCAAATGTCTCGAATGACTTCCGCTCCCATGTGGGTCAAGCTGCTGTATCTGCAGCCAAGGTCTGAATGAACACTTTGTCAAGGAGATCAGTATAGTATTATCTCAATCTCTCATAGCTATATCATAACTTATAAAAGATAATAATTCCACAATATGTCATTTTCTTGAGACAATATGAATCTTCTCATTTCTTTTCCTTCCTCACAATTTAAGGCATGCTCCTGGTGCTGTACATCTGAATTATCATTGAACCCTGATTGCTTCAGTCTGTTATCCTAGTGCTGTACGTTTGTCTTAGGAGACAAACTTCAATATTTCATCACACATCTTTGAAGCCCAAATCAAATATTGTAGATAGTTTAGCCCAAATCAAATATTGTAGATAGTTTAGCCCAAATCAAATATTTCATCACACAGTTCCTGTTCTATCTTTAGATGCTATGAAACCTGATGTGTTGCGCTTCTCTTGTAAATTTTATATCCTCATCTAAAAACTCCTCCACTGAGTGTTGTCATGATCGTTGACTTGCTATTTGAGACTGGTTTGTTGCCTCTGTTGTATGGTTAGGCCTGAATGTAGTCAGAAGTGGGGTTTCAATCTTTCACCACGCGTATTTGCTTATGGCTTTTCGTTTAAAGGTTGAGATTCCATCAATACCATATGCCCGAAAACTTTATTTGATAAGAGAATTATGTTTCCCGATTTGCTTATGGTATTCTCATGAGAATTTGGAAGAATACTGCAGATTTCTTGTGAGTATACAAACAAAATGAAAATCTTGATCTTTGAAATAGATGTCTGTGCATGTGCGTTTGTGTGTATTTTTGTCATCTTTTTTTTATCCTTATGGTTTATTTTGTAGCTTATGTCTGGCCCAACTTTGTTATTGAAATCTTTTCCTTCACATTTCAACAATTTTTTTTGTGATCCATTCAACTAGTTTCACTAATGTGGCAGTTCCTTTCTGATTTCTGAAGGCAGTTGGTTATCACAGTGCTGGCACTGTGGAGTTCATAGTTGATACTTTGTCGGGACAATTTTATTTCATGGAGATGAACACCCGTCTTCAGGTTCTTTGATCACTTTGCTTCCTTTCTTTATTCTCTGAAAGTATAACAGGCATGAATGTGGGTCTGTATTTTTACTGTGGTAGGTTGAACATCCTGTGACTGAGATGATTATTGGTCAAGATCTCGTGGAGTGGCAGATAAATGTTGCAAATGGAGAGCCTCTTCCCATGAGTCAATCACAATTGCCATTATCAGGTTAGTTTTGTTCCCATTTTTTTTGGTTTTCATAATGTATTCTGCTTTGTTTAGAGAGAAATGATCCTTTAAAAGTGTTCCAATTGCGTATTAGTGACAACGGGATATATAAGGCTGTTGTGATTGGCTGGTCCATAATAAACAAAGGAAGGAGAATAACTGTTGAGTTTCACAATTTCTTTTTCTTTCCTCCATTTATGTAGTTGGACGAAATAGTTAGAGCATTTTATTTCAAAATATCCGATGATGTATAGAGTAGTGACAAAATGTAGTAAAGCGACTTTCAACAGTGCATGAATATAACTTGGCAATTTTTTGAGAGGTGTTAATGCTGGGTTTCTGCCTTCATCCAGGTTTATATGTTTTTTGTGTGTTTGGAACTTAAAGCCACATTTCCTTCATGTACGTGTATTAAGACATGCTTACATGTCTCAATTCATTGGCAGGTCATGCTTTTGAAGCCCGAATATATGCTGAGAATGTTCCGAAAGGATTCCTTCCTGCTACTGGTGTTCTTCACCATTATAATCCTGTTCCAACTTCATCCACAGGTACAAGCTTATCTCAGAAGTTGATGTTTTATGAACTAAACGCTTAAGACTTTTATTTTGGCAGCTTCTGATACCAGCGCCACTCACAATGATTCCTGATTCATTAGCTCATTAGTCCTTATAAAAACTGTACAAAGGAATAAAACTATACATGCCCCATATTGGAATCCTAATTATCCTTCAACCGTATACCTTTTTGGTCTAGTAATGCTTTCCTTAGCTGGTCAAGGAACCATGCAAGTAAGATATACTTTTGTATGAAAGGTATTTGTAGAGGACAATCCCACCAGTTGTTAGAATGGCATTTGTTTGGATATTTCCCTTGTGGTATAGATTTATTGTAATGTTCAGTCAATGCCATTAACAGTTCGGGTTGAAACTGGAGTTGAAGAAGGGGACACTGTGAGCATGCATTACGATCCTATGATTGCAAAGCTTGTAGTATGGGGAGAGAATCGTTCTGCAGCATTAGTTAAACTAAAGGACTCCCTGTCAAAGTTTCAGGTAGAGTCATGCTGGATATATGTCTTCAGTTCACCATACTTCTAATGTTCTTCTATCTTTGAAAAATAGATGGTTATGCTTTCGTGAACCAGCAAATTATAAATATCTAATATCTTCAGTATGATCTGTCAGCCTGCTGCTGGGATTCCATATTCTAATAATATGATCATCCTCGATTCCCTGGGACAAGGAAAAGGCACAATCATGTAAAGGATGACATATTTTGTTGATTTGTCTCAGGAAAACCCTTTAGCCAGCGTTAACCAATTGTGGTCATGTTTTCTGTGTGTGAAAGGTTAATTGCTTGTTTATTTTGTGCATCCTTGTGGATCACTAGCTGTTTCTTTGTGTTAGAGTAGGTGTTCCACTTTGCTTGGGTATGAAATGGGAGATCACTTAATAACATTTGGGACCTCTCTACTCGTTGTCAATTGGTTTTTACATGGTATCAGAGTAGGCCCATTCCATCCCAAATTTTTTTTTAGCCCACAGCCCACGATGACAAACCCAGAAAAGATTGCACTTTGATAGGACCCAAAATATGGCCATACGTGACAGACCTAAATGCGTTTGCATGTGAGGGGGTGTTAGAGTAGTTGTCCCACATTGCTTGGGTATGGAATGGGAGATCACTTAATAATATTTGGGACCTCTCCACCCGTTGCCAATTGGTTTTGAAATGGATATAAAGTTTCTACACTTTGTATAGACATGTCACTTCCCAGCTGACTCGTTCTACGGTTCAGTTACTGTTTTTCTTCCACATTTAGTCAACAATTGCAAAATTGTCGATGCAGGTAGGAGGTCTCCCGACCAATATAAATTTTCTCTCCAGACTTGCCAACCATCAGGCATTCCAAGCTGGTGAAGTAGAAACCCACTTTATTGAGCACTTTCGAGATGATTTGTTTAGTGATTCAAGTGATCAAGTAGCGGCACAAAACCCTTATAATGCTGCTAAATTGAGTGCATCCATGGTAGCTGCATGTATTTGTGAAAAGGAGCACAGAGCATTGAAGGAGAGGCCCCCTGGTATTGTCAAGTCTCTGAGCTTGTCTCGTGATCTGTGATAGTTAAGCCTCTCAGTCTGTCTATCAATTTGTGCAGGAGGGCTCTCGGTTTGGTATGCCCATCCCCCTTTTAGAGTTCATCATCATGCTAGGCGAACCATGGAACTTGAGTGGGTGAATGAATACGATAACATTGGTTCAAAGCTTTTGACACTTTCTATCGCGTATCAGCCAGATGGGAGCTATCTCATTGAGGTACGATCTTACTCTTTGTATAGTATGGCTCTTGACCATTACTTCTTTTGTTTGAAAGAAATACCACCAATTCTTACTGTTCCATAAGGCTTTCCTGTTCTTAGTTATCTTTTATGTTATCCTTTTTTTTTGGTACTTACAGACAGGAGAAAGTAGTTCCCCAGGTTTGGAAGTCAAAGTAGCACACTTGGGAGACCGTGATTTTAGAGTTCAAACTGATGGTGCAAGCATGGATGTTAGTTTAGCAGTTTATTCCAAGGTAAACTTTGTCTATGTGGATTTTCAACCCCAATCACAAGTCCATTGAACTATTTTTGTACTCTCTCTCTCTCTCTCTACCAGTATGCTGTTGAATAATGTCTCTTATTCTTGCTTGCTTAGCCAGAATAATTTAAATAGAGTTCCTTGTAGAATGAACTCAGGGCATGCAAGGAACTTTTATCCTCTTCTCTGTGTAGATCCACCATGTAACCTTTGAATATATCGTGTTAACAAAGTTTGTGTTTCTGCTGTAACCATGTTAAACACTCACATGATACTAGAGGCAGATACACACAGAAACACAACAAACCTTGATCACAGTAAGCGTTTCTGATTTTGATCTTCTAGGATCGGAATGAGCATATTCATATATGGCGTGGTCCACACCATCATTACTTCAAACAGAAAATGGGACTTGAGCTGTCCAATGATGATGAAATACAACACAAGCCAACTTTTGAGACAGCATCCCACCCTCCAGGGACTGTGGTGGCACCCATGGCTGGTTTAGTGGTTAAAGTTCTCGTAAAGAATGGGATGAAGGTTGAAGAAGGGCAGCCTATAGTAGTCTTAGAAGCTATGAAGATGGAGGTCTGTTTTTAAGCTGGCCATAATTCTAGCCTACTGATGTTTCGAAGTTAAGAGGTTTTGTGATTTACATCTTTGTTTCTTCATGTAATAGCACGTTGTGAAGGCCCCAACTGCTGGATTTATCCATGGGCTTCATGTTGCAGCAGGCCAACAAGTATCTGACAGTAGCGTTCTCTTTTATGTCAAGGTTAGACATTTTCTTATCAAACCTCATCACTTGTGCTTTAGATTCATTACTTTGATATTCGTACTACCTCACATGACACAATAAAGGTTATTGTATAATTGTTTGGAAAAGGAATAATTGTTAGTGCTAAGTGCTCTCTTTGGTTTTCTTGATAAATGATTTTCTGATTAACTTGCTTCAAATCACAAATGTGTAAAATTATTGGTCGTAGAAACTTCTATGTAGTACGGTTTCTAATGTATTGACATATGTTGCCATTGTCATATAGCTATGCTTTTCTGTGCCGATGAATAGCTGTTCTTACCAATGTTGTTGCTTGTTGCCCCTTCAAAATTAGTTGTAAGCCGATACTGAGTTATAGTATCATTCCTCGCAATGACCATTTTGCTGCCTTCGAAATAAAGAACTTACTTCAAATTCTTGTCCTTTTCATTCCTTGAGCAATAGAGCTTGTAGTTTACTAAACTGTCTAGCATAATAGACTTATCTTTTTTTGCCAGGATGAATGAAAAACGGCTTGACTTCGAGTCCTTGCTAATGTGGAGAAATCTCAACTGTAATTGCACAGAGGCTATGAGAAACTGATACATGATGACGCATTGGGCATATTTTGTTTCTTCTTTGATTTAATGTCTTCAAAATTCCGAGATGTAAAATAATAAACCTCCGTGTAGATTAACTCAAACCTAATATCCTTCAAGATGGAGCTCTCTTGTTCTTGACGTTCTTGACATGTTTTCATTTGATCTTTGTTTGTTTTGGATTAGTGTATTCCTTGGCTCGTAGTAAGTGTTTAACTGTTGTTGGTGCTGAGTTTCTTCTACTTGCAGACACTGCCTTAAAGGTTCGAGAGATGAGGGATTTGGTTGTCCCTAATCTTTTTGTTGTCTGCTGACAATCGCTAATAAGGTATGCATCTGCTTGTCATTTTTTCCAGCGTATTCTGTGGATGAATGGGTAGGATCTCATTGAAAGGGAGGAACGTTGTGCACTCTTGCCTTGTGGTTTTAGCTTATCTTTAGTAGAGTACCATTTAGGTGTACTAGGAAATTTGCTGACATAGAACTTGTTCAATGAGTTAACAATTATTTGCAAATTCCTATAGGTATATTTTCCTTTTCTATTCCCTGAGGAAAGGGATGGAATTCATACAACATATGTTAGAGGGTTAAGGGGTTTAGTGATTATCAAGAGCTGAATAATTGACCTAGGTGAAATTAACCAGGTACTTAACTTTGTTTACGTGCCCAGGCGTTGTTTTCCTCACTTTGCCAATATCATTCTTGCACATTGGATTGAATCTTTACGAAAGAGACTTCTTTCAACATAGACCATTTATAGAGGTCTATGAACAAAAAAATAAAGTTCCAAGTGCCTGGTGCCTGTTGAGTGGTGGCTGGTCACTCGATTTTGATTGGGTAAAATTCACTGGCACCCTTGGAGGTTTTGCTCTTACAACAAACTCTCCCTGGATGTTTGAGAAATGGCTATGCACCCCGTTAGAGTTTGTCTGTTGATGGAGTTAACGAAATCTTTTACAATGACGTTCTTGCTCCTTCCAAAAGTCGGTTCTTCCTCTTCCCCACTTTTCCCAATTCTCACATGTCAGGCATCACCGCTGGCTAATAGACCTCCACCGCAAAACCTCAGACGAGCACTGCTAATGCCCATCACCACCCCTGTTCTCCTTGCCCGCTCTCCTCTTCCACAACCTCTCTTCCCATGCTTGCCTCCCTCCTTCCACTCCCTTCCACCCACTGAAATCTCGCAACCATCACATCCTTCCTCCCTTAGTAGCAGTGGAACTGCAGAAGATCCTCTCTCTCTCTCTCTCTCTGGAGAAGAAAATAGGAACCAATAGGTTCATATCGAATGTGTGCTAGGTCAGAGTCAATCGTATGCGCAGCTGTCAATTTTTTTGTAGTGCAGTGCTTTCATAATCGGGGATGGGGTGCAAGTGAAATGCAAATACAAACATTGAGGAGGGGAGAGATTTTTCATAGGTAGGAGAGGAATCAGTTCGAAAAGCAAAACCCCAGGGGGTGAGTGAAATTTATGCTTTGTCGAGATTCTGAACGCTCGGTGGGTACATGCAGACACTGGCATTTTTTCCCTCTGGATGAAATCCCAGAAGGTCAATTGAATTGAACAGTATAAAGGTGCTTATAGGATGTAGAAATGATCCTTCTGTCATCATGCACCAATGGAACTGCTTTTTGGAGTTTACGTGTCCCCTTTTAAGTATTCTTGTCGGAAAACATCGTGGTCCGAGGTGCTTTGGGACTTGGGAGGGGCCGTAGGAATTAGTCTAAGGTGCGCGCAAGCTGATTCGAAACCCTGCATTACCACAAAAAAAAAAAATTACATCGCAGTCGATTTTAAATTATGCTCTATTTTTCTTCAGAAATGCAGTGTTTTCATCCATAATTTTTTATTTTTTCGCACTATTTGAAACATTCATCCCAACCGTTATACTACTAAAAATTATTTCCCCAGAGAGGGGGGGGAAAAAAAAAAAGAGGCTCCAACTTTTCCTTTTTTCCAACCCTTACCCTATACTTATTTCCTCATTTGTTTGCTGAACTTGAAATTCTCTACTTTTTATGTGAATTATTCTGTGTTCTAGCATCTTTGTTACGACACTGAAAGAATATTAACCAGAATATACCATTATTGAAATCGGAATATTACTGAAAATATACCATGTCAAAAATAAAAAATAAATAAACAAAGCAGTTCTGTCCAAAATCTTTAGATATGTAATTATGTATATATATATATATATATATATATTTGTACAGCGTATCAAATACGAGGATTAATTTTGAATTCCTAGTATTCCTTTACTCTCAAGCATCATTCATGGCAAGCAGTAATTGGAGCAAAGTCCTTTATTGTTAATGACTTTGCAGTGAAGTCCAATTACATATGTGAGCTTGCCTCCGTCCTGTCTCAAATCGTGGTATCACTTATCACATCGAGCTGGGTAAGAAGATTATGCACATAATAAGAAACTAAGATTTTTTACCTAGCTCGACGTGATAAGATTGATAAGATATTAGTATATATGGGATAGGATATACTTTTAAGAAGTACTCAAACATATAGCGGTACAAGCAAAAAAATAATGAAGGGATAAAAGAAAGGATTGGTCAAAGGGATTGGACAACTAGTCCAATCCTTTTAAGGTCCTTCCTGAGCCCATTTCAATGATCAAGCCTGTTCACTGTTTAGACAGCGGTCAACCACACTAAAATTATGTTAATCAGATATTGTTTGATATACTTTCAAAGATCATTTATCTTGGGAAATAGTTTTGAAAAAAATATCGCAACATTGGATTGAAGCTAATTTGTCTCAAGACAAAATAAAATGTGTTAGGAAAACCAATTTAAAAAAATGTGTCAGAAAAACATATCAAAAGATAGTTGATCAACATAATTTTTGCATGTCTCAATTTTGGGAAAATGACGACCCAGGACATGTTTTGATAATTAATACCCGCCAAGAATATGCTGAGAACATTTGTTAATGCTGAAAATATTCTTAATGAGTATTAATTATCAAAACATGTTATTGGTCATCATTTTCCCCTAAGTTCTCAATGAGGTAAAATGAACTATTATGGTCATAATGCTCTGAGAAGAGTCCAAAAATGAACTAGACTGGACCATCTAATCCCTTTGAGTCTCATCTCTCAAACCAAGGGATGAGGGTCCCAACCTAGATCTACAAGAAGAAAAGCTTCTCGCTCTACTCCTCTCCCTTGTTGATCTCTTTGATATTTGACCGTTTAATTCATAGAGTTCTGAAAAATGACTTTGTTCACTTACAAGTTTTGCAAATTTTCTTTATTCTCTGTACCATTCTTAATAAGTTTTTTATTTATCTTTCTTCACTTATTACATAAAAAATAATAATTCAAAACTAAACAAAGTGCTACCAAAGAAATCAAATTGATCCAATATCGCTAGGATTAACTTGATATCCATAAATCAAACGATTATGATTGTGATAATAAAATCTTGAAGGACCCAACCGAAGCACCCTGCACCGCAAGGAGTCAGGGACCAAATTTTGTTCACTTACAAGTTTTGCAAATTTTCCTTTAGGTGCATTTGCAGCCGTAGAGAATAATATGTTGGTCTTCTTTTGGGCAGAACTTGTTAGTAGGAGGTCCAAATACAAAAGATTTTCGACCACACAGGTAAAATCCGTTGTAAACTACGCCACAACATTAGTAATTCCCTTAGGAGTGGAAATAGCACTTATTTTTTTTTCCCTATACGAAAAGGTTAGAAAGAGTTGTCATGCATGGGGTCCGAGAGCCCTATATGAGGACACCAGCGCCGTCCCTTTTTTCCTCTCTCTCTCTCTCTCAATCTCAAAATGTGGTGATTCCTTTGCATATGTAATCTGCTCCATGATTCTCTTGGAGTAGCTTGAAGTTTCCGCTCTGTTCTCTCTCTCCCTCCCTCTCTCTCTCCCCTTTGATTTCTATTAGTTTCCCGTAAAAGAATAGGAGAGAAGATTTCGTGTTTATTGTTTTCCCTTTATAGTCACAAATTCAGGTTATCGGGTCCATTTTTTTTGGGTGGGTTTCATTCTGTGGGTTGGTTTCTTTATTAATTGTTGTGAAAAATCTCTTTCACGAAAGCTAGAATATCTTGAAATGGTTTGATCTTCAATTACTCCAATTGGGTTTTCATTTTCAGTGCTTTTTATTTGTTTAATTTGAAATCTTGATGGTGAAGCTCGCAGCCATGGAGCAGAAATGAAAAATTTTCAATGGTAATTTCTAAATCAAAAAATTGCTAATCCTTCCCACTCAAACCTTCTTTTCCTGAAATAAGCTGATTTTGGTTTTGATATCCTTTTTCTTTCTTTCTGCTTTTGAAAAGATATTGGTTTGAAGTAATTTCTGGTATTCGAGTCTGCAAAAATGGATTTGAAAAGTGTTGAGGGAGGTAATAATGATGGAGAGAATAGCCTTGATAAGTCTAATACAGAGGTGGGAGTGAAGGCAAATACAGAGGTGGGAGTGAAGGCAAAGGATGTGGGAAGTATCAGCGGCAAAGATATGTTTTTCAGAGCAGATATGATTGATTTCAAGAGTTGGGATGTACAATTGGAGAAGCACTTGAGTCGGGTTTGGTCGAGGGATAGGGAAGCTCAAACGAAGAAGGAGGAGTGGGAGATTGATTTGGCTAAACTAGATATAAAAAGTGTTATAGCTCACGGGACATACGGGACTGTTTACCATGGTACTTATGATGGCCAAGATGTTGCAGGTTATTCAGCTATGCCCTCTTTTCCATTCTGTTCAATGAAACAAGAACATATTTCATTTTTGTTGATTGCCAATTTGAAACTTTGTATGCTATGTTGTATCATTAAGCTACTTAATGCATCATTAGGTTTGAATTTTGTTATGCTCAGTCTGCATCGATGTCCTTTGAATGGTATCATTTGTTTTAATCTCGGTTTCTGCCCCAATGAACCGATGTCTTTTGAATGGTATCATTATGGTCTTAATTTCTTTAATCACTCGAATTTTGGTTGGCAGTTCCTAATTAGAGCATTGGATTGATAGTATCAATCTTCCGAAATGGGTCAAGGCAATACTTGATTTGTGCATCTTGGTTGAACAGCTAGGATACTTTGTATGTGCTTATTCTGCATAGAAAACGAAATAGAACAGAGAAAGAAATTGCCCTCCTTATTTCACTTGGAGGATTTATCTAGAATGTGTCCTCCCACATAATCCTTTTCCTTTGAAGTACTTTAAAGATGAGATTGTTTGATCCTTTCTGGTTGGTCCAAACTGGAAGTTGCGAAACTTATGTTGTCTGGTTAATATTACTCGGTAATCATGTTTTTCTTTGTTTTAATATATCCTCACCACTGTATCTTTCGAATATTACAGTGAAAGTAATGGATTGGGGGGAAGATGGTATTTCCACAGCTGCTGAAACTGCTGCTCTTCGGACATCATTTCGGCAAGAAGTTGCTGTTTGGCAAAAGCTTGACCATCCAAATGTCACTAGGGTAAAGGTTTTTCTTTCGTCTTCTTCACCTTTTCCTCTTCTTTGCTAACATGTCCAGCTTGATGGTGGCATTGGTTCTGTCAAGCTTGATGGTGGCGTTGGTTCTACATCGAAATACCCAATGACACAGCCCATTAAATAACAGTAGAATTATCTACTAAAGTTATGGTATCTCTTTGACTGGCATATATGGCCTGATTTCAATACTATCAACTCTGCTGGCTAGTGGCATAGCTGATAGTGAATTTTTTTTTCTTGTAAAACTTGATAACTGGAATTAACAGGTCGTCTCAAACTGCTTTTCATTTTCTTGCCTTTCGAAATATGTTTCATCTCTTTGTGTGATTGTCTTGTATTTTCTTCTATATTCATTGAGACACTTATGTTACTTGTTTGCTGGTAAAAGTTCATTGGAGCTTCAATGGGAACAGTAAATCTCAAGATCCCTTCCAACACCTCAAGTGATGCTATTAATTCCCTTCCTACTAGAGCTTGTTCCGTTATCGTTGAGTACCTTCCAGGTGGAACACTAAAGAAGTATTTAATCAAGAATTGGAGAAAGAAACTTGCCTTCAAAGTCGTGATTCAACTCGCTTTGGACCTTTCTAGAGGGTGAGGCTAACTTCTGTCATTATTGGTTGAGATCCAAAGCGTTAATGCTTTGACTTTCTTTTGTTTCCGCAGGTTGAGCTATCTTCACTCAAAGAAGATTGTACACCGTGATGTTAAAAGTGAAAATATGTTGTTAGATTCTCGTAGAACTCTGAAAATTGCTGATTTTGGTGTTGCTCGAGTTGAAGCTCAAAACCCAAGGGACATGACTGGAGAAACCGGTACCCTTGGATACATGGCCCCCGAGGTACTACACCTTGTTACTCTTCCACCCTCAATCAATTTTCATTGTGGATTGCTAAATTGTTCAAGATGCACCTGGCACCACAATTGAGTGAATGTCCACCTTTTTCTCCATCTCAGTTTTCTTCTCCCCGAAAGGAAAGACATCTAATGGTATAATTTTTTGCAGGTCCTCGATGGCAAGCCTTATAATAGGAAATGTGATGTATACAGTTTCGGCATATGCTTTTGGGAAATCTATTGTTGTGACATGCCTTATCCTAATTTGAGCTTTGCCGATGTATCTTCTGCAGTTGTCAAACAGGTTAGTCTATTACTAATATTACGTAGGAAAATTTTAATTTTTCAAGAATTTCGACATTTTGTGCCAACCAGCAGTGTGCATTGGTCATGTTTTTATCATTTAGAATCCCTTCTGTTATTTGGAGTATTGGACCCTTCCACATGTTTGATGTACTCACACTTGGATAACTTGAAATTTAGTGTCTATAATAATAATTTGAGTCGCGTTTTAGCTTTGCATGAAACCATCTTACTACCCATGAAATGCTCTATAGCATCTCATACACATCATTTTACCACACAAAAATGCTTACTTCGAAGTGACACACACATACGCACTCAAAATTCGTTCTTTATTCTGTGAGTCAACAAGAAAATTGGGAAAATGCTCAATCAAACCTGTTTCTATGACGGTATATGGATGATACCTTTTCTTTGGGTACACATGACTGAAAGCCATCAAACTTTTAGGAACACTATTAAGTTCCCCCAAGTATGGAGATATTACAAGGCAACTGTGAAAGAAAAATGAAGTAGTTAACTGGTGGTTGGTAATTTTTTCTTATATGCGCCCTTAAATCCTACTGGACCCCCTAGTTCCTCAATCCCGTCATTTCATCTTTCATATATTGACAATGGTAACTTTTTTCTTTGGTAGAATCTACGTCCAGAAATCCCTAGATGTTGCCCAAGTTCAGTGGCAAACATTATGAGGAAATGCTGGGATGCAAACCCAGAAAAACGCCCAGAGATGGATGAGGTTGTGAAGCTATTAGAAGCGATTGACACAAACAAAGGAG
>BPLS01000190.1:43990-58975 GCA_019656275.1 Rhododendron kiyosumense | reverse complement strand
GTGGCATGATACCTGAAGACCAGGCTAATGGATGCTTCTGTTTCAGCACAGCTCGTGGTCCATGATTTTCATATTTTCACCTGCTTTTTCTTCCTTCTTCAATTCTACTACTTTTTTATGTTCAAATAAATTTGTCATGATCACTTCAAAAAAAGAAAAATTGTCATGAAGCAGTTTATAGCTATGTTGCTTGTTTTGGATAGGTTTTATACTTCATCAAATTGTTGGTAATGCACATATGTTGAATTTAGTACCCGGGCCTTCCTAATTGAAGGGCTCCTTTCTCTTGGAAGTGTATACTTTATGGTGCTGTTAAAGCCTTTACAAAGGTTGTGGTTAAAAAAATCTAGTGAGTTGATGGCATCCTTAGAGAAGAAAACCATGTTTCATAGGATCGAATTGCATCTGGCAATCATCACTGAAGGCATGTCTCCGTACACAATTGTCTAGTTTGCTGATGTGCTTTGAACTCGTACATAATTTGATTCAGTGTACGCGTGTGTGATGGTGGATGCTTAGCAACAGACTTCTTTTGTGCGTAGTCTAGCGTAGGTGTTTCTCAATGTTAATCATAGAACTATATAGACTTGTTGAAGCTTGGTTGAGAAAGATTTAACTCATCTTGTTTGTAGGGTAACTCGAAATAACTTCTCTGAGTGCACATGATTCCAAAATATTCTAGAAGATTATTGATTCTAGAAGATTATTGAAGACTCCTCAACATGCTATAGTTGTGTTGAAGTTTGGTTGAGAAAGATTTAACTCATCTTGTTTGTAGGGTAACTCGAAATAACATCTCTGAGTGCAGATGATTTCAAAATATTCTAAAAGATTATTGAAGATTCCACAAACATGCTATAGTTGTGTTGAGAGTTCTAGAATGTCGTGAAAATAAGAAAAAAAAAATGATTATCAAATCTACTAAATCACTTATTACTTAATTAATTCAATTTTTGGTGTTGAATTTAGATTATTAAACAAGCCTTAAACTTTTTTATGTGCATGCTGTCAGATTAATAGCGTGAGGAATGTGCATGCTTTTCAGATCAGGGCTGTGGTGTGTTCGATAAAATCAACAACCATTCCAACAATACATTCTCCACCCAAATGTATCATTAATATTGCCAATGCAAAGGACTCATCAGACATCAGGGATACAATCTCGTATTAGGAATCAAAACCAGAATAAACACCACTGTCCCTTAGCAACCTCTTCTCTTCTTCAACATAACTCTTTCCGCGACTAGCCTGGCCAATATCTCTCTTCCTCTTTTCCTTCTGTGAAAATGAAGTGTTCTTTTTGTCTTTCTGAGTTTGCACATGGGTTAGGTTCTCTCCTTCAATAATTGCATCTCTGGTTCTTCGTCG
Source organism: Rhododendron kiyosumense (assembly GCA_019656275.1). Taxonomy (NCBI): domain Eukaryota; kingdom Viridiplantae; phylum Streptophyta; class Magnoliopsida; order Ericales; family Ericaceae; genus Rhododendron; species Rhododendron kiyosumense. The sequence goes on along the minus strand of BPLS01000190.1, from coordinate 57,607 downwards.
TTCTTCATAAGTTTCTTCCGACTCATTTGCTGCACGACTTTCCTTCCCAGTAGACCAAGACCAATCTTGATTTTGGTTGGCCTCTTTTGGAGGAGGCACACCCAAGATAGATGGTCCGCCTTTATAGCCATGTCGACTCAAAGCTTCAAAGTCTACACCCTTGCTTTTTCGTTTTCCGGAATCAACTGCATAAATGCAACTAAAACAATGGTCAAAGCAAGAAGAATTGAGAAGTTGATGATTCAAAGCAAGTCCAAAATCAACAGAGAAGCATAGAAGTTATACTGTCATGATTCCAGTGGAAATATACCTTCTTGGTCTAGCAATGATAAAATTACATCCTCTAAAAGTCAGCCAATAAGAACTCTCTCATGTAGATGAAACATTCACACGTTCAGTCTCAGTCACACATTACACGGATGTATTTACACCTAATCTCTTTATATTCCCTCATATCCCATATTGTTTTGAAGCAATCCTGATCTGCCTCCCAAATGCGATTTCTCTCAGTGTTCTAAAACAAGGAATTAATCGCCAATTAATCGTTAGCAGAGCATATCCGATTAGGTCCGACTAACGATTAATTACCGATTACTAATTAACATGCACCGATTAATTGCCGATTAATCCAATTAATCGCTCGAAGGTGGCTAACCGCCTGACTAGCGCCAAGCAACTTTTAGAACATTGAATTTTCTCTTTAGTATAGTTATCCACAAAATTTAAAACGTTACACATGCAAAACTAAAGTCAGCTCAACTTAAGCCTCAAGAAGCTGGGAATCATCAATAAGGATATATTGTACCAAACACTATTCGATAAATAGTGTGTAGAGTGATTAGCAAGTAACCAATATTCCTTCATTCTATTCGTTGCAGGACAAAATACAGAATTCCATAAGCAAAATGACTTCCAATTCGTTTGGTTGGCACCATAAGTGAAAGATGAATGTAACTATTAAAACTTCAGGTGATAGGATGTGCATTGAGTAACAGGCTTTTCCCATGTAGTAGTACAACTTCCAAGCACAAAGTCAGATCTAAATCCCCACAAACGACAATAGCAACAATTCACAACTATAATAAGTTGAAAATAAAAAGGCATGTTCCGGCTAAAAAGGAAAAATCCAGCAAAGCAGCCTTCTGGGAATTTGAATTTTGAATCTGCTTCTCCACTCCAATTTTATAATTTGTTGTCAGCACTTTATCACAATATAATCACATTTGGTCCCTGTAGACCCCTCTCCATGAAACCCCTCCACGAAACCCGTCAGATGAGATCTCAAGGGTTCATCTTGTTTCTGAACTTCTTAAACTACTAAACCAAGTAAGGATATACGAAAAGTTATTTCTTGGGTACATGACAAGGTCGTCCTTAAGCAGTTACAGAAATTATAATCACTAACTCAATCAAGAACAAATGAACCGCGCATAACTAAAAAAACATGACAAAAACTCTAAATAACATTAAAAGTTCATTATAAGACAAGATAGAACTCTTCTTTTAATGTTCCAATCTCACATAGAACAAAAGGCAAAGTTCATCCATAATCAAGCATCACCAAAGACCATACAATATATACCATCTTACCTCGAGATGCTTTCCCTTTGGAGGGTTGACTAGGGGTACCACTAATCTTCGTGTTGTTTTTCTTGTTAGACCCATCATTGGCTTCTTTGTCTGTATCCAAGGTTGAAGAATCATCAGATGATGAGTCATCCTCGCCATCACTCCATGCCCATGGCATTGGCCTTTTCATGGTATGGCGATGACTCTGAGGCAAATATAAACAAGAAGTCAACAACAACAAGGTGCCAAGATTTAGAACCTCATAATGATGACATAAACATATAACTTCAGTATCTATGCTGAATAAACGAACTGAACGAGTCGAATAGTTCGATTGCTGAAGTTTAGTTCGAAACCATAAAAGAGCTTCGTTTGGATCGTTCACGAGACAAACGGAACTCAAACCAGTTTTAATCGAGCCCTTCTCGAGTAGCTTGAGTTTCTAAAACATCGCAAGTCTAACGATCGGAGCAGTAGTTCGTTCAAGCTTGATTCGAAAGCTTCACGAGCTTCAAGAAGATGATCAAGCTTGGTTTGTTCATGCTAACAATATTATCTGATGTGACAAACTAGAGCTTTTTGGTTCGTTAATCAGCTCTCTCAGTATCCAGCAAAATCAGCGTATTGGCTAGACCAGGAGATCCTTATAACCAGGAATTGAAGTAGAAGAACATAAGAGAGAGAATACTCACCGAATTGAGATCTATCGTCTGCTCCAAGCGCTTCCCAATTGCAACCAATGGACTCGAACTGGTTTTGGCCTTATTTTTAGGGCTTGCAATTTTGCATACAGAGTTGAAGCGATGCTGCGAGAGGGATAATTCCGGGTTTGGGTCGGGCTAAGCGAAGGCAATTGTCCATGGGATAAATTGTACTTCTATCCCCTTCAATTAGTCTAATCTCTCGAGTAAGCCTATATGAGTCTTTGAACCATTCAAACTGATATCCACCTAGTCCAATTGTGGATTTCCCATCATTGTTTTTTTATCGGCAAAAGTAATATTTTATTAAGGAGGAAAAGGGAAGGGGATTCTAACTAAAGGTTGGAACATGCAGCCAGCCAGTTGGGACAAAACCTAAACATCCTACAAGGATAAAGCCCAACGACCGCTACTAAGTCCCATTGAAAACATTCGTTCCGAGGCTTATGATTTCATCCAAACAAAGGGTGAACGCCTCGATTCAATGCGTTATCAATTTCAAGAGATCTTTTGGAAGGGACTCTGCGACACTATCTTTGCAATCTTAACCGAAACGGTTGGGACAAAAAAAACTAAAGGTTGGAAAGTGCAGCCAACCAGTTGGGACAAAACCTAAACATCCTACAGGGACAAAGCCCAATGACGGCTACTAAGTCCCATTGAAAACATTCGTTCCGAGGCTTATGATTTCATCCAAACAAAGGGTGAACGCCTCAATTCAATGCATTATCGATTTCAAAGAGATCTTTTGGAAGGGACTCTGCGACACTATCTTTGCAATCTTAACCGAAACGGATCGCATTCATCAGTCTATAAGGAATTTTTATCCGATTTAACTCACCCACTATTTTTTAAGATACAAAAAAATTTGATTTTCAATTATAAACAAATATTGATAAAAAAAAAACTATATTTTTCAAGGGATAATATTCCGTTGGTTGTTTTTCTAAAATTAATGAACAATGTTCTTAACCATATTATAAAAGAAAAAAAAAAACCACATCTTGTCCATCTATGCACCGTATAAATGCACTTAATAGTTGGCGGCAAAACGTTCCAGGTAACAACTAGATCGAATGAAAATAATGAGCCTCAATCTCTACCTCAGTAACAGAACAGCTGTCGTTGCTGAGACCGGGAATCCAAATTTAGGCTGAGTGGATATCAATTCTGATAATTTAAGGGCTCAATACGATGAATCGATGGATTAAAGACGAAATAGAAAGAAATCGGATACTTGAGGGGATAAAAGTGAAATTTAGCCTCATCTATGCATTTGGTGGGTTTCTTTCTACGACGCCGTTTAATTGGGTTTTTAAACTTTCAAGGCCATAAAACCCCAAATTGACTTAGGTGAGTGGGTGGTTATTTCCTCGGAAGCCCCAGTCGACGCTTGGTGTGTTTCCGTCCTGGCGCCGCCGCAACGCGTTGTTCCCACAAGGTTCCCGTCGAATCCACTCTCGCTCTTCTTCTCTCTTTTCTTGTTTTTCGTTTTCACGTTCCGTAGATCTACGTAAATGTAGCTCTATGTGTTTTTTCTTGGTTTATTCACTTGTTGATTCTAGTTCTTTGAAACAAGTTTTAAATGTGGATGAGTTGTTAATAGTTACCATGGTGATGAAAAAGATGTTATTTGTATGTGCGTGTGCTGATGATTTCAGTACTATATGTAGCTTGATGCTTGTAAATGAACTCAATAGGCATTTGGGAAAGGGAAAAAAATGAAGGATTGTTTAGCTAAGCTGTAACTCGGGTTAAGCTATCGGGATGAATGGAATTAATTATGCCTATCAGAAGAAAAAAAAAAACTCGGGTTAAGCTATCATTTACTATGTGTAATTATTCCCACTGCATTTAAAACTAGTAAAATTATCATCTTTTCCAACGAAATTAGTTATCTTTTTGTTCATAAAACGTGAGATTGGACAAACAAGAGCATTTCCTTTGAGGAGCACTGGAACCTTATTGGGTTCTTCTCAATAACCTGCGGTCTTATCCAGGTTTTTAGTGTTCGTGAAACAGGTATTAAAAACCTTCTGCTTTTTACGTTGTGGAGGTATGATGGTAATGGGACATGGTCATGGTTTGGCATTCTTATCTAGATTCTAGCCTTCGATTAATGGCAATGAGGCAGAGGCTGGTTTCCTCCCTGCGGGTTTTGAATTTTGAATGTTTTGTTTCTTTTACTTTGTAATGAGATGATATGAATGACATTAGTGTCCCTATGTATCTGCTTGTTAGTCCTTTCTCTCGCATTTTAATTCTGTTTGTATTATCAGCTATCACAGTTATAAGTTAAACCTACTCCAGTAGTACCTCTCTTCATTATGGAGAGCAAAGCAGATGGAAAAGATGGCTCCTTAGTTTTGCTGAAGCAAGGTGCTGAAGCTGTAAGTTCACTTTTTCCCTTTTCTTTTAAGGGCTTTCAACGTCAACTAGATGTTGCCCAGCTGTTTAACACACATAATCTAGTTGCTTGGTTATGCAGTTTCTAGCAAATTAATGTGCTCAACTGTTATTTTGTTGCTTGTCTGTTCCAGCGGGTTTTTGAGTCAACCTTTGTGGGAAGGAGGTCCATTGTTAAGGAACGCTTCTCAAAGAAGTATAGACATCCAACTTTGGATTCAAAGCTTACCATCAAACGCCTAAATGCTGTAAGTCTTTCAAAGGGATTTTATTGGCCGTCTTTTCATCTTTAAGAGGTAATGGTCTGGTCCTCAATGCTTCTTTAACTTTCCTAATCGGTTTTGTGAAGCAGGAGGCTAGATGTACGACTAAAGCTAGACGCCTTGGAGTTTGTACTCCAGTGCTTTATGCTGTTGACCCCATCCTACATACCCTAACTTTCGAGTATGTGGAGGGTCCCTCTGTAAAGGACGTCTTCCTCGACTTTGGATCAAATGGTGTTGTGGGAGAACGAATGGATGACATTGTAGTGCAGATTGGTGATGCAATTGGCAAACTACATGATGGTGGCCTAATTCATGGTGACTTGACCACATCAAACATGTTGATCAGGGATAATACCAATCAGCTGGTGGGTCTTATTTCATAGCGTCCTACTTTTCCACTCCGACTTTGCTTTACGTATTTAGCTATGTTTTTATTTATCAGTATCCCTCTCCTCCGAAGCCACAATTCAGTATTTAACTATTTATTACCAGTCTGTTCTCAGCCAAATCTGTCTTCTTTCAGGTTCTCATTGACTTTGGCTTGAGCTTCACTTCAACTCTTCCGGAAGATAAAGCAGTTGATTTGTATGTACTTGAACGAGCTTTGCTCTCTATGCATTCTTCATGTGGGAATGTGGTAAGCCAAAGGGATACTTGTTCTTTCTGCTTGTTTTCCATATGATTTTCCCCTGCTTTGGAAGTTTTATGTTTGCGAAACTTAGGAAAGAAGCGAGTGTTTCCAGATTTCTAACTGGTGGCGTTCTCTTCATCTTGCTTATGTTATATTGTTATACACTTCTGTAGATGGATCGGATTCTTGCTGGATATAGGAAGTCTTCAAAACAGTGGTCATCCACCCTAAACAAACTAGCTGAAGGTGCAAATTCTCCCTCTCATATTTTTGGATCTGTTTTATTGCATTGTTCTTTCTAAATATGGCTAGTTTTATTTTCTTCTTTTCATACCGACTCACTACTTCTTACAGTCCGCCAAAGAGGTAGAAAGCGCACCATGGTTGGGTGACCTTCAACGATCCTGTCCGCATTAAGGTAAGTGAGATGTTTTCGTAGACCGACTAATGAAAGAGTACGACTTATGAACAAATTCTGTACTCTGCCTGCCCCTATATTTCACACGCGTATCTAAGTTGTCAACTGTATTACACCGTGGCACTGACTAGCGTGTTTAGTAAAATGTCCATCCTTAATCTTTGAATTCATATCAAGTTATAGGCATTATGTCCTAGTGAATCTAGATAGGTTTCTCAAACATTTTCCATGTTCTCCATCTTTGTCAAAGGAATAGACTATTTGAATTGCGTAGTGATTGTTAGAAGTCAAACTGGTGGGGTATGTGTAGTGGTAGGGTCAAATTATGATTTTGCTGTATAAATGTGATTTGTGGCCAGATCTTGTACAACGACGTTGGAAAGGTCTTATCCTGGGTTAGATAACAATATCTTGATATGCTGGATGGGTTGGCTCCAGTTTCAGAATAAGACAAAATTATCTTTACTAGAAGTATCGTCTCACTTCATATTTTGTGGGATTTCCGAACTGCAAATCTACTTGTGCTCAAGCAGGATATATCTCTTCGGTGATCTTGAACTGGGAATTAATTTCAACATGCTTGAGGGATTAATGTTGTTTACCTTTATCAGGTGAGGCAATACCACAGATTGCTTGGATTAGGGAGTTATGGCAATTAGGCTCCTGACAAGCAGATGTTTAGTGCAAAATCAATTTTTTGAGTCTAAGGACAGTTTTACAATCTCCACCTATCTACAGTCTCACATGTTTAGCACTTTTTACATTTGCGGATACAGGGTACAGTATGGGTAATTGGCCTTTTCTTTTTCCTTTTTTAGGCTAAAAAATACCTGTAAATTTTAATTTGGTTGTTCCTTGTTAAAGTCATCCATCGCTGTTGGAAATATACTCTTTCTGGTGCATGTCGTGGGTCGTGTACATCTTTCTCTTCAAAGTAAAAGGTGAAAGTCTTGAAGAAGTTAAATTGGATTTATTTTTATGCTCTGACATGGTTATTGTCATATGCTACTTGCTGTAGATATGCTTATATGTAGCCCGTAGGAGTAGTGCTGCAATGCTGCTTATGAAAGATGAAGGCTTTGGAAAAGGGCAAAAGAAAGTCAGTACAGCTGGTATGCGTAACGAGATGATTTTGAGTACTTTGTTGAAGACCATATTGTTGTAACTGTTGTGACTTATGGTTGTAATCCTAGTTTTCCTCAGCCTATCATATGATTCACTCACTTGTGTATCTTGATGATTTTTCTGTATTCTCATTTTAATTGTTATGGTTCCCCGTCCCTATTCTCCTCTTCAAATTTCCTGAAGTGATATAGTTCTCATGTGATCGCGTGTGAGATGTTGTTAAGCTACAGTATATTTTACCTGAGTTCTATCGCATTTGTGTCTCTGTCTTTCAATGCTCTCCTAGGTGAGTACTGTAATAATGAGATAATAGGGGGCAGGTATCGAAAGGACGGATGAGATTGGACTTCTGTAATTCAGGTGTGCTGCTTTTTTTAATTGTAACACCGTTGCTCAAAAAGAAATTAACTAGTAAAAATCTCTCTATCATACAAACCACACTTTTTTAGCTTGTTTCTTCCACACCACAGGCATTCATTCACAGTTGATCAATTTGGGAGAGAGATTATTCAATGGGGAGATATTGGTCTCAATGTGCACGACATATCAACGTGGCAGTATTTCATTGGGAATTGAAAATAATTAAATTCACTTAATGGCCAATGAAACAGTTTCACATTAGCATGTTGTGCACAATTTATTGTGTTTCTAGACTTTCTCTACTCCAAATCATTAAGCATTGGTCACATAATCTTTCAAAATGTCATGCGTTCCGGTTGCCACTCATCGCATTGTTCTTGCGTTCTTAATCCTCGCTCTCACGATTCTTTAATAGTTTGAGATGTGTTTTAATAATAGTTTTTACACTTTCGCTCGCGTACTAGCACGCGAATTGTGTGAGTTAGCATTATGCCCCAATAGTGAGGCTTCATGGTGGGTTTGGGTTGGGATAATGAGCCCCAAATTGATTACTCTCCCGGTATCAATTCGATTTTGTTTGGAACTTAGGAAAAGTAGGAGAAAAGAAAGAAAAGTTATAAAAAATTCCCTTCTATTGTTAGGATGGAAGAGCAAGAGGAGGGAAAATAATGAATTCAAGTTTTGTGAATACTTCCTCCGTTTCTAATTGAGAATCCCTTGTTCTGTTTTGGAATATTCCAAAATGATTGTCCCTCTCTAAAAATAGAAGTAGAAATTTGATAAAATTTCAAAAGTGTCCCTCATATGTGAATACAAATAGTGTAAAATAGGTCGAATATAAGGGCTCATTTGGATTCGGGATTAGGTTTGGAGGTGTTATGTAAGAAGGAGGGATTGGATAGTATGGGGTATTGGTTAATAAGAAATGGCTCACATTGATGTGATGTTTATGGAAGAAGTATTAAATAGTTGGTTGTTTGGATGAAGGATTAATAGGGGGTATAAGGAATGGTGGATGATGTAAAAAGTTGACAAATGACCCTTTTGCCCTTGTGTAGTTCCAAACTTAATTATGTATTATGTTATATATATAATTTAAAATATAATTAATATTTCACACTTTTAAGCCGTAATATTTAATTTGACAAACAAATTTACTCATTTAATAATATTAGGAAATAAAAAAGTCAGTTATAATTTGATAAAATTCGTTTTTTATTATGGTTTTTTTTATCCATGCTTATTTTTAAAAAAATATGACTTAACTATGCATTTTTAATTCCTAGCCGTTCATTCCAAAGCACATAATGTGCTCCCCGTGCATCTCCCCACATTAGATAATTGTTCCCCCATATAACAACAGTGCATCGTTCTCGTCGTCTTAGCTTTCGTCTCTCTCTGCAATACTCATCGGAGAACCCCTCTCTCTCATCATCTCCGACCACCTATTTCTCTCTTTCTCGCGCGCGGGTTCTCTCCTCACTCTCTCCTCCACCAATTCTCTCCCCTCTTTTCTGCGATTTGCAAGGTTCCTACTCCCTCAGGTTTTTTGACAGTGGCGGAGGCGAGTCACGACGGCGACGAGCAGTAGCAGTGGAGGAAATGGGTACCTCATCAGGGTGGGAAAGGAGGAGGATTAGGAGGGGTAGATTCGTCCGAAAGAGAGGGAATTTGGGGGGATTCCACAACAACTGGTCGAGGGTCGCCCATCGCTAACACCCCTCAGCCGGTGTTAGCTGGTGCAGTGGAATATAGGGTAAAGACAATACCCCCTGCCTTTTGGGATTCCAAACGGGGTATTAAGATGGGTCCCAGGTGTTATAAGGGATAACACAACACCCTTTATAATATTCCATCCAAACAGGCCCCAAGAGCAATGGTGAAAAGTAGGTATAATGGAGCGGAGGGAGTAATAATTTTCTTCCCATTTCCCTCATTTTCTTTTCCCTCACTTTCCATCCCTTTCCCAGTTCCAAAGACAGAGGAAATCCCAGGCTTTCCCGCCCAGATGAACAGAGGAGAGGCAAAAGGTAGTAACTAGTAAGGTTCTCTCTCTCTCTCATGGCCGCGGACGCCCTCTACAACACCCACGTAAAACTCCTAGCCATCGACTTCCTCTCTCTCACCCCAACCCCCTCAGACCCCCTCACCTTCACCCTCTCCTCCACCCTCCTCGTCACCCGCGCTGAAACTCTCGGCGTCGTCACCACCCGACAGCTCAAACCCGACAGGTTTCTCAAATTCAGCATCGACGACGGCACCGGAATCATCCCCTGCATACTCTGGCTCAACCACCTCACCTCCCCTTACTTCTGCCGCCGCAGCCCCTCGGATGTTCGCTTAATTGCCGATGCCGCCACCCAATTCGCGTCACGAGTCCAACTCGGCGCCGTTTTGAGAGTGCGCGGACGGATCACGGGGTACAGGGGTTCGGTTCAGATCACGGTTTCAGATGTGGTTGCGGAGAGGGATCCCAATGCGGAGGTGTTGCACTGGCTGCAGTGCATCAAGTTGGCCCGTAAGTGTTACCACTTGCCCCAATAAACATAAATTGTACAATTCCTTACATGACATTGTGCACAACATGCTAATGTGGCACTGTTTCATTCGTAAACCGTAAATGGGTAGATTGATATTTTCGAAGTACTTAAATGAAGCAATGTCCCATTGACATATTATGCATAATGTTGTGCAAATTGTTATGTTTGTAGCATGACTCGTATCTCATAAGCAAAATTGGTTTTCTTGATTTCCTATGGTTTCTTGTTACGTTTTCATGATCTCTGTTGTGTATACTATAAGATGGTCTACTTGGATAATATTAGCTGTTATTTGTAATTTGATTGTTCTAATCAATTCGGGGAAGTGTAGAGTGGCAGGAAATTATGTATTTAGTCTTTTTCACTTTAAAAGAGGGGCAAAATAGTTCTTGAATTCAATACATCTCAAGGGTAATTAATTATTAGCAATACCTTGATCCCTTTGCTCTAATTTCCTATAACAACCAGCGTTCCCTTAATGACAGAGAAAAAATGTCACTAGGGGGAGTAGCATCAGCTTTGTTCTTGAATCTCAATCAATGGATCTCCAACAAAAGAGTTAGAGAGGCTTAACTCTCAGAACAAGCGAATTCCCTATTGCCGTTTTCATTTAATGTGGTGGCGTTGTTTCACATAGCTTTGGAGGTTGGATTCAATAGAGGGTTTGTATTAGGGAACGTAACAGTCTGATCCATCGCTTAAAGTGCACACACGCCATGATAATAATCTGCAAGGAGGATATGGGGAGTAAGTGAATATTAAAATTATTATTAGGTGTTTTGAGTTTTGCCAGGCCTTAAGGGGAACTTTTTGAGTTGTGTGGTGGAAGTCTTTGAAGAATTCAGAAGACATTCAGGTGTAATCCAGGAGTGTTGACGTCCAATTATCTTGGGCTACCATTAGGTGCAAATCACGGATGGGTGAAGATATAGCAACCAGTTCGTGATGAATTAAATAGAAAAGTGGCTTTGTGGAAGAAGAAATACCTCTTATAGGGAGGACAGTATTGAGAAACCTACCTGTGTATTTCAAGTCCCTATACAAACTGCCTGTAAAAAGATGTAAAAGTACGTGGAAATCATGCGGGCTTGAGGAAAAAATGAAGAGAAAAGATGATAATGTTCTATCACGCAGAATTGGCCAGTCGCTTAGAGCAAAAAAGAGGGACATTGAAGCGTTGGTAGGTTGTTTTTCAAGAAAATGCTCCATTGGGGCGAACTGGTGGTGGAGGTTTGGGCAAGGAGAGGGTGGTTCTGGTTTGAGGAGCAAGCTCACAGTTTCAAATACAAAAGCAGATTGTTACCATGTAGAGTCCAGGAAAAGGCAGGGTGTTGCAGGGTCGGGATGACAGCTTATAGTATTTTCTCTTTAATCGAGAGTTTTGTTGGGACATAAGAGTAGCTAGGAACATGCAGAAGAAGCTTCTGGAATGATGTCTGGTGGTGTGGAAGAACACTGAAAGAGGTTCTTCAAAGGTTATTGCTGTCACATATGCAAGAAAATTTTAACGATTGAAACTTCATGTAACCTGTCTATTAGGGGGAGCGTATAGGAGGAAGATTGTTATCAGATTAGAAAATCATTTGAGGACATAAAGAAGAGATCTTTCATCTTGCCATATGGCCCATACCTTGTTATCATCTAGATGGGTTTTTGATGCTTATTCTTTTGGGTGATTTGGGTACAATTCTTTGTTTAGTGCCTCTTCCTTGTGCTAAGATAACAAAGAGAAAACCTAACTAACAAATGTGTAGAAATTATGCCTTGAGAAGCCCAAAAACTAGCTTCAAAGAAGAATTGTCAATATAAATTAAATAACTAGGCAAATTTGGAAAATACCAATCGTTTAATTTATATTTAAATTTGTGGCTGCAGACTGCTGTAGGCAAGCAAAGGATCTGCATTCTTGTAATTTGCTTGCACAAACAATTAGATGTGGGGTCACCTGTGTCCTTTTCAAGTTGTTTATCTTGAAGAAAAGGATCTACATTCGGCCCTCGTGCCTTGCATGTTTTGTGGATTATAATATGTTTGATTTGTAGATTCTCTCTTATCCAACCGGGCCCGGTCGTTATCCTTTCCCTTTTCTCTTGTTAATTTTACCTAAAACACATTCGAATCTATGTGCACTAGCCATCCTTATGGCAGGGTTGGGGAGCTAACTTCAATCTAGTAAGAGATAATGTGTTGGACTGTAGAGTTCTCATAGATTAGGATCACTCTTGCAGCATAGCATATGCCCGAGTGGGGATTTAGGTTACATCACTGTAGGCTTCGTTCAGTTGCCAGGAATATTGTACCGGAAAGTTATTCTCAGGAAAAGTTAAGTAAAGTGAAATAAAGGAAAAAGAAATCTATTTTCTTGTGAGTGTTCATTTGACAATTTTTTTTTTTTGCAGGAAAACTAAAGTTTAGTGGTTCATTTGCTAGGAAAAGACACTTATGAGAAACTTCTTTATTTTTATTTCTATGGCTAATTTTAAATAAAAATAACTTTAAGAGCTAAATAATAGGCTATCATATTTCAAAAATTAACACATACGGAAAATGTTTTTTATCTAATGCAAAGCCTTAACATGAAATGGAAAAATCGACTTGCAATTCCCTATTCAATTTGTTATATTATGAATGGTCATGCAAAGCTCCCATTTAAATTGACAGTCTTTGATGATAATCAACCATACAAATGAAGTTTAAAAAATAAGTAGATGATAACTAAATAAATAAATATTAAATAACCGTGCTTGATTAGTTGCCGATGCAAAAACTCACTAAAAATTAGTTACAAAACAAAATTAAAGACTAATGACAAGATAAATAAAAATACTTCCAAAAAAAATAAACTACTAATTTTTTTCCACAACAATTATCTCAAAAAGCACCATAATAGTCGAAATTGTTATTGCTCACATAAATCTCAAAGTGTTTTTCTAAGAATCTAATTCGTATTTTTTTGGTATTGGCGTCCACTTTTTTTCTTACCCGCCAATTATTTTGGCCTCAATGGAGAAAACTTTTCCCGTGACGCAAAATCTTATGCTTTTGGCTGGATCACTTTTGCAAGAAAGTAAATCTTGCAAGAAAACTTAAAAACATGTTTCCTACTACTTTTCTGGCAACTGAACACTACAAAAGTTATGGAAAAATTGATTTTCCCATCATTTCCTATACTTTCCTGGCAATTGAACGGGGCCGTATAGTATTCAGGCCAATTACATCAATTAAGTGGCCCGAATACTCGAAGTTATAGAACATATAGCAAGACATAACAGGGACATTTGTTGTACACCACAACATAACATTTTTTGACAAACAAGATCAATGCATTATAATAAAAGGACACAAATGGTTTGAAGTACAAACTACAAACCAAAACAACAAACAAAAAGAAAAAGAAAAAATACAACAGAAAAACCAAAAGCCGCAAGGAACCAAAAACGCCGGAATGAAACTCATTAACAACCCAATGTTCCTTTGGTAGGTGAAACTCATTTAACAATAGGGTCAGGCAACTTGTAAGTTGGACTTGTTTACAAGTGCATAATGAAGACGACCTTTTCTTGTACTTGCACTCAACCACCTCAGCTGCCAGTTTGCCTGC
>BPLS01000190.1:4389-43980 GCA_019656275.1 Rhododendron kiyosumense | reverse complement strand
CTCTCTCTCTCTCTCTCTCTCTCTCTCTCTCTCTCTCTCTCTCTCTCTCTCTCTCCATTTTGCCTTGTATTCTTTATTGAGTTTCTTTGGAGATGATCGCACATAGATCCTATTTGTTGCAAGTGGAACACTTACTTTTGTATGTGTTTGTAAAACAATTTACTAGAGTAGTCTGCATCAGAAAACGTAACATCTGAGTACACAAAAACCCAGAGGTGCTTTGGAAATGGCAGTTAGTATTCCTTGTGCCACAGTTATGGTATGGAAAATGACATAAGGAGAGAGCCATTCCAAATACAAAAGACCAAAACATAAACTGCTTAAAACGGTTATGAAATCCTTGCAAGGGGTAAAACAGGGACTCTATGTTTTGGCTTGAGATAGTTTTTTGAAAAGCTGAAGAAGAAAAAAGAAACAGAAACAAAATCAAATTCCCTCTCAAGAGAAGGAGATACTTTGCTCAACCTCAAAGTACAAATCAAAGATCTATCTACCCTTTGGCTGCCTCATTTGTCTCTGTGATACTGCCCCGTGTCCTTGCAGCTCGGGCAATTCTGGCAGCAGAAAAATACAGATTATAAAAAGTAGAGTTAAAATAGAAACCATTTACAAGTTTTTTTTTTTTTTTTTCCTGTTGTAGTTATTCATTTTGCGGACAGAATTCAATCTTATTGTTTTGAGAAAGCTTCATTTTCCATGTGGATTTATGTTTTCCTAAATCCCTGGATGTGTACACTAATTGCAGGTCAAGCCGATTAAGTAGGTTGTTCAAATTTATTTGAATAACTAACGCGTTTCAAAAATCTATCCAGGTTTAGGTTGTTGATGAGTCAAGCATATCTCTCAAATCAAATCAGCACTATTTTTATTTGAATAGCTTATCGAGCGAGCAGTGGGCCTTTTCAACTCTAGCATAAAAAATAATAATAATAAGCAAGCGTAAAACCAAATACGAATTTGATGATTCCATAATTTAATGGGAACATCCAAATTGATAGGTTGATGGCTAGAATCCTTTGCATGTATCCTTCGTGGCACATAGGTAAGAGGATAAGGCCAAAAAAAGACATGGAGGAAAAAGATAGGTGAATCATAACTTCATCATGCCACTATTGAATTCTAATGGAGTACATTTTGTGTCTCACTCTGCATATATCTTTCATGTCAATGGTTAATTGCATTGAAAACAAACACTCCCCAGTTCCAGTAGGACATGAAAGATTGTTGGCAGCAAAGGGCCCCCTTCTTGTCCTTCTACGTAAACTCTCTCTCTCTCTCTCTCTCTCTCCATATAAGATTGCCATGTTAAGGATGAGGGGAGTTTGCCATGTTAAGGATGAGGGGAGCTTTGTTTTGACAACTAGGATTAATAATACTATTGTTGTCTCTATAACTGAATAATACTATTGTTGTCTCTATAACTGGGTGGGTGTCCCCATCAACTTACAATCTCCTCGAATAATTACAGGGACTCCTAAGTTAACAATCTGATAAAACCTCTATTGACCTAAAAATTTGATGTCTGTACTATGAGTCGAATCTGTAAACTCAGAATAATAAAAGTCTCTTCTTGTCGCACACCGGGGCTCTCCTACTATTGATGCATGAGAAGCTACAAATGGACCCCAATGGCTACATTAATGCTAGTGGAAGCTTCACTAGGGAAGTGGGTTGCATGGGTTTGTTAGAGATTCCCATTTTGGGAGCTTGGGCTTCTTGAAGCATTCTACTGTCAGTATTTTATTATCCTAGAATGTGTAAACTGATGCACTCTTTGATTGCTGGGGAACCTTGAAATTTGGAAAAAAATAAGTCTAGGTTAGGGGAACAAGACACAGTCTCCCACATGTGGCATGTGAATTAAAGATTAGTCAATTAAATTCTTGAGCCTTGAGAGCTTAATCCAAGAAATTACTTTGTTCAAGCTTAGGTTAAAATAATTCCCATGACAGATTGCTTTGCGACAAACTAGGAGATCGCGTGAGCTTCGCTAGGGCTAGAAAATTCGCAAGGCCCTAACAAGATCCTACATTGATGTAGTAATTAAGCACTTTTCCATGGGAAGATACTCCTGGTTTACGAATGCTTCGTGCTATCAAATTACAAGAAGGTTTTACGAAATCGTTCTTTCATTTATGAAAAATGGAATAAGTGAGAGCAATTAAAATGCCATTTTGTAGTAATTCACTTAGAATAAAGACAAATGAGTGTTGAAGTACGAAGGATATGAAATCACTATCGAATAAGAATATCAATCAACAAAGCTTAAAACAGTTATACATTTTGTACGACCCTCTTTTATGATATTGTACATCTAGTTCAAAATATGGTAATGGTTAAAAGGTTAATCCATACAAACGTACAAATTCTATTCCATTCGCAATCTCGATAGAGAGAGAGAAAAGGAAACCTAAAATATGGGACCATTTCCTTAGCTCCAACAGACACTAGTCTAGATTGGGCCAAAAAGAACCTCAAAATTGTTGAACAATCAATCAAACAATCACATCGTTCTAGTAAGCATGAGCATGTGAAGCTTTTGAGGAGATAACCAGACTTCAACTAAAATGCTAGAACCCTAAATATTGTGGGATAATCTTTCAAATACACCTGAAATCTACATCGGACAAACAGCCTTTGCCATATAAAATTCTATGTGTTCAACCCTATATAGGTATAGATGTCTAAACAATCCAACAACCCAAGTTGCAACTGTGTGTTTCCCATTACAAAAATTTCCTCCACAGTCCACACGTCCCTTAGAAAAATTAGGATCAGTTTGTGTCCATCTCGACTGATTGAATCTCAAGGAATTAGACTAAAGATCTTGGCTTCTCCTTGCTGGCAACTCTTGGGGTCATTTTACTTTCACCTGTAAACGTATAAAATGGCTATGAGAGAGACTGGAGAGAGTAGTCCGAAGTGTGCAAACTGGCCGGAACACCTTGTATTGCAAGAACCAAGAATAGAAAATTTACAAAAGTTCACCCATATAACTTATTTTGGAACACCTTAGGCCTTGTTTGTTTTGGGGTCTGAAAACTTCTAGGTACAGTCTCCAATAAAATTTCTCTATCTATCTATCTCCACTCATTACTTTAAAAAAAAAACCTACATCAAAATACAAATTTTTTACCAAAAAAGGAAACATACATTTATTAGAAGACCAAATGGGAAGATGGGCAGTGCTTGGATTTCATATCAACCATTACTTTATCGACCACGGAAAGAAGTACTATTTACGAGAGAACTGGTGTCCACAGATTTTGTTCACCCACCAACCATATACTTCTATCTGATTTTCTTTTTCAAGCACTAGTCCTCAGTGACCTCACCATTATAGCAGCAAATTGCAAATGAGGACAAGGTTTACACATGGGCAAGGAGGTTGAACGCAATTGTATTCAGAGAAACCTATTGGATGATCTAACGTTTCTTGATTCTCAAAAAGTAAATATTAATGCCTCTTATTAAAGTCTATGAATATGGACGGAGTGAGTTTATTTTCTATGAGGTTGCATGTTCAAATTCTATATAGGTCAAGCATTTCAAAACTTTGAGAGTATTGGAAGATTTTTAATTTTAAGGCCCTGAATTTAGTCAAAGTGCGCAAAAACTAGCCCCATTAAAAGTGAAAGGGAAAGAACGGTGCTGTGCATCTTCAACCCATCTCTAAAATTTCAAAATGGAGAATGAATGTGATATATTGAAGGGAGATTTTGTAATTTATTCTCACTTTTTGAATTTTATGAAAGAGTCTAAGATGGATCCATCATATTTTTTAAAGATTTTTTCTTCAACATGGGAATAAAGTCTCTATATTTGGAGAACCAAAAATAATTTAGAGATCCAAATATTTAAAAACTACAATGGGTCCCTCCTAAATACTTTTATAAAGTGCAAAAAGTGAAAAAATTTTATGAAATTTTTTTTCTAATATGTCACATTCATTCTTCATTTTGGAGTTTGAGAGATGAATTAAAGATGCTAGGAGGAGGTCTGAGTGTCATTCAGGGGGAATCAGGGTCCAAAATCCAAATATATCCATTTTCCCCTCTCCTAACTTGGTCGGGCTTCGACTTGGGGTTAAAAAAAGCACAGAGAGAAAGAGAGAGATTAGAGCTCCCTCCTGCACTTTATTCTCTTCAAATTCGATACTTTGCTGTACTCTCAGAACGAGGTTTAGAGCGAAGGACCTCCCCCATCTCTCTCTCTCTCTCTCTCTCTCTCTCTCTCTCTCACATTGTCTTGTGACTCTTGTTCTAACATCAGAATCTCATGGTATTGCCTCTACCCATCACTGTTGTCCCTCTCTCCGCATTGCCCTCCGAGTTTATCTGTTTCTTTTTTTCATTCTTTTCTCTGTTTTCTCTCAATTAACCGTATCACAAAGACAAACACAGAATCCCAACTGGGTTCTTTCCATCAGTCTCCTTCTTTCAATACCCACAAACGCAAATGCCAAAATACTGCCTTTATATTTCTAACCTGATAAAACATAGGCCTCTCTACTCTGTTTCAAACTATAGAGCACTTTCTTGTTCCCTTTTCTTTGTTCTTGGCATTTTCATTGAGAGATAATCCAGGTATCGATATTTTCCTTCAATAAAAATATAATCTTGGTCAATTCCATCGATTTATTCGCATTCAAGCAGGACCCAGAAGGCTCAATCAATAGTCTGAAGCAAAATCACAAGTTTCAATATCTGACATCTCTATGTAAAGCTGTGGAAAAAATGAGAGATGGGTATTCCAAGAATAGCAAGGTTGGTTGTTGGCAAATCCAAAACTTGAATGTCTCTCATTGACTTTGCTTGTCTGCATTGTGATCTTTGAAATTTGCTGACTTTTTATGATGTTGGTGAAGCTTTCATGGCCCAAGTCCCTGGTCAAGAAATGGTTCAATATCAGGAGCAGAGCCGAGGATTTCCACGCAGACGACGTCGTATACGAAGGTTCATCTTTTGTCTTCAAATTTATATTGCCCAAATCCAAGTTAGGGTTCTGATATTGGAAATCTTGGATTTTACATTTAGATTTTTCTTTTTCTGCAACTTCTTCACTGACTTGCTGTGGCTTTTACTTAAATTTTAATGTGTTCTGCCTTTCCGTTTGCAGCTAAAGATCTGTTATTTGTTTTCTTCTTTCTGAATTTCAATCAGTTTATGGTTTTGGATGCATGTGTATTGTTTTTGTTCTTTTGTGTTTGGATGTGCAATTGATTCAGAAACAGTGGAAAAATCACAGCTTTAAACAGCTTTATGTTTTGTTTTGTTTTTTGTCTTTTTCAGGTGGTGATCAAGAATGGAGGAACAAATTCACGGAGAAGGGAGCATGCACTATCAAGAAAAACAAAGCAGGTTCAGTATCATGCAATCAGTATTCCTTTAGACTACCACGCTAAACCCCACTAGATTTTACCTAGATCAATTCAAGAACAAGAACAAGAACAAGAAAAGAAAAATGGTAGACGGATTTCGCCGACATTGATGAGTCTAATTTTTAACAGAAAGGTCAAGTAGGAAAAACTCCGATCGTGTACGGCGAAGTAAAATTGACATAGAGGCTTCCCAAGTTACAGATCTGCATAATTATAGGTGTGTTTCTATTCTTACATACTATTAATTTGTCTTGGATTTACTTTTTTTTTGTTAATTTGTTGGTCCTTACTGTTTTCCCTTTTTTCATGTGGAAATAGGATTTTTGTAGCTACATGGAATGTGGCCGGAAAATCTCCCCCAAGTTATTTGAATCTTGAAGATTGGCTTCATACCTCCCCTCCTGCCGACATTTATGTTCTTGGGTGAGTGCAAGTAATAAAATGTGGTGCTTTTCTTCATTTGGACTATGCATCTTTTGGGAAATTTAACTCTTCTATTCGCACTTAGGTTCCAAGAGATTGTTCCTTTAAACGCGGGTAATGTCTTGGGCACAGAGGACAATGGCCCGGCTAGAAAATGGCTAGCACTAATCCGAAAGACCCTAAATAGTCTTCCAGACACAAGTGAGGGTTTCCGTACACCTTCGCCAATTCCTAACCCTATTGTTGAACTAGATTCAGACTTTGAAGGATCAACGCGGCAAAAGGCGTCATCTTTTTTCCATCGTCGGTCATTTCAGTCCTTGAGTCGTAGCATGAGGATGATGGATAGCGACATGCCATTTCCAACACCCCAACTTGACCGTCGATTCAGTGTTTGTGATAGAGTTATGTTTGGGCATAGGGCAAGTGATTATGACCCGAATTTTAGATCATGTTCATCGGATGATGAGATTGGGCCTGCAGATTCACCTGGTACCCCATATGTCTCACCAATCTCGTTCAATGGATCTACTTCAATGGAGAGAGATAGACAATCAGGACAATCAAGGTACTGTTTGGTTGCTAGTAAGCAAATGGTGGGGATATTCCTCACAGTATGGGTTAAGAGTGATCTAAGGGACGATGTTCGGAACATGAAAGTTTCTTGTGTTGGAAGAGGATTGATGGGCTATCTTGGAAACAAGGTACATCTTTTTGGCTTTGTGGAGATTTCCTGTAATTTGAATGTGAACTTTAATCTGTAAGTATAATGGCAGAAATCTTATGCACTTGAGTGTGCAGGGTTCAATTTCAATTAGCATGTCTTTGCACCAAACAAGCTTCTGCTTCATTTGTAGTCATCTAACCTCCGGGCAGAAGGAAGGCGACGAGTTGCGAAGAAACTGCGATGTCATGGAAATTCTTAGGAAGACGAGGTTTCCACGGGTTCATCGAATTGGGGATGAGAATTCCCCTCGAACAATTCTAGAGCATGAGTAAGAAAGCCCTCATTTACCTAGTTTATGATTTTGGTGATTTTGAGATCTCTAAAAGTTACATGGTGTAGAAAACATCTTGACCATCGTTTCAAGTCATCTACTGTTTTGAGTGGTTTTCTTCTATTGGGGAGAAATGCACGCTTTATCTTACCTTGATCAAAATACTGAGTCGTGTTTGTTTCAACGTAGTCGGATTATTTGGCTTGGGGATCTGAACTATCGGATTGCACTTTCTTACCGATCTGCAAAGGCTCTTGTTGAGATGCGTAACTGGAGGGCTTTGTTAGAAAATGACCAGGCATGTCATAGAATCTAACAAGCAATTTTACCTTATTTTAGTTCTCATTTTACGTACATGATTCTATATTATTTTAGTATAATGCATGTGAAAGGTTTCTTTCTCTTTAATGACCAATACTTGGAACTGTTCAGTTTGAACCTATGATGGCTTTTCTCAGCAGCTTCGGATAGAGCAGAGACGTGGACGTGTTTTTGAGCGATGGAATGAAGGAAAGATTTATTTTCCTCCCACGTACAAGTACTCAAATAATTCAGACAGATATGCCGGAGATGATATGCACCCAAAAGAGAAAAGGAGAACACCTGCATGGTAATCATTTCCTTCAATTGATTAATTGAAAAAAAGAGAGGCTGCATTGAGAAAACGCTTGAGGAACATTTCTGAATATATCTGTGTAACTGTGCAAATAGGAAATATATAGGAAATTGGTTGTTTGTCACAATTGTGACTTTCTGTTGAAAGCTGATAATTGGAAAGCAGAAGCTTAAAAACATCACAAGGGAACTAGATTCTCAAGAATCAGTTATTTTAGCATTTTAGAGTTGTTTTTGGCCCATAAGTCAAAAGTAACTAGAACCTGTCCCAAACAGATTGGCGTAGTTCCGAGACAGAAAGGCATAAGCAGCTGCAGATAATCCATTACATCTTTCCGGTGTGAACAACTAATCTGGCTTTGTTTTGCATGTGAAGGTGTGATCGTATATTGTGGTATGGCAGAGGCCTACACCAAATATCTTATGTTCGTGGAGAGTCCAGATTCTCTGATCATAGACCAGTCTATAGCATATTTTTGGCAGAGGTTGAGTCTATTAACCGTAGCCGAATCAAGAAAAGCATGAGTGGTTCTAGTTCTAGGATCGAGGTGGAAGAGTTGTTGCCGCATTCAAATGGATACACTGGCCTTAGGTTGTATTAAGGAATTGATTCACATGATCCACATTTGAGTAAGCTCTCTCTCTCTCTCTCTCTCTCTCTGTACCTTACTTTTTGGATTAACGATTATTCGCCTTTGTTCTGTAGGAGGGAATGGTACTGTTCAACAGGCACAAGCCATTATAAGGCTTCAGAATGTCTTTTGCCAAGAAGGGCCTGGTACTAGTGATTTTCTTTTATCAAATAAAGTTCCTTCATTTTTCACACTTCCAACTGAAAATGTCCTTTTGGGCAAATAAAAGGTTATCAGCTAATCTAGGAACTTGACAAAGAATTTTGGCATCTTTGTGGATCAGTTCAACGTGACTGAGGCCATCACTTAACTTGTCCTCTTAAAAGAGAGAGAGAAAAGTAGAAACTGATGCGAAAATGACTCGGGAGCTGGGTGTCTTTTTATCGGTCCACCCTACGATGTTTTCCATAGCCACGAGAACTCACATGTAGAGCAAAACAGCACGCGGGCTTTTTGTTTTTTGTCCATTTGAATTGGACTTTACATTAAAAGAAAGTACCCTGGCATATTTTGTGAAAGTGTTTTGTAAATCAAGTTGTTTTTAATTATAGTTCTCAGATGGAGGAGATGTTTTCTTTGTCTTACTCTTTGGTCCCCCATTTGCAGGTTTCGCTATGAAATCTTTGCCTCAGTGGTGATAGAGAATGTTGGTTGCAAGCTGCACTTCAAAGAAAAGGTTGGACCTTCATCTTCCTTTCTTCTTACTCCACATTCGAATCTTGTATCTGTCGAGGGAAACGAAAATGGAACGGAAAAGAAATTACTCACGCATATGGATTGATCTGTAGGTCGCTAAACGAAAAAGGATTTCGTTTTGGACAAAAATCTATTCACTTTCCTGCTGACATTTTCCTAAACCAACCAAAAAGAAAGAAATTAATATCTCCTTTTTCTTGCCTATCTTTTTTCACTTGCCTTTTATTTTCCCTCTACAAATCCAATATTCTCACACAATTTTTTGCCCGCGACCCCTTATGTCATTGTCCCATGCCTTCCTCAGTTCAGTTTCCGACTCAAAATTTTGTCGATGATTACTCACAAGTGAGAACATGTCGCCGTTGCACAAGCAATGAGGTAAAAGTCTAGTTCATTCTACTTCAGTGTTCATCTTGTTATCAATAAGTGAAACATTTCAAATTTTTATTTTTAACTGTCGAGTTTTTTTTTTTTTCCCAAAGGTTTTGCAGGGTGAGTACGCCTGAAAATGCAGGTTCGCGGTTCCTTGGTGATTCAGTAAATGAAACTCATTTCAGAAAATCAGAATGAAAACTAGGGAATTTTTTTTGTTCTGAAAGAAAATACCCCCTAAGAGATTCTGACAAAGATCTCATGAGTTTTTTTTTTTTTTTTGGTAAGTCAATCTCATGAGGTGTTTGTTTTCTTAATTTTTACTATTACTGGATGTATAGAAAATTGTGATGGATGCTAATTGCCTCGTCATAATCTACCTTACGATGTAACGGGTGTCAAACTGGACCGTTTGATTTGTCGAATTGTAGGCTTTCTATCCTCAATTTTATGATCGGAATCGTTCACGGCTTTGACTTCTTTTGATTTTCGAGATTATGCTAAAATTATGTTGATCATCAGAATATACCTACTAAGCCGCACATCATGGTGCTGTACTGCTGTGGGTACCAAATCCCAATCCCCCTCATTGGTGGGGTCGTTGTTACACATGGCAAAGCATTAGGAATTTAGGAGAAATAATGTGTGATTTAAAGACAGTTTTTAGGGCCTAATGTGCTCTGCCAAGTAGCAACAATTTTTTAACCCAAAAGGCCTACTGGTCAAGATTTTTTTTTTTTTTTCCTCTTCAAAGGAGAATATAAGTATAAGAATTACATAAAATTGGAAATATCTTCACAATTATTTTAAGCTCGATCCAACAACTAGGCCCATTAGGGGAAGAAACAATTCCGAACACATCCGCAATCATTAAAAATTCAACCCAATTGCAAGACCTCTCAAAGGGAGAAATAAACTCAACAAATACCAAGGAAACATACTCACACGTAAGTATGGAGATTCGAACTTTTGACCTTTTTTGACCTTGTAATTGGATGCAAAAGTCCTGACCTACTAAACTAGCCGCAATTGGTTTTATTCAAGGTTTGGGGTTGCTCTCTCCTTTTAAGGTTTTATGTTCGAAATCTCCAACGTGTTATCAATTTCTTTGGTACCAGTCCATAGAAGAGTTTATGCTCTTACTTTAATTGGGATCTCACAAGTGGGCAAGGAAATTGGCCCAAATTTTGTTAATTTTAGAGGACCACGAAGTTGTTGCTGATATACATAAAGTTAATGTCCGTATATTTTTGGAACAAAATAAAGTTAATTTGCATGCAAACAAATTATGCCATTTATGGGGTTATAAAGCAGCCCAAAAAACCAAAAAAGATTCTCACCAAAAAAAAATAAAAAATACAAAGATTCTTTACGTGGTCATCAGTATTTGAACCACCGGATTTCCCTCCCTCCCTCTGCAGACAAGACAGCCACTTGTATTTATTTTTGTCTTCTTTTGGGATTCTCTCGACCCTCAAAAACGAGGTTAATTTAGGGATGACAATCCCACTGGAATTGTTGGTTAACCAAATTGTTACGAAACGATTGGTGCGGTTTTTAACAGAATTTTTAACCGTGATTTTGGTTTTGATTATTGATTTAAAAAAACCGGCCGATTTAGTTCCGATTTTGATTTTATATGATAATTGAACCCAACCATAACCCAATTGAAATATAATTACATAAAAATTCTATATATACCTTAGTTAGGGTTTCTAAAATCACTCTACCGTGTATTAGTTTGTTGAAAGTTTTATGTTATTTTGACAATAAATGTTTGATGTCTTTGAACGTATGGTGTAATAGTGCATTAGTTTGTTAGTTTTTTTGAATATTTTGTGTCTTTAGCTCTATTAAAAATTTTGACTACCGGTTTCGGTGAAAGACTGGACTAAAATGGTAACCCTGATTTTGGTAATAATTTAGACAAAATGAAAATCGCCAATTTTGGTTATGATTTTGGTTTTAGGTATGTGTTTCGAATTCGGTTTTGATTTTGGTTTTGCCAATAACCTAATCAAATCGCACCGTTGCCATCCCGAGAGGTGATGAGGCTTGGGGCACGAATTCCTCACCACGAATTCCTCACCACCAGACATCAATGCGGGTTTATATGTTTGGTTTCAGGCTAGCTATACATCAAGGTTTGATCATACTCATAAATTTGGTTTTAATTAGGCTATACATGCACAATGAGAATTCAAAGTCAGAGTCTACCCCATACTTATGACAAGAAACAGAACGCCATAAACTGCATGCAAATAATTTTTCCTTTGGGAGGCATACAGCTCTGTACCTCCACCCCCATTTGATCCTACTTTCTTCCCATATTTTACTTCTGTATTTTGAAGACTACAAAATTCCAAGCTTTTTTCATTTTCTACAGTTACCTCAAAAAAATCTTGGTTGAAAAGTCGGGAACAGCTAATTTCAAATTTCGCATAAGAAAAACAATGCAATATAAGGTCAATTCTAGTATTTTACCCTAGTAATTAAAATAGCAATGACGTAGAAAACTTGTAGGAATTCCAATGGGGAAAAAGTGATCTTTGAGAAACGAAAGCAAATTTTGTGCAGTCGAAAAAGTCCATGACTATCACCATCTACTGGGAATTGCGATTGATTTGCCACTCTCCATGCACGGAAAAGCCCCCGTGACCTTAGCGTAAGGGTTTTGGTAATGTTATGTTGGAGAGAGAGAGAGAGAGAGAGAGGGAAATACCTCAAGTGGAAAGAAATTAGGTGGATGAAGACATGAAGTTCCTTTTCAATACTGAATTTAGGGGGCGTGATGTCACAGTATAAGGCTTTGCATGCCATCAAGTGCTAATATCTCTTACTCTTAACTTGTAATACAAGTAGTCAGGACTGCCTGCCACTGTACTCTCTCTCTCTCTCTCTCTCTCTCTCTCTCTCTCTCTCTCTACACAGTGACTTTTAATCAGAGAGAGAGTGACAGTAGCAGCAGGCACACACGAGGGTACGTGAAGGCACTGAAGGGTCAGTGGACTCTGATGGAGGTGTATGTATGGGTTAGTGAAGTCAACAAGGCAACAAAAAACCGGAATGGGAGATGCTGCCAATCGACGGCTCGGATTTTAACCGAGCAATAGACGGTTCAGATTTGTATGCATTCAAATTTGATCCAAACTATTCGTGTCAAGATAAATGATCAGATCGGCCACTCTGTACCCGCTCTACAGAGAGCTACTCGGCTTCGAGTACTCCTACTGAATTCTATCAGTCCACTGACTGGGTGATTTCAATGAGGCTTAGGTCATACAAGCATAGTATAAATAGGCTGCAGAGTAAAAGATATAGGTCCAATTTTCAGTCAGTTTACCTCGGATGTGGATCCACAACGTCAGCTAGCATTTCCTCGGCGGCCCCTACTCTCTGGAAGTCTCGTAGGTTATGTGGATTTTTAAGGAAATTTTTTGACACCCTTCCCCTTAGCCTTGGGCCTTCCTTGCGTCATCCAGTCGTCATTTCATGTGAAAATTCCAAATAGATAAAGTACTAGGTTGAAAAAACCAAGATGGCGCTGATTGCATGATGACGGTGGTAATTATGAGCAAATCTTTAGAAGTATCCAACCGTAGCTCAGTCCAATTCACACAACCTGTGTAAGTATGAGCGAAAGCAGAAATACGAGCGTGAAAGTCCATTCGAAAAAAACATCCTGATTCCAAAATTCGTGAGAGCAGAAGCATAAAACGAGGATTGAAAACAGGAGCCGAGGCTATTGCCCGAAAAATACATGACCCAATGTATTAGCCTATTTCCTCCAAGTGTATGAAAACCGACGTATCCTATACTCAAGTTTGAAAAACAAGCTTGGGGTTGTTGATCTAATGGATATGCTATTGGCTAAGTTTTGATTTTTCTTGCTCTCTGCTTGGTTCCCCTTTTCCTATTGCTTTTGCTGGGTTTTCCATAGACTCTTATTAGCTCAGTGAGTTAGCCCACAATATCTCTAGTGGGTTCACAATGGACCCAAAAGGCCCATTGGGTCTTCTGACAGTAAGACTCCAGAAAACCCCTTTAACGCAAACAATGTTCAATGCATTGCTCCCCTGAGTTCAATTGGATCATGGATTTATGGAGGAAAAATTAAAAGTTCAGAGAAAGTATAACTATAACTCTATAATCATTTGATATTTTTTTCCCGTTCCGCTCAGCATTTTCCTTTCCCTCCCTAAATACACAAATTCATGATCAAAATACAGGAGCAAACATGTCGACAGAGAGTTTATTGAAATCTAGGTCGTACAAAAATAAATCCATTCCTGAAATAAAACCAGAAGTGAATCATTGTAGATGATTACAAGCACTGAGGCAGTGGACTTACAGTAGCTGAATCAACTAACGCCTTCCAAGATTTCCTCCATCCAAAAATGGAAAACAGGCAGAGGTAACCCCACCAACAGCATTACAACTTGCATCATTGTTCCAGGGAGCCTAAAACAACAGTTAACCATAATGTGTTACTTTAGAGATGAAATTAAAACCATTTAGGTTGAGAGCCTCAAAGAACCAACAAAAAGGCAAGGTAATCAGGTTGTAGTACATTGAAGAGCATGGAATGGAAGTAGAACAGACATTCAGAAGGATAAAGGAATCATATCTGCCATCCCTGAATCACCCAATGCTTTCCCTTAGCAAACCACCAAAAGCAAACCCTGGTCCCTGGCCGGCAGAAATGTGGAGGTCAAAATCTAGTAGGCTCTCCAAAATACAGGTGCCACCGCCTACCATCGATGAGATATAGCCAGAGATCACAGTGCCCAGAGAATTAGGAAAAAAGAGGTTTATACAACTATAACGGTATCCACCTCCAATTGATGGGGGTATGGGCGGTAAGCCAACCATATCATTTTGGGGAGTGATGACAGTAGCTATCAATAACTGCTAACAGAATAAATAGAGTTCATGCAGAATTCTACTAGAAGCAATGGGTATTTCTGAAAAGAGAACATGTGAAATTCATTCACTACTCTGTGCTACATTATTTAGCTCCACAGTGAGTAATCCAGCTTGTCTATGACTGCGGAAAAGTTTATAGCTGAGATGAATGGAATGCTGAAGTAGTAAGAATCATCAACAAAAAATTTTACATGCTATGACTAGTCCGAAAGGAAGTACTATACTTCATTCAAATCCAACTAAGCCCACAACTGTTAATTGGGATGGCAGGAGTACCACATACCAAAAAGCTTCAAAGCTGAATGATACTTCAGGCTCTTAAAATGTATCAAGAAGATAACGATGATGATAGAACTCAATCTGTCAAACCAGATCATATGTACTTAACAAAGAATATTGAAATAGGTAAACTTAAATCCAATCTTAAGTCCACTAGTATAGACAAGATGAAGGGCCTTTAAAAGCATAATAAGGTCATCCAATCAACTGAAACGTTTTCCTCTTCAAAATACTTGAGGCAGCCATCATCACACACACACAGAGACGACTAGAGGAGAACCATGCCCATTAACCAAATGGAGACCACTGAACGATACTAAAAGTGTAGTCTTAGAAATTTAAAAGAGATAAATCAGATACCTTTGGATGATGTAACAAAATACACAACATTTGCAAGACAACAAAATTGGACATAACCATCAGACAGGAAGTAAGAATAATAAATTTGTTATCTCCCAAATATCCAACAGGGAGGGAGAGAATAGGAAAATGTCCACCTGAAATACTTTAAATTTAATGATGGATCAATAGGGAATAAAGGAAGCTTTGATTTTATGTGCATAGGAGACCATCTCACCTTTTATTTGTAGAGGTGAGACAGGTTGTCTTCATTCCACAGCATGAAACAAACTGGGTGTTTAACGAATTCTTAAGAACATCAACTATCATGCGAATTTGGCAGAAGAAGGTAGTCCCTCCTCCTTTTGAAAGAAACAAATAAATAAAAGAACACACCAATCAGCTAGTGAAAGACATGGAACAATTCTGTATTCGAGTTCAGCATTAAACATAGAACATTTACTTAGAAGATTCAGTAAAAAGCTGGCTCAAACAGGAGTCAGAAACCTCAGAGGCAAGTGAAAGTGCAAACAAATAGCAATAGTCCTTACCATAGCTGGGGATAGTAAAATATACAATCTCAGACTTTCCATCTTTAACTTTCAGCGACAACATACTTCAGCAAGCAGAAACATTTCAACCATGTCATGTAGATATGAGCCACATCAATGAGTCATAATGATAACAAAACCATATGACTTTCTTATATATAGTAATCTAATCTTACATCATAAACACATATGAGAGTTGGCATGTTCAACATAGAGATTCCTTTTCGAGGAACCAGTAGAACTGTACAAACCCACAGTGAAAAACCACCCATTGTGCGCGTAAGTGCAAGCCAATCACAAAAACCTCACAGCTATGCACTGCCACAGTTAGTACAAAACCTAGCTAAAGCATGACAGGTTGTGCTTCTCCAGTTAAAAACCAAGCTGGTCCACCACATTCTTCACTGGGTGGGACTAAGTTGCATCCCTTGAAATGAGCCAGATGCTTTCTCCATCTCATTGTCAATGGCAATCTGCATATCCCGGCACTCTACAGTGCAAAATGCACGCAAGTAGCTGCACCAAAACATGACTGACTTCTCAATATTTTGTTTCAATACAGCAGTACTTCAAATTTAAGCATGGAAGAATGATATGTAAAACAATACGGAAGTTTAACTCGGTTGACAAATCATGATTACTCCAATGACTGCAAAACAACATAGAAGTTTCACTCAATTGATAATCATCATTTTATCTCACTTTCAGTTAGCTGACCTCACAAATCCCGAAAATCAATCAGAGAAATACAATATAAATAACCTGGATATAAAAATACAGTTAACAAAGTTAAGTCAATAAGATATTCAACGCCAGTCTCATTGCCATCTTCATTGAAAGGTATGCAACACATATTAACCAATTGAGTCACCTGAAGCACCAGATTCACGAATGAAGCGGTCTTTCTCTAATCTTGACAATGAAGCGTACAGTGAACAACCACAAACCACCACAAATACCACAACTTCAATTAGCAGGTTTTAAGAAAAACAAGAAGAGCAAAAAATCCTGGGTTTTTCATATTGAGTCAGGCTTTGGTGGGATCTGCTTTGACTTATTCTTAGTTGAGGCTTAGTTGCCAGGAAAATAGGAGTTTGTTGGGCATTGGACTGTTGGATTAAATTGTATCTAAAGCTATTCAGCTATCAATAATTCAAGTTTAGTTCCCAATTAGTCTCTACAGGTTTTTAGCCTGATCCTCGTCGAAGTGGATTAAAATCAGTTTCAATTTTTGCTATAGCTAAGAAAGGAACATAGACTTAACATATTCCAAGAAACAACAGTCCTTCACAGAAACCTAGAACCAAGAAAGTTCAAATTCAAACAGAAAACGCCAATCAACTCAAGAAAACGTTGGGCTTGTGAAGCCCAGTTCGATTTGGTTCGCACTTCGCTAACTACAGCAGTGACTATAAGGTAATAGATGGTGTAAACCCTACGTTATAAAAAATTACTAAACACAGCTGATGTAATTTATATTCCATTCGTAATTAGACACTTAGTGAAAACTGGTGTGAGCCACCCGGTTGGGGAACCATGTCAAATATTCGTTTCTTTCCTTAGTTTTTTACGTGCAGTGTTTTCTGTTAGTTTGGCCGATTCTCAACAGAAAATTCAGAAAGAAAGAAAAAAAACCAAAAACAAAATGCAGTACATATTAAGCAAAAGAAGATGAAAAACTAAACAGAGTAGTAGAAACAGTAGGAAGCAACCGAAACGCTATACCTATACATGAAGACCTCGGCATTCTCATTGATCTGCTTCTTGCAACGGTAACACCTGCCGAGAAAGTCCCCGACCGGCTCTTTCCCTCTCGAACCGACGCTCTCCTTGACCGGAGACGACAGCGTCAGGATCCTCGGCGGCGATGATGCTTCCACGGACTTCTCCGAAGCCCTGGGAGAAGCGTTGCTCGGCCGTTTTCTCGAAGCGGCTGCGCGGCGGTCCATCCAGCCGCCGTCGGCCGATTCTGGCGGCGGCGGGAGCACTCCGGTGTCTCCCAAGCTCGAGGAGCGGCCGATTCGGGAACGTTTCGCCGGCATTGTCGGCGGGGTTTGGGAAAGTAGAAATTAAGGCTAGAGAGAGAAAGTTAGGGTTTTGGAGGGAAAGGCCGTACAGGAAATGAATGAGGGGAACAGAGGAGCGGTTGAAGGGAGAGAAAAGGGAGCAGAGGAGTGGACTGATGAGAGAGGGAAGTGCTGTTGCTACACGGCAGAGCAGGTATTTATAGGCTACTGTGGGGTCCGGTGGTGCCTTTTTCGTTTCTGGCATCTAGCGTTTTTCTTTTTTGTCTTTTTTAATCAAAGCTTTTGTCTTTTATAGTCGGCCAATGCTAGGAGGGAATTGACTATTTACACTCCATTTTTTTTATTCATGTTTTCTTTTTTGTTTTTTTAGTGTTAAAAGAGTTTTTTTTTTTTTGTTAAAAGACAAAAAAAAAAAGGAGTGTGAATATCAATTTCCATACGAAAAATATAACTTCAAAACACAACTGCATTCAAAGTGTTTTTTTTTCCCGCTAATATTGTACACGTTAGCGAGGGTTAGTTCAAAGTTATTCAATGCACATGATTCCAAATAAATCGGATAGCTCCGATCGAACACGGTTAATTATATCTGAAGTTGTGACCAAAACTTGTGTCCCTAGACATTTTGTTTATAGTTTTGATAAATGATTTTTCCACATTTTTAACCTCCAGACATATTTTTTTGTTTTTATTGGCTTAAAATTATCAATTTATCTTTATCTTTCACTTATGAAGGATAATTTTTAACTTTATATGAATGAAGATATACGAAGTTATAAAAGAGAGGTGCAAAATCTATTTTACCTTGGTTTTGGGCTCTTTTAAAAGGAAATGATGTTCAGGTATATAATACTCTATTCTGTGGCTTTTCTGACTGGGAGCAGGAAGAAATCTTCATATTGTCAATAACAGTAAAGGAGAGTAATGATATGAAGCGATATAAGAAATCTCTATATCTCTTTTAGAAATTTCAGGGAAATTAGTAAAATGCTCCCTACTAGTACAATTTTTCTTTGCTCAAGAAAAATAAGGAAAAGCAGTAATAACGGAGGAGGATATTGCCCTCATAATAAACTTTGAGATTTATTTGTTTTTGTTTTTTTTTTTGAATTTCTTAATGGAATCATAAAATCTTACGGAGTACTATTTTCTTAGACAGTGTGCTAATAGTTCCGAGCAGGTCGCGTGGGGCTCACGTCTAGGATGTTGGGTGTGCTTCCTCGTGGCTTTCCTGAAAGTATTTTGCTGAAATCCTTGTCAGTGCCGAATGACTTTGAAATGAAATTTTCATGTTCAGAAAGAAGAAAAAAGACCCGATTTGTTTGTTCAATATCGAGTTTCCAACTTATTAAGGAAACCAAGCTACTTGACAAAGTTTGTCTCAGCTCCTTGAAAACAATACTTGGGCCTAGGTGAACTGAAGCTACAAAAAGTGAAAGTTTAGTTATGAATACAAGAGAAGAAATGTGAAGGAAGGAAGGTGCCCCTCATGTTTGTTCAACCCAGAGGCACCCACAGGTATCAATGACTAGATCATGATATTAATCCCAACAAAGTACGGTGACTAAGATTCAGGATTTCCACCACACGGGCAGCCCGAAAGTACATTATTTCGGGGAAAACCACATGAGAGACTCTCATTTCAGACGAACTACAAACAAAAAATAACACCATCTACAGATCTGGCAAGCCCTTCCCAGCTTTAGCATCGTATGTCTTTTCCAACACCAGATCCATCGGAGTGTCCTTTGGGCCGGCTGTAAATGGAAAAACCAATCACATGCCACTATATCACGTTAGTTGTTCAAAGACAAATTTGATCATGCAATTGACATGAATGACCCCATAAAAAAATGAAATCAAGGAGTACAACAAATATTCAGACAAGCAAATTGTTTTCAACCTAACAGAACTATTCGATGCCGCCTGTCACAAGCCAACTTAATTCCGTGCACGCACAGACTTGCAAAAAAGGGCGAAAACACACAGAATGTTGACCGTGACAGAATCAAACTTGTTCTACTTGGTTTCCATCCAAAAATCACTCATCTTCCAAAATATCTTTCAATGTCGGACATGTCAAATTGGAGCTCAGATAGTTTTTGGCTTTCTTTTTTCCTTAACTATGCTATCAAAGAAAAATTCTTCTCTCTGTATTTTGTAAGTCAAAAACTATTCTTCGAGCTGTGTTAGCCCTGGGAATATGGAGTTAAGAAATCACTACATTACAATTGGAAAATCCCCATGGAGACCCAGCTTGACATATGAAAGGCTACCCAAAATGATACAAATGTTGGGAGGATCAGTGTTTAGGAAGAAACAAAATGGCGTGTAGTGTGAGTACTAGAGAGTAAAGCCAATCAAAAGAACATGAAAAGAGAAGCAACTAGTGCATATGAATCTGGTTAGGCATTAAGTTTGTCCAGAATGACTACAATAATATTAGATTTCATCGTCTAAATAGCATGATGAAAGCTAAAAGTACTCATTCATTTGTGTATATTACTACTGATTCTTGGCTACAACAGAGAAGCTAAATTTGGTAGAGGATTACGTCAGAATCCAAATAGCATGGAGCTACCTCATGAGTGCTGACACGTTCCGTGACACATGATGCCTAACAACTCGGTGATCATGCATAAGAAGTGGTTGAAACATCAAATAGGGAGCACACCCAGAATATCATGTGTGCTTAGCATCTAAAGGACCAAAGGGATCAATAGTTCACCAAGTCCACAAAGGGGCTTAACGAGTACTCTGTGGAAGCAAGCAGACCGGTAGAGCAGGCCGCACTGCGGCACTTAAAGAACCTAAGCTCTTAGGCAGACTTAAGCACACCAATTGCGCGCCAAGGGAGTTGGGGGTGTTGTGGCTTGGAAGGTAGAAATGCTTTTTGTCATTTGAGTCATCCAGGCCGTTATGTAGAATCCCGAATTACCAAGAGTCCAAAACATATTCCATAATGATACGCTTCTAACAATACCCAACAATTGCCAGAATATGCAAATATTTTGGAATGAGATGCAAACCATGTGACTGCAGTTCCCTTATGACATTGAGTGCAGTTCCCTTACACGACCTATGCATCTTCACCATAGTTCTAGCTCTAGTACTTTGGGATCGGCAGCCTCACTGACATTGTTGTTTGCTACTCAGTAATTCAGTATTAACCAACTTTCATGCAAGAAAAAAGGGGGCAAAAAAAGTGTTTTTTTGCAGTAAACAATACGCAATATTTCCAAGAAAATAAGCAGTTTCACGGTTCCACGTTCCCAGGAACTTCAGTTTTTCAGGCAAACAAACTCCTAGAGGACGGCACTGGTTTTATCTTACCTTTGCTTTCTAGGATTTTACAGTGTCCAGATGCGAGGAACAGATAAGGATGAGAAAAAATAACCACAAACAGCAACCAAGCAGTATTTTAGAAATCATGCTTGTAGCATGTCATGATATATCATATGCATATCGTACATAATACTATGGGATGATCGATGTCATAGCAACAGAGTGCAATAGCTTAACCCTCACACAAGGCTATATCCCACCCACCCATAAAAGAAATGAACTAATTTTTACTAGCATTGACTAACTGCAATATCAGCTGTACAAGCTGCATAAAAACAAATAATGAGCAGAATATAACACATGTTGAGTAATGCCCAAACACATATTGCAGACATGCAAAAGAGTACACAACATATAATGGGTGGTTAAGGTGGACAATACCAACTGTAGGCCTAGGGGTAGTCCTCATCTTTAGGATCTCAGGACGAGGAATTATAGACTCGGATGCTCCTATCCCTCGGGATACTCTTACTTTGGTACCATCTTCTAGATATTTCATTCCAACCTTACAAGGTTTCCTGCATTAGTTAACATCAATTGCCATTCATTGAAAACAGACATGGATGAAAACATAAGACCACCCATGATTACTCGTTCATAATATGAAACCATACCCTGTGACTGGGTCAACAACCTGAACATTTGAGACATGAAGGGGGGCTTCGACTGAAAAAATCCCACCTTCATGACCTTGGCCTTGCTTGATGTGTTTCTTTACCTGCAAAGAAGGTGGAATATGACAATTAGAAGACATACAGTAATCCTGTCCTCTGTTGCATTAAAATTGTTGAACAAAATGCTAAGAGTCTAAGACTTCATGCACATCCAAGACTGAACAAAATGGTCAAAGAGATAAATAAACTGTGAACACTTAGTGAAACAGGGCACTTTCTAACGTAAATAATTCAATCCTAAATCAACAGAATCCCCCGAATTACTTTCCACATGCTATGGTCAGATGCAACACATTCTATGGTGGAAATATATGAAGTTCATTCGTCCTTATTTGGTTATTGCCCCTCTTACTCTAAACAAAAGCAGAATGAAAAAATCAATAAATCCATATATAGCCAACCTTAGTTGCAGGAACCACCTATGTGGGTGGCGAATCCTCCTCAGAACCTCGCTCTTGCGCTCCCACGTCACTCTCCTAGGAACCTCGCTCCCATTGAGGAAGGAACCCGCTCCCAACTAGGATAGAACCTCGTAGACATATAAATCCCAAAAGAAACAAAAATAAAAGATACCAAACAAGAGAAAATACAAAGCACATATAAGATAATAGAAAATTAATAACTTAAATTTGCTCAAGTACTTAATATAAGCATAATATTATTAAATAACTAAGACAATATTAGCAATTGACATGAATGATGAATAATAATATTTCCTTTTATTACATATTTATATTTTCATGTATTATTCCTAAACGCTCCCCGTGGCGCTCCCGATTGAGGAGCTTCTATGATCCTTCGTTCCCCCGCCTCCGCCCCTGATCCCGCCCCCGCTTTGTGCAACTAAGCATCCAACTACAAAATTCTAAGCATGACAACACGAAACCTACTGCAAGAGTGTCAAACAGATTCTTCAATCCTAACAGCAAAGAAAAGGTTATATTGAGGATGGAAATAAACGAGTCCATTCATTAGTGCTCCTCACCAGATTTTTACCCTCAACAATCACACGATTTTGAGAGCGGATAACGCGCTTAATAACACCAGTCTCACCTCTATCTTTGCCCCTTATTATCATAACCTGCAAATTAAGACACAGAAATAAAAAGACATTCACTCAAGATGACAAAAGAGAAAAGGAACAGACGAATACACTAATACAAGAATACTCTTAGCTCATCTCCTTACATTATCTCCTCTGAGAATTCTCCAGTGGTGTATGAGTTTCTGAGCCGCTTTCCAACCCATCTCCAATTAAGGCAGTAATCCTGGCAATATACACGCGAGATGGATAATAATTACTAAACAAACATAAAAGAGAGGAACAACATGACGATTTAGCAGTTAGAAAAATCCAACATCAATTGCACAGCCAAGCTCTTTATCTCAAGTCTAAACCCATTAGAAACCAGTTTTTGGAAAAAAAACATAAAGGAATTCTTTTAATAACTGAGTGTTTGGGCCAGCTCACGCGTACCTCGACTAATCGCTGGGGAACCAATTCCAGCCGTCCACTAGCGGGCAGTCTAATTAAAGCCGGGGCAAAGCCCAATATAGACTGCCCCATAAAAGTTGATAGCATTTTCGAACCTCAATGTTAGGACTGGGCAAACCTTTTAAGTCCCAAGTCTTGATAGCGGCTCCATAAAAGTTGATCGCGGTATCAGACCTCAATATTAGGACTGAGCAAACCCTAAATCCCAAGCCTTGAGCACCATGAAACCCCTTAGGGTTAATAGCATAAGCATAAAGGCATTAGTGAAACATAATCTACCCATCCCAGCATGGCAGCACCCCATCATGAGGGATCATTCTAGGCCACGCTTTACACTGTAGCTTTCAAATTCGAAACCAATATCAAATCATCGTTGATATATAATTGATACATAAAACCCACAAAAATAAATAAAAAATCTAAGAAGGCCCCCCAAAAGAATGGTACTACTGCACATGCTTTAGTTGATTCACTCCCGGTGTGTGGATCGGTCAGGGCAATACTCTTTCAGGGAGTAATTGTTGAAAAACAGCAATGAGAGAGAGAGAGAGAGAGAGGTACCTGCTTGATTTTGGGCTGGTTCGAATAGCGGAGTAATTGGATACGTGTGGCGACGATTACAGAGAAAACCCTAGAATTTTATCCTTGTCTCATTTCTGCCGTTAATGGGGGTAACTGAGTAATTTTTTAGGGCATGTTTTGCATGCTGTTGACACATGGTACGTATTGGAGGATGGTACACATAGTTTATGTGGTCTATGTGCACTCATTAGCGCTCTATGAATAAACAATCCTTCTACCAACCCACACACACTCATACTCAGAATAATGGTGGAGCCTGCACACATTATACATTCAATGTGTGGTTCCACCTTTATTGTGAGTGTGAGTTAGGGATGGCAACGGGACGGATATTGACATATCCGAATCCGAACCTTTCATCCGACTTCCGAATCCACCCTGATCGGATATATTTTCTTTCCTCCAAATCCGCCCGAATGACGAATGGAGATCCGATCGGATATTCGAATTTGAAAAAAGAAAACCAAATTTTTTTTTATCAAAAAGAGTATTCGGGGACCGATCGGGGACCGATCGGGGCGGATCGAAAGCGTATTTTTTATTTATAAAATAGATTTTTGAATATTCGGGGACAGCTCGGGGCGGATCGGGGATGGAGATCGGATTCGGGCGAGATCGGATCAGAGGCAGACTTACCTCCGAATCTGCCCCGATATCCGAAAAATTCGATCCGTTCGGGAAGGATAACGGATCGAATACAGACAGATCGACCGAGATGGCCATCTCTAGTGTGGGTATGTGAATGAGTGGAGTGTTAGAATTACCGATGAATAAAACAAATAGAAATACTACTAACACAGATAAATAATGCATGGATCGTGCACTGATTACGATGTGGGATCTACTATGGGTCCCACAAAAATTATTCGAGTTATTCATTAAATTTAAAACATTATTTCAAGGGTTTCCTGTGAAAAATTAATAAAATTTGATACCTGTAAATGCTCAATTCAATCATCTTACTTTTCATTATCCTAAAATTCAAATAAAAAATTAAATTATTGAATCGAGCACTTATAAGTTTCGGATTGAACTAATTTTGTGAGGAGACCCTTGAAAAAATATTTTACATTCAATGAACGGATCGAATCATTTGTGTGAAACCCATAATTGGCCCCACACTGCAATCTATGCATAGAATTTGTGCACAATTGCTATGTGAGTAGCAGCTCTCTAGAACAAATTCATGAAGTCAATAATGTTTGATTATTGATCACCTATATTTATATTATAAAATAGAGAGGTTTATGTTAAAAATGTCTAGACATATACAAAAACAACCTCTATCACTATAATAATACTGTACTTTTTATTTTCTTTTACTTCACGTCACTATAATTTTCTCGGGAATAAATTGTCTTGTATCAATTTGTTGACAAGTGGCATAACCTTATGCATTCATTTGATATACGAGAACTTTAAGAGAACGAAATTCGTGTAAAAGCAAGAGTGCCGCAAAATCTTGTATTTTTTGCCGGTCAAATTTTGAAGGAACGCTTGCTGCTAATACTAGTGACAAAATAAGAGACGTGGCGCCTACAATTTCCTACTAATTGAACACATTCCCGTACTTTCTTTTCCTTTCCCTGCAACTAGCCTTAGGCCCCGTTCAGTTGCCAGAAAAGTACAGGAAAGGATGAGAAAATCAATTTTCCCATAACTTTCCTAGTGTTCAGTTGACAGGAAAATTCTAGGACTTATCAATTTAAGTTTTCCTGCAGGAATTACTTTCCTGCAAAAGTGATCTTGCAAAAAACACAAGATTTTGCGTCGCGGGAAAAGGAAAATGAGTAAACACTCACAAAATTTTCCCGAAAGTTTCTTTTTCCTAACAAATGAACAACTAAACCTTAAATTTTCTTGCAAAATTCTTTTGTCAAATGAACACTCACAGGAAAATAATTTTCTTTTTCTTTTACTTCACCTCACTTCACTTTTTCTGAGAATCAATTTCCCACATAACTTTCTCGACAACTGAACGGAGCCTTAAGAAAAAAGGAATTTGAATTATATGGAGGAGTTAGAGCTTTGCCTTATAAAATCAAATAAAAGGGATTTCGAATCATTAGGAGTAATTACCTTTTTCCCTAATACATCCTGCTATAAATTATGGAGTGCGATAAATTCACTTGCTTTAAAAAAAGGAAAATAACTTTTACACTCTCATTTTTACCCCCACACACTCTTTTTTTGTCTTTATTTGGTATGAATTTACTCTATTGTCCCTTAATGTGCAAAAAAGTGAATTTATGAAAGAGTAAAAAGGTAAATTCACATGAATAAGGGCAAAAAAGAGAGTGTATATGATAAAAATGGGAGTGTAGAAGTCAATTCCCAAAACTAAAAAAAATAGAGGAACCTTAAATGAGATATCTCATCCTGAAGGGAAACAAAATAATAGCACGACGAAATTTTGGAATCTTCTTTGAAACTAATGCAGATTATAGTGCCACTAATGTAGATTATAGTAGTGATTATGGAGAATAAATTCCTTCTGTTGGCCGCAAAAACTATGGATTTTCCATCGCTATGGTCATGGACAGTTGTATTCTCATTCAAAAAATTAGCTTCATTGGATATCGACAGGTGTATCAAAATTTAAATTTTGGTTTATAAAAGGGATGGTCATGGACAGTTTAACTTGACAAGATCAGACTGTCCATTTTAAAATAAACTAAAATTCAAATTTAAATTGATATATTGATATCCAATCAAGCTAATTTTTTGCCCAAATATACTATACTATGGACCCTACAAGATGAACGATTCGAATTGTAACGATAAGTGCATGGTGAGGTCAACAATAGGGTATGGTAGTGCATGGTGGGGTCAACAATAGGGTACGGTGGAAAACCCACCGTTTCCACCGCCAGCGAAATGAATTTAATCACATGATTATAACACAGGTTTAAGCATAATGATGCTAAGAAGAAAGTTTTGCATTGTTTATTTTCGTATTTTCCTTCAGGGGAAAAAATTGGTCTAATTAAATATTCGCGGATGAGCCGATAAATTAAAATTGATTGCCCAGAATAAAAATTTCGAGAAAAGCAAAACATCCAAACAAGGCAAACCACGTTTTTTCGGCATGTCACAACCACTCACAAACTTAAAATTCATGAGTGGTTTGGTCATGCTCAAGTGCCTAGAAGAACTTATCCAATGCAAGGTGGATCCGGTACGGCAGGCCGCCCTTGAACCCTGTACTACCGTCGATCCAGCCGTCCATTTCGGTAATGTATGCTGCAGATTTAAATCTAAGGTTGATTGTGTATATTAGGTGTATACTCTCTGGTAGATTTTGTATATTAGGTGTATACTCTCTGGTAGATTTTGGATATCGGATTCCAAATTTGCTCTTAAGTTATTTTTTTGGAAAATAAATAAAGACTCTTTTTGGAAAAATCTTTGACAGAAAGATGCTCTTCCTCTATATAAATGGACGAGATATTGGAAGAAAAGAATCCATCCATTTAGCAAAGGACGAAATGGCCAAGTTATTAGCCCCCTCTTGCTTCCTTTTCCTCTTTCTCGCTGTGTTAGCAGGTCCAAAATTCTTCCTTTTGTATTTTTGTCGGTAATCGGATTTCCGGCCGACTTGCATGTATCTTAACTAATCTATTTTGTATGTGTTTTGCAGGCACGCTCGTCGAGATGACAAAGGCACAGGACAAGAAGGTGTGCTTCGACAACTTTGTTTCCTTATCCGCGGATGCTTGCGAAAAGGCTTGCAAATACTATTACAAGGACCACCTTCTCCAAATATTCAATCCTCGTCCCTCTTATCCCAAATGCGTTTGCAAATTCTCATGTTACCAGTCAAAGGGTGAATGCGTCTGCCCATTTTGAGTCATCTTCCCAGCATAAGTTTTTAGAACAGGGGAGGACCGCACAACTCTATTAAAGATAATTTATTTGTAGATCCACAGAACCACAGTGTTTTTTTTTTTTTTTAAATCTCTAATAATAATTCGTTCGAGCACAATTCGAATCTCAACTTATCGGTCTACCGTGTTCATGTTATCGTCGATTCGATCGCTCTACAGTGTTTCTACCATTTACTTGTTCGAGCCTTATTGGAAACTTTAAAAAAAAAAAAAACCGTTATCGCTCTATAGCGTTTTTGTTATCAATTTCTTCAAGCCTTATTGGGATCTCGTTTTAATGTCTTTTTGGATAACTTTGGAAACCCGCCCCGGACAGACCACATTGCAATGGAATACGGATATTCAAGCAATTTTAATAGAGAGATTGAGAAACGGGTCAAGTTTTTAATTCCGTGTATGATGCTTGGTTTTTTTTTAGTATCTCCATGCACTTTTTTTTTTGTTATCGGCCATCCAAACAAAACCCATGAAAAATTAAAAAAAAAACAACAAACGCATTTAAGATAAATAAAAATGCAGGGAAATAAGAATATATAGGCGAACACTGATTTTATTGAGTTCTTTTTTTAGTAGTACATGGGCAATGGAAAGAAATAAATGAATTTCTCCCACAGCTTTATTCTAGGGACTGCACTCGCCTTCTGTTCCATTTGGGAAGCGCCAAAAACAGCACCCTTCTTAGATCCGGTTCTTGAATGCTTCCACTTTGGCTGTACAATAAAAAGATTTAGCTATTAGAAAAACAGAAATTTGTATAAAAAAAATCAGTAACAAAAATCTTTTCGTATAACGTTGGGCATTGAAGAGATTGGATTAGTTACCAGCAGCCTCTTTGGCGGCGCAGTCGGTGTCGCACTTCATTTCGCAGAAGGTGGATCCGTTGCCGGAGGACACGCAGTCTTTATGGCAGCCGCCATAACACGTCTTGTAGACCTCGCCGATGGCTTGGGCCTCCTGCACCTGCACTGCTGCCATGACGGCCATGCACATCAGCAGCACTGCGACAAACTTGGTGGTGGCGGCCATTTCTGTTTTGGGTTTGATCGATCTCTCTGTTTGATGTCTGCTTTGTTTTTTCTTATTGGAGCTTTTGTTGCTGTGTTTATTTGAGATCTGATGGATTATAGAGGGCAATGGGCATGGGTTTTTATAGGAGGGCTGTAGCTTTGTTTGGGTGATGCACACCTTGAATCATGGGAAATTTGTGGTTTTCATTTGATTTCTGACAAGAGTGGCTTAGCTGAAAACATGGGCTTGCTATAATTAGCCAGTAGAAGAGAAGAAATCAAAGGCCTTTCCCGTAACTTTCTGCGGGTTTAGTTACAACTAACAGGCTTACCGTATCTTTTTTTGTAACTTTTCGTGTGTTCAGTTACCAAAAAAAATTGTGGGACACATAATTTCAACTTTTTTACTAAAAAATACTTTCATGTAGAATAGATCCTGTCAAAATAAATGAATTTTAGTTTTCTTGCAAGATTCCTTGTCAAGAGAACACATATATATAAATTAATTATTATTTTTTACTTCACCTCGTATCACATTTTTTGAAAAATCCATTTCCCACACAACATTCCCGACAGGCGACAACTAGATGGAGCCTTAGATTGCAAAAGTTTGGCTTGACACGGTATGCGCCCCCATGTCTCGTTTCCGTTTCTATGTCGTGCCATTTTTTAGAAGCATCAGCAGAGCACCTACCTTGTGTGTACTGGTCATTGTTTTGAGGAATCCTCTCGTAAACAAAATCCTTACTTACCCAAAAGTCTCATATGTATGGACTATGGATTAATAGTGCAAACGTTGCACTCAATGCTCTATCTGCATGATTCATGGCTTTGCATAAGCTTGAATGACATGTCTAAAATGGAGGGACCATATGTCTACTTGGGTCTAATATATTGTTTATTGGCTGTGATTCATTTTGAATCGAAACTCGAGTTGCTTAATCCGCGACTCACCGGTATTACTTTTCCTGTTGAGAAATTGCAAGAACAAGACTTCAAACTACCAATGACTCTCAACTATTTTTCGGACAAGTTTTTCCTTGTTCATGAATCGTAACGAACCCGAGGTTTGTTGGTTATTGACGATTAACCAAGGTTATTGATGCTTGCTGAGTAACTAATCGAAGGTTTACTTCATCCATTTTGTTCCGTTTCTTTCCCTTGCCCATTAGAATCTGAATCTTTAATCGCATTATACTGGTATTAGGAGAATTAGCAAATCAACTAAACCATGAAAGTATATTTTTGAATTCTGTCAACTCATATGATGCACTACAGTACATGTATTTCCCACATTCTAAAACAATGATGATCTACATCGATCAGCTCCGGTAAGTAGAAAGAATGCATGAACAGCAAAAGAGCAGAGAGACGAGCAATCGCTGTAACGACATTTTTTTCCACCTTAATTAATGGCCCTTAAAAACCATGATTCCTATGAACACCAGCAGGACAAAGGGTGAGGGGATGTAGGATGGACTCGAAGCCGATGTTGAAGTCACAACCGGTTTAACCCCGGGAGTTGCTGTTGGAGCTACTGAATGCACAGGCGGAGATGCTCGCGTTTCGGCTGGTGTTTCAGCCGGTGTGTCGGCCGCATCTAATGATGATTTGGAAGCTGATAAAAACCAAGGGGAAGAAAAATACTTGCTATTAGTTATTAATACTTACGGTGAAATATTTTGAAGCTTGAGATCCCAAAACAAGTTCAGTTCCTGCAAAGTTCACTGCATTGTTACCTGTTGGACTGAAAGGAGAAGGAGCAGCGGCAGCAGCAACGGGTGAATGTGGGGATGAAGCAGGCACATGAGTCTGCGGTGGTGGCGCAGCAACGGGTGAAAGTGGGGATGAAGCAGGCACATGAGGCTGCGGCAGTGGCGCAGCAACGGGTGAAAGTGGGGATGAAG
The DNA here is from genome assembly GCA_019656275.1 of Rhododendron kiyosumense. Taxonomy (NCBI): domain Eukaryota; kingdom Viridiplantae; phylum Streptophyta; class Magnoliopsida; order Ericales; family Ericaceae; genus Rhododendron; species Rhododendron kiyosumense. The sequence continues at coordinate 13,845 of BPLS01000190.1, read as the reverse complement.
CAGGCACAAGAGGCGGCGGCGGTGGCGCAAAAAGAACAGGACCTGCCAATTAATTTCAATTTTTTTTAGCAAAACCTGTTAATCATATGGTGAACTGGGCTAAGCGATCTTCGAAAACTGTGGATGTCAAAGTACGACGGTAGGGGAGCTTTCCCCCTTTAGAAGGAAGCACCCGCGTGAGCAGTGGTTAGGTGATCCTGGCGGGTTCGATTCCCGCTTTCATGGTACAGAAGGTTGGCACACACTATGTGTGCACGTTTTTAGAATTGTTGTGCATAGTTGGGTAGTGGTTATGTAATAAGGCAATTTTTAGTCAATTATTATCTTGCCCATATCGGTCATTTTATGCCATATTTTACTGTTTTGTCCTAGTGTAACCGTCTATGCCAAGTTATAAGTGGTCCATTAACTGATGGGTGAGTATACTATTGGAAAAACAAGAATACATAATAAAAGAGGACACCAAAAAGGGATAGGCACTTTTTCTAGGTCTGATTTCACAGTCGAAAAATCCCTCAGCACAAAGGCACATAAATTTTTGGCACTGAGGATCCTACCTCCCTTTCCCTTTCCTATTTTCTTTGATTACAAAAAATAACAATAGAAATAGAATTGACAGTTTTTTTCGATATGTAAATTACCTGGAGCCGGTAATGGAACACCAGTTGCTGCAAATCATTACGGAAATTGCAGAGTCAGAAGAAGTTGAGCAAAACCTAAATCTGAATACAAACTGTCTTATTGTGAAAGCATGACAAGTGATTATTAGTCCCCACCACGTAATGCTTCACATGTCTTTACCATTACACATTTGTGTGAGAGCCATATATGTAGCGGTGAAACGTGCACAAATGTGTGATGGAGAAAGCTCTCGGAACACCACGTGGCGGTACTGTAGGAGCAAGTAATTTTTTTTAGGATATAGTATGTATGTTGATGGATGATTAATCTATCAAACTATGTACCTTTTTAGATATTATATGAATACTTAACATTAGAACACGTGTTTTTTTTTTTTTTTATAGTAAGTACTTCGATGAATAATTAACCCATGAAAATATGTATTTTCTAGTATTATGAATGATTAACTTAGACCACGTGAACAATTTTTATATTAATAATATAAATATATTTGAATGCCACATTCGACTTAAAAACATGGCTCCGTCACTGTCCGTGGACAGGGCCAGCTCAAATTTGCATTGCATTGTAAAAAAAAAAAAGCTAGGAATACGAAAAACCTTCATAAAGAAGTCACTGCAAGCATTTGAGAGTAGTATAGAATATAGATACTCAACATCAATAACCATTACAATATCCCAACACCTATCATTTAAACATTATCTTCTAGCATTTTTAGCTGCTAATATACTAATTAAATTTGCACAGTTAATTTTTTCACCATAGCCTTTTCAGACAACCGTGGATTCATTTAAAAAGTTAAAAAAAATTTGTCCCCTCACGCAATTGTAATTGAAATAGTCGACAATATTTTGTACCCAATTCATGCATTCGAAGAATCGAAAAACACATATCCTTTGCGTTTGAGTAATTGAGCACATCAATGAGCTTTTCTTAGCTCTTTCTATAAAACTTCTCTCATAATTTTAAACTCGGAACATAGATCCTACCATCAATATTTGAAAGCTCATCTTCTTTATTGAAAAAATCCTCACGGGCTTGCACACCCTGGAATCATCTCATGTTAGGACTTTTTCACTTGGGCCTTACTCTAACTTGGCACATTAAAATATTTAGACAGATTAACTTAATTTTATATAAGCCTCACTACGGCAAATTATTCAGTAGTCTAGGAGCACCACGTGACTACTACACGTACAACCACACATTCTCGCGAAGTCCACGACTAAGTGTATTGACTTCACATAAATATGTGGCTCTAAAATGGCAATGCTCCTGGATTACTGAAGAATTACTCGTCTCACGTATATATGCGCCTAAAATTTGGGGCCACCAAAATTAGTCAAAATTTGGGGCTAAAGCGATAGCTTTTTGGCTTTAGCTCAAAGCCGGCTCTGTCCATGAAGGTAAGAGTCAAGCAAAAGAATATGAAGCTAAATATTTCTCCTTTTTCCATCACTTCACTTTTCTTTCTAGCTGCAAATTTTTTGCAAATCCAAGGCACAAGGGAAAAAGTCACAGAAGATTTCACCTTTGCACTGAAGAGGTAAATTACATGCTTGTGGGAGAGAGATTGCAAGGGTACGGTTAATGGGCAGAGAGATAGGGACGTTCCCTGTTACTATGAGACAAGCACAATCCATGCTACCACTCATGAGAGACTCCACAGAATCGCAGCAGCCGGCGGTCGGCGTTGCGCTGCCACCGGCACTACTTCCGGTGATGAAGTTTATGCATGGGGTGAAGCTGGTGAGCTGTGAGGCTGTGCAAGGAGTGCTGATCTGAGCCTGAACTGAAATAACTGAACAAGTAACCACTAACACTGCTGCAGTTATTGCTACGATAGCGGGGAAGCCTTTGAGGCCTTCCATGAGTCTTTTTACGGAAGGATGAACAAATGGAGATCTAAGCTGGATTTGGGATGAAGATGAAGATTATTTATATAGGAGAATGGATTCTAGAGATTTGGAGGGAATTTAAACTGGTAGATTTGACCTGGGCTTTTGGAGCTCAACCACTTAAAACTAACATAGATGGTTTAAGGGTATATTTTCTTGACTGATTTGAATTGGAAAAGAAGTGAGGTCTTCAAAGGTAGGTGTGTTTGGCATGCCAAATAGGCTTAATTTGTCCCCTAAAATTATGATAATGATTTACTCTCTCACCGTTCCCTTAGTTTAAATTGGTTCATGAGTTAGGTGGATCAATTTTATGCCCTGTTATCATACAATAAGAGACTTATATTTTCTTTATAACTCAGGTCTCTGGGCCAATTCATGCCCATCTCGATTAATCCTAGGGACCTAATTTCACCGCTCATTTACGAGGAGCCCAATTAAAGGTGGAGCAAAACTCTGCGTGGATTGGCTTCAAAGAAGTTGATACACTTGGGAGGTTTCGAAGCTAAGACCTTTAGGAGAGAACAGACCTCTGAACCCCAAATCTTGCCCACGAGGTCAACCTATTGGGGTTAAATGATATTCATCTTGTTGACTCAATTTATGTTCATGTCCAAAAGTACTGGTTTAGCCATATTTGGGAGGTGGAGAACTTTATTGTACAATCAAATGAACCAACAACCATCGATGAATTTATGCAACCTCAACATGAAAATCTTGCTAATTCCTAGAAGACACTAGGAATCACGGTGATTATTTAATACTTTCAGAGTATCACGTGGCGTTGTCCACGTGGTGCTCCCGACAAATAGCGTAGCAACAAATTCAGCGGGAAAAATGTGTCGCGGTTTTTCATTTGCAAGAGCACCACTTGGCAATACCACAGGGTGCTCCGGGAATACCAAATAACGTTTTGAAAATCACTATGTTGGGTTATAAACTTAGGGTAGTGAGAAACTGAAGGCAATGCTGATCAATCTTGTTGTTTATCCTACTCATAGACACAGAAAAATGAGGAAACTAAATCAAGTAATTTAACAAGTCAGTAGTTCAAAATTTGGCCAACCAAAGTACCCATCAGTTCTCAACCCTTTTACATAAACCATCATATATAAGCCCTAGCCCCCCCTGTTCCCATTCCAAACAGTTCCCTCCTCCTCCCAAATTAGCATTTCCAGTTTGACCAAAGAGATCCAAAAACAGCAAACCTGTTGAAATGGCTGTCAAGGGGTTTGAAATGGTCCTGGTCCTGTTCTCCGTCCTCGTGCTATGGAATGGCACTGCCGCTCAATCGGGCTGCACAAGTGCGCTCATGAGCTTATTGCCGTGTCTCAACTATGTCGACGGCAATTCATCAACACCGTCACTTTCATGTTGCTCGCATCTGAGTGACATCGTTCAGTCGCAGCCACATTGCCTTTGCTTGTTGCTCAATGGCAGTGGCTCCTCAATGGGAATCACTGTGAATAAGACACTTGCTTTGGCACTCCCTGGGGCTTGCGATGTTAAGACTCCACCAGTTAGCCAGTGTAATGGTCTTAGGCTCACTTCCTTGCTTTTGATTGCGCCTAAGTTTGGCATCGTTTTCGTTTTTTCAATCGTCGTTTTCATTCTATTAGGATAACACTAAAAACTTGTTTAAACCATCACCAAAAAGATGCGTTAGGAATAATAAAAATAAAAATAAAAACTGTTTTCAATACTTTTTCCCCTGAAAAAAACCCGTTATATATCCAGGATACAGCAGAGAGATGTTTTTCAAGTGTTCAGAAACTGTTACTTGCAACACTGAAAATGATAGGGAAAGAATGGGCATTTTCGAGCTTTTACTGTTATAGTTTCCAAGAACTCGAAAAATGAAGAAAACGACAACTATACGAATCAACTTTCAAAAACTTCGAGTACTCACTTATGCAAATCAACTGTGAATATGCTATTGTTAAAGCAGCAGCCGCAAGCCAAGCCAAATCAAACCAAACCAAACCTTATGTTCCAATCAATTAGGGTCGGCCACATGAATCTTTTTTCTCCATTGAGCTTTATCAAGAGTCATTTGTTCACTCAAATCCATTATACTCATATCTTTACGCACAACTGTATCTAATGTCAATTTAGGTCTTTCCCTCCCCGTAGCGTTGCTACCTAAAGCTATCTTACTCGCTCTCTTAACTAATGCATCTCCAGGTCTACCGTAGATATACCCAAACCACCTTAGTCTATTTTTCCTTAATTTCTCTTCTACAGGTGCTACACCTACCATCTCATGAACCGTTTCATTTTTAATCCTATCTCATCTAGTTTTACTACACATCCACCTCAATATTCTCATTTTCGCTATACTAATCTTGCTTATCTGATATTTCTTAATAGGCCAACATAAAGCAGCAACTGCAAGCGCACCAACAAATTCAGCACTACCTATCCCAGGCCCAGCAAGTGCTCCAGTGGGTTCTCCGGCAGAGTCCCCAGCTGATTCATCCGATGACACACCAACCACGGAATCAGAGTCAGATATTCCATCAGAAGGTACTAAATATACACGTAAATCACACGATGAACGGAATAACGGAGCAGATTTAATTTTGTATGTTTTTCATCAGCTTCACTCTAATGCATGTAAACCAATGCAGGAACAGGTTCTAAAACAGTCCCTACGACTGGCGTCTCATCCGACGGAATCACCATCAAATCGACCCTACACGTTGCAGTTTTCCTCGTCTTTGTCATCTCATCTGCTTCTGCTGCCACCGGATTCTGAGATAGTACTAAAGAATGTGAAGAACATGGTTCTTTTTCTTTTCTTTTCTTTTTTTTACATGTACAAGAGTGAATGTCTTCGTTACTGTCATTATAATTCTGTGTTCTGCCATTCGGGGAAAATTGGTTCTGAGAGTGTGACAATTTTCCTCGATTGACAAAATAAAGAATTGCTTATGTTTTGAGTCCATTAAATCAAAGATTGTCAGGAACGGCCTTGCTTATTTCAGTACTGTTTGAAACTTTGAACAACACCGCAGAAAACGATTACGGGGTCTGTTTCTAGTCGAGCAAACATCAGAAACAAGTTCAAATATTTGAGGGGAAATTGTGTACTCATTTGCCAAAAAATTTACATCTGACTTGTGTATAAAAGGAGTGCTAGTTACGGACACAGACCTGAGATGCCAAGACGTGCACGTGGATCTAGCACAACGTATGTGGGACTCACCCACATATATGTTCGTTTCCAGAGGCGGATGCATGTGAGGGCAAGGGGAGTCACGCGACCCCACTGCCCTCCAAACTACCTCACGATGGCTATATATATTTGGGACATTTTAGTAAATTTGCCCCAAGTACTACAACAATAATTCAATTATTGCCCTCACCATATTCGTTGCCCCAAGGGCAATATTGACACACGATTCTTCTCTCTCCGGACACAGCTTTCTCTCAAAAATCAAGTATTCCAAATTACAATCCGTTTGGATGGATGAGAAGATTTTATTTTATTTATCATTTAATTCTAAAGGGTCATAATTAAATTTTGATTATAGGGCTCTCATTGATTAGCCCTAAGAAAATCATAGAATCAAATATCTTTTAGGACTAATCAACGAGAGTTTTAAAGTCAAAATTTAATTATGACCCTTTAGAATTAAATGATCAGAAAAATAAAATCTTCCCACCCATTGAAACGGATTGAAATTCTAATGGGTTAGTTATTAGCGGTAACAACAGGAGTCGAACACAACAAAGTGGGACGGAGAGAGTGTAAAATTTGACCCCAGTGCCATGAATTTCTGGGTCCGCCACTGTTCGTTTCTATATTCTTCCGCTTGTGTCCGTAGCATTTTTGTATACAACATATAACCAGAATATTTGTCTACCCATATCAGCTCCCGGGCAGAACAGATCGTCATGGCCCTTGTAAATTGTAAGTATCCACTCCATTGGGTGAGAGAAAAAATGGATACAGGAAAAGAAAATTAGCTTGAACTTCTCAACGGGCCAGATTTCTCAGGAACATGACATCCAACAAGAGTCCTGTACTCAGTACTCCGAGAACAACCCCTTTGGACAGATCAATGTGAATGCAAACTTGGCACTTCGATTGAATTTGGTTTCACACCCAATCCTATTAGGCTTCATTCCGCTAAAGTTTTTAGTAGTATTTTTTAAGTATTTATTTTTTGCTTTACGGGATATATCATTCTCTCATAATACATCACCTCTAATTTAAAAAATAATTACGTATTTGAAAAATAATCTTTTTTTAAAAGCGAAACGGGGCCTATAAGTATTAAAAACTATGTGTTATATTTCTTATTAACGTAGTAGACTAGGCTCCGTTCCAGAACACCTTCTTAAAAAATAAGTACTTATTTCACATTTTCAAACTCAAAAATAATGTAAATGAAAATTAATTTTTTGATTTTTTTTTCACCATATTAAAGATCTCATCGAGATCTTTCAAACAAGATCCATATTGCATATTTTTAAATTTTATTAAGCCTTTTATTTTTTAGCTTGAAATTATCTTCTTAAAAAATAAGTATTTATTATTCGTTCTGGAACGAACCTAAACATAATCATGATCCATGCCTGTGTTAGGTAAAGGTTGGACCCAACAAATGCATATCCCATTCCATTACTCCTTGTTGACCCTGTGCTCCAGTGGACACCTGCCCAAGTTTAGGAAAGTTGATTTTTAGTGTGATTTTGAAGATACATTTTTTTCTCTTTCCTTGACAAAAACGTTAATGACCCTTCTATCATCAAATCAAAATGATTTTTTTTTAATAACGGCTTGCGCACTAAGACCTCGGAGATTAATTGTCACTAGATTTGTCTAAGCATGATCTATGTGGGTCTCACACGTCATGACCAGATGCTCCGAGTTAGGATTCGAGACCTTCTATTTTTCAATGAGAAACTCTAAAAATACGACTCCTTTAGATACTCACGGTGATTAATATTTGTATGTCGACATCCACCGACAAATTAAAAGAATTTGGGAAGTGTAGTCAATGCAAATAATTAAAAGATTAAAGAAGCATATTTGTAGCTAATAAAAGATGAGCGCAAAAAGTCTTTTAAAGTATCGGCTAATTTTTATTTTTTTTTGAATTGTTGCTTTTCTTATTTATGCATTTTTTCCTCCAAGAAGGTAAGGTAGAAGTAAAAACCATACTTCAGCTACATATATATGAAAATTTTGATTATTACTTAAAGAAATAAGATTTTAAAAATTCTTTCTTTCTTTTTAAGTACACTCCATCAAACCCAACAAGGCCTTCTACCCGATAGTGTAAAAGAAGCCATTAGATTGGCATCGGTTGCACTAAGTTGGTATCGATCGGTCTTTGTGGAAAGCATCGTCAATTGTGGAACTACTGTGGCAGCTGAATATCAATTCATTGCATGCGCGGCCCTCTGACTTCTACCAATCTGATCAATTTATCGTTAGACCTGATTCCTTCATTTGATTTGGTTGTGTATTTTGTTAATTTGTGTGCAATAGATTTTCTCAGCGGTATAACGTATTAGAGACACGCGGTAGATTATAATCCTTATTGTTATTAATGAATTTCTAACGTGTTCCAAAAAAAAAAAAACAAGGCCTTCTATTTCAATCAATTTGGTTGGTCATACAAAAGCCCATTTTACATTACACATTTTCGAAAAATTTTCCAAAATAGTTCAGAAAAAGTTTGCCAATTTAAGTTAAAAAGTGATTCATCAGATTTACACAAAAAGAATTTACAAGATAAATCTATCTATATCCAAATGTCAAAGGCCAATTGATCTCAAAAAGGAAAAGAAAATTGAAACGTACTGAGGAAGGATGTGAAGACGAAATTGGAAAAAAAAAAGCGATTGCACGAAAGAATATCCCTGGTGCCTATTCCAAGTCTAGGGTAAACGCATGCTATGAAGGATCATTTACACAACTTTCTCAAAATACAGATTTGCACAAAACCAGAGAGAGAGAGAGAGAGAGAGGGGTCATAGTTTCTTGCGCAATTCAGCTGCTGCTTTTTCCTTCCACAACTATCTATCCTCTCTATCTCCCAGAATCTTTCACGACAGGCCGCAAAGACTGGGGATTAAAGGTCAATATCTTCTCTCCTCGTACAACACTCTATTTGTAATTTGACCGACTTAAAGTTGTGATTACTGGAAATTATTTAGAACCCAATCTCCATTTTGTTGAATTCATTGTGGGTTTTGCCCAAATCCGTTGAATTTATGTGGGTGGTGCGATTTCTGTTGCAGTGCTGGTTTGTGGGGTTGAATATTAGGGTTTCAATGTCAATTTGGTGTATATATCTGGGTTCTCCTTCATTTTGATGTTCTGTTTGTAGTTATGTAAAATAGATTTGATACAATAACAGGTATTTTGGTTGTTTGTGCTTGTCTATGGCGTTTGAATTTTTGATTAGGGTATTCTTTTATTTGCCATGCATTGAGATTATTTCAGAGTAAGGGTTATGGCGATATGGGAGTTAGGCCAAGTTGTGATCGTGACTAAACTGCGGCAACTTCTAAGTGTCCTAGTCTCCTAGAGTGATTTTGATGTCCTAGTCCTGCTTTTATCAATCCAAAGCAATGAAATTTCATGTTCAGTTAAACTGCCTTATGTTTTGAGGGGTGTAAGATTTTAGTTAGTGTTTAAGTAAAGGATTATAAATTCTCGGCCTCCTGTTTTGTCACACCTGAGCTCTAGGTCATCTGATGGGATTACGGGATTAGAAATGTGATCTTGATTATGCGAGGGTCGGAGGGATTTTATGCGAGGGTTGGAGCGAGGCTTTGGAGCTTAATGGTCACCTGCTGCCTACTCACCCAAATCACAATCTTTTTGGCTTTTGGGTCAAAAGAGGACATGCAGTAAATGCTAGATGCTTCTTCTTGGAGTCGTTTTAGAGTTTTT
>BPLS01000189.1:2594061-2607156 GCA_019656275.1 Rhododendron kiyosumense | reverse complement strand
GGTCACCACAAAGGCAACACCATGAGCTACGAGGGCTCAATAGTAAAATCCTACTATACTAACATCGATTTCTACATGATAGGTACACACGCAGGGATAAAAGACAATAAGCTAACATGTTTACATTCGCTTGTAACTACCGTTGGCGTTTGACTCATCGTTCACATTTTCATTATTACACTTTATCCAAAAAAATACCCTTTTAACTCACCCAACCTCGATTCCGCCGTTCCGGGCTCTCGAGTATCCTCACAATGGTTCCGCCGCACCGGGTTCCCATTGGCACACATTTCATTGGCTCCGTAACGCGGATAACCAAGACAAACACACCCAACCTCGATTCCGCCGTTCCGGTCTCTCGAGTATCCTCACTATGGTTCCGCCGCACCGGGTTCCCATTGGCACACACACACACATTCACATAATACCCTCGAAATGGTCATTATGTGGTTTCCAAAGTACTTTCCAACCGGGAAAAACACAACAACCTTGTTAAACACACCCTAGGTGCCATGTTTCTACTTTCTTGGTTTTCGTGTCACGTTTGCATGTGAGACTCCGCGTGTGAGACTTTTTACAAACAACATGCATCATTCCAACTTCGAAATGGTATAATAACAACATCTAAGCCACGTAGCATGCTTGAATACCAAAAACAACATAAACATGCATTTTTACTTTTCAAACAACATTCAAAGGCACTTTTAAGCTTATAACAAGTAAGTAGAGAATTTCAAAGTAAGATCACAACTTCTTTACAAAATCAAAGTAAGCTTTTGAAAACTAAATAAGGTTACTACTAGATAGATAGGAATAACTACTAAATAGATAGGAATGACTACCGTTCTTCTTGGCGGTGGTTTGGACGTCGGGTTGATTTCGGCAGCGTAACGGCCCTCCGATTGCTTCGAAAGGAAAAGTTTTGGAAAACTTTCCCTAGAAACAACTAACTAACTACTACTACTCTATTTTTAGAACCGTCGGGTGGTTTTAGAAGTGGCTCGGGGGTTTCGCTCAAGAACTTACAAAAACAAAGAGAACTTTGAACAAAAACAAAGAAACTTGAAATTTCTAGAGAGAAGGAGGAGCAATTGCTTTGAGGTGTGAATTTTCAAGTGAGAATGAGCTTCTATTTATAGGCAAGGGGTGCCCCCTCTCTCTCTATGGCCGGCCCTCTCTCTCTCCTCCATTCCCCAATTTTAAATCAAAACAAATCCAACTTTGAAGCATGAATCAAGGAAAAAATCCTAGGCTTGCATGGCTAGGTTAGTACTAGATTGGATTCTTGGATCAAATGGAAGGATGAGATGAGATTGGTACATGATCCAAGGGTTGAGGAAATTCCAACTTTAATGGAAAATCAAAGGAAAAATCAATGGAAAATCAATGGAAATCCTAGGTTGTAAGGCTATGGTGTACCTTGGTGATATTCTTGGAACAAATGGAGGGATGAGATGATAATTGTACAAAATCCAATGGTTGAGAAGTTTGCTAGGGAAATATTGGAGTACAAGGGTGTAAGGATTTGATTTTGGAAGAAATAAATCTCTTGGATTTGAAGTACACATCACAATTCAAAGCAAGACTAACATCAAATCTCCTTCCCTCTCTCATTCCTCTCTCTCTCCTTTCTCTCCTCTCTCTCTCTCGGCTTCTCTCTCTCTCTCTCTCTCTCTCTCTCTCTATTGCAAGGTAATATATATATATATATATACACCTATATATGTCATACAAGTGTAAGAAAATCCAATAAACAAATAGTTTTAGGGTACTTTTAAAATCCAAGGTGAATAAAGGCTAGGATTCACTCACCAACTAATAATTAATTCTAGGGTACATTAGGCATTAGAATAATCCACTTAGGTACAATACATATATACACATATATATATATATATGTATAAAAGTAGGAAAAATCCCAATAAAGAATAATTAAAGGGTACTTTGGTCACTATTTACTTTTGATTAAAGTAATAGTACTTTTCCCCAATTTAAGGAAAGTAATTAATTAAATGACCTAATGGTACTTAGGAAGATTTACTCCTTTATCCAATGGACAAATCTTCCCCTAACATCTATTATCCAATGGATAATAGTTATTAGGCCAAAGAAATTAATAAAGTAATCAAAAAGTACAATAAAGTAAGTTTACTTTTTAATATAAACAAATGGGATTCTATTACCCAATGGATAATAATCCCCCTAACCATTATTGTCCAATGGTCAAAGAAATAATCCAAATAAATTAAAAGAAAATGAATATTAAAATTTAAAGTCTAAGGTCCAAAAGGTTCAAAAGTTCCAATGAGGGGCAAAACGGTCATTTTGCCAAGACTAGGGAACTTTTCGGTTTAGTTACCCTAACCGGATAGTCGGATGCTAACTAGGCTTGCTAAGTAGGACTAAAGCGCAAGAATTGAAACTTGAGGGACCAAAGTGCAATTATGGCAAAATTCAAGAATTTACGCAATTCAAGCAATTAAAATAAATAACTCGAATAATAAAAATAACTTTTTATTCCATAAAATTCAGAGTTATTACACCGAGAGAGAGAGAAATGACAGGGAGAGAGAGATGTCGCGAGAGAGAGAGAGATGAGAAAGATGAGTGAGAGAGAGAGATGAGAGAGAGTGCAAAGAGAGAGAGAGAGTGTGTTCAAATGGTGGGGCGTACTCTATACGCGTCACCCCTCAAACCAGCTCGTCTGGAATTAAATTTGGACCGGGTTCGAAATCCATAGCACTGCACGGCATTCCAGGACGCACGCACGGCATATCAACCTAATATGTAGAATTCTCAGGCTCTGAACCCTGTTTGAAGCTTGCTTGGGTCTCTAAAAATTACTTTTGGGCCCCGTGCTATTTAATGGTCCATTTTTCAAAAGACTCAAACAAGATTTGGTATACCGTGCGCCGATTGGTAGCCCCGCATGGCATTGTGTCTGTTTCGAACAGTTCAAATTCTAAAAATGGTTTCTTAGCATTCAAGGCTGTGATGTCTTGTTCGAGTTCTATGCAACAGCAGTAAAAAAAAGAGAGCAACAGACGAAGGTAGACGAGAAGGGAAGCATTCATTTCATTAATAAACCGGGGTAACCCCCGGGATTTGTCATTACATTCAGAGAGAGAGAGAGAGAGAGAGAGAAACAAAAGCAAACAAGAAGATCCTACTGCCCCCTTGCTTTTTCTTCTTCATCATCATCCTCCTTCTCAATCGCTCCCCTCACCGAACACGTTGTTCGCACCGTCCGAACGGTCATCGGAACCGTTCGGATTCCCCTCGAAATCCTCGACAGTATCATCCGACTCGCACTCCGGCGAATACTCAGGGTCGCGTTTGTCGTCCAGTTGATCAAAGGCAAAGTCCTAAAGATTGGAGACAGCCTAACGAATGGTGCGAATCGTGGAGATGAGCCTCGCAATCTGTCGGTTGTGTTCCTCAACTTCCTCACGATAAAAGGCCATTTCAGCCTCCAAGGAAATCACTCGCGCCGCCAAGCTGTTGTTTGCCATGTCAGAAGCCTTGAGAACAACTTGTTTTTTAGAAGAGCAAGGGAAATTCGAAGAGACTTGAGGGAATTTTGTGGGTGGTACATGGAATGAGGCACCACCCTTCTTTTAAAGAGGCTCTGGCCGTCGAAAGGGCACGCCTATATTAATGGGCACCCTTAAACCCACCGACTGTTCTCGAAAATCAAAGAGTTGCATGGGAAGTTGAAACACCACACAGTGTCATGCTAAGCCGCACGGCATTTTGGCGCCACAGAATTAAATCATTTTTCTTGGAAATTGTTCAAGCCAGCCACCAATATCATCCTTGGGAATGATATATTCCAGGCACTTTGCATTAAAAATCCATTAGAATGTTGTGCCTTGATCAAGGAATTAATCTCATCCTCCGGGACTCGCTGTAATATTTTGTCAAAATTTTTGTCCTTCGGGACTCGCTAAATTCTTTGTCCCCCAGGACTTGTCAAATTTCACCCTTTGAGGGCTCGTCTCAAATTTTTTTCCCCCCCGAGAGCTCATCTCAAAATTTCGCCATTCGAGGGCTCGTCTCAAATTTTGTCCTCCGGGACTCGCTGAATTTTTGTCCCCCGGAACTTGTCAAATTTCACCCTTCGAGGGCTCGTATCAAATTTTTTGCCCCCTGAGGGCTCGTCATGAAATTTCGCCCATTCGAGGGCTCGTCTCAAATTGTTGCCCCCTGAGGGCTCGTAGCGAAATTTTGCCCTTCGAGGGCTCGTCTCAATTTTTTGTCCCCTGAGGGCTCGTCTCAATTTCAGTCCCCTGAGGACTCCTCTCAATTTTTTGTCCCTCGAGGATTCGTCTCAATTTTAATCCCCCGAGGGCTCGTTTCAATCCCATAAGGACTTGTTTCGCAAATTTTTGCAACAAACAGCACTACAGGCCCTCAATCTTCACAAGTTTATGGCATGATTTTGCAATTTGTCCTCTGGGACTTAGTTTGCTTATATTGTCCCGATTGAACTACGTTGGTCTAATCCCTACAACAGGGTATGTAGGCAGCTCTACGAGAGCGACCACCATCGTCATTTGATTGCATTTCGGTTTTCATGCGTTTTTGCCTCCATTGAAAGACTTTAGAGCAATGGATTGGGATGCCTATTCTTTAAACATCACTCGCGCCAACTAATGGTTTTTGAGCTCCGTTAAATAGGGACTACTGTAGACACCCCAATCCGGACCTTGGAGGTTCTTTGAACGCCCTGATAATGAAATAAACGAAACAATACCTTTGATGAGCTTGAATAAAGCACTTCCTTAACCCAAAAGCCCAAAGAATCCAAAGCCCAAACAAGCCCGAAAAGCCCTGGACTGGACCTAGAATACCGCATGGAACACTTCTACACCGCGCGGCATAATAAAACTTATTACACCACACGCTATCATGAGGTTAACCGCATGGCATTTCATGGAAAAGTTCCGACTGGCTCAGTAAGCTATCGGCCATACCAGTTTGAACCACAACTACAAAATGGCTTTGCTGAAAAGCACTTCTAGCTCGCCTAGAAAGCACCTCCCTCATTTGAATTCAAAATCCTTGGCTTTTGCCTATAAATGCACCCCTCCACTCAAGAGAAAAGGGTCCTGGGCTCCTAATTCCCAATCACTCTCTCTTACTTTGCCCATACACCCATTCCCCATTTTCAAGTCTTGAGAATATTGTCCTAAAAAGACATTCTCGAGGCAAAATGCCCCATTTTTCTCCTCACCATCAAAGTTAATCTTTTACTCACTTTGAGACACCCAACAACCACTCTCACCCATACTCATTCATATTCACCTGATCCTGTCTATGCTTGTCCACTATCATCCATTTGCATTCAAGCTCAAGATGAAAGGTAAAAACAAGTTTCCTTGGGCTAGGCCCTGTCCTGGCCCTGAGGGGGACTTTTTCTATAGTAAGATTTAACCTGTTTTGGGTTAAAAACTGACTTAAAAACTATTTTTAAAAGCTAAAACAGTCACTGTACTGGACACACCATGCCGTGCGGGGTTATGATATGTCGCATGGCGTAGTATGTTCAGGCGCGCAGCCTTTTATTTGTTATTGTCTACTTGCTTAAACAGTTTAGATTGTAGCCATCCTTCATCAGGCCTATTTGTACTGCCGAAAATACTATCGTCAATGCTTTTCAGAATAAGACCATATCTACAAGCCATATTTTATGTCCAAAAGAGGTTTTCTTGATCATCTCAAATGATCAAGTACACTGAAAATTGTTTTTAGGATTCATGGCTTGAAGAGATGGTACTATTCTAAGATGGATCAATGGTTGTGTATCTTCTGATATCTTTAAAGAAAAGACAGATGGGATATGTAACACGCGGTGCGTTGTCCTAGGTATTGATGATAGTCTGATAGTGAAGCAAGAAAACTGCACGACATACCATAAGGCCGTGCGCGACATTATGGTAAGCCGTGTGAAAATGGTTCTGATCTAGACAGTTTATTTTTTTTCCAGGTAAATCAGCTTGAAAATGAAAATGAGGCTAACCGAATATACAGCCTACAAGGGGTATACCTGTAATGACCCTGATTTTTGGTCGTTAAAAATTTTGTTAAATATTTGAATTTTATTTTAATTTCCTTAATTTCTTTGTGGTTTGTCAAAATTACGTTTTTGCCCTTCAAATTTCGTTTCTTGACATTTAACCCTATTTGGCAAGCCTAGTTAGTTTCTAACCGGCTAGTTGGAGTAACTAAGCTAGCAAGCCATTTAGTTACTTTTCCCTAACCGCAAAATGACCGTTTTACCCCTCGTAAACCTTTTGAACCCTAGAACAAGAATTTATTATTCTTTTTCTTTTAAATATTTTTGGTTTTATCGTTTGTCCATTGGACAATAAATGTTAGGGAAACTATTATCCATTGGATAATAGAACCCCATTTGTTTATATTAAATATATATTTGGTTAAAGTACTAAGAATAGTAAAAAGTAACTTTTTGATTACTTTAAAGTACCTTTTTGGATTATTTTATTATATAATTTCCCTAGCAACTATTATCCATTGGATAATAAAAGTTAGGGTGGTTATTGTCCATTGGGTAAAAGGTTAAGTCTTTTACCTAGTACATGGGATTATTAATTTAATCTTTCTTTTTAACCCCATGTGCCTATTGATTAGTTTATTGGGCAAATCTTAGCCCTTAAGTCTACTTTAGATCTTTTGTACAAAAGTACCCTTGTTTAATTGTTTCTTGCACATGGTTGCATATATATATATATACTTGAGAGAGAGGGAGAGAGAGAGGAAAGAGAGGCCGGAGAGAGAGAGAGAGAGAGAGGCCGGAGAGAGAGAGAGAGAGGAAGGAAGGAAGAAAGAAGGAAGTTAGTTGGCATTGATCTTTCTTGTACTTTCATATCCTTGGAGATATTCCTCCTAGCCAAATATAACTTCCTTTGTACCAAGTATCCAATTGTTTAACACCAAATCTTGTACCAATATCTTTCTTGCCCACCAAGGGTCAATCCTAGTCATGCAAGTGTAGGATTCTCCCTTGATCTTTCATGATCTCATGACAAGTGTCAAATTGAGGAAAGGAGAGGGAAAGGGGGGCCGGCCAATGAGGAGAGGAGAGGGAGCCAAGCTCTTGCCTATAAATAGAAGGCCATTCTCATGCTTTGAACTCACACCTCAAGCATTTGCTCTTCCTTCTCTCTAGAAAACCATTTCTGATTTTCTGGGCAGCCTACTGTCCCGTCGGAATCCCCATTTTTCTCCTGTCTAGAGTAGTGTTTAGGATCAACTTCCTTCTGGAAAGTTGTAGAGCACTTCGAAACCTTGAAGCTAGGCTCAAGAATCACCCCAATCGGTTAAGAAATGACCAAGATATTGGCATCCGAAATTCAGTAAAATTTCTGGATTTCCATTTCCTGACAGCTTACTGTCACTTCTTTCATCCCCATTTTCCTCCAACCTAAAGTCATTTCTAGGATTAACTTTCTTCACGAAAGTTGTAGAGAATTTCTTGAGCTTCGTTCTCGACCCAAGAACGACTCTATTCGGCCAAAGATTGACCGAGTTACTGCCGTCCGAAGTTCGGTCCAGATTCGGGAGAAATTCCACCTAGCTTATTCGGCCCCGACTAGTTTCGGATCAAGGTAGGATATTCTTACCCTATCCCTATGTATATGTAAGATCTCGTTATCTTCCATTTCAAAGCAAGTTATCTTTATTTACTTTTCATATCAAGTATTTGTATTTTGATCTTTACGATGAATTGCTTGTATTACTTGTGGCGTTATGCTTTAAGCTTTGATTTGAGCATGTTAAATATAGAGTTGGATGATCTTGTTGGATTACGATGAATGATGTTTACTTTTGTCCTACCACAGAGTCTTTGCATGTAACGAGACACGAGAATCGAGAAGGTAGAAACATGACACCTAGGGTGTGTTAAAAAGGTTGAAATATTTTGAAAACCGCAATGTGGCTGGACTTGCCCATTGTGTGAGGTGTGTGTGTGTTCCAATGGGAAACCGGAGCAGCGGAACCATTGTGAGGGTGTGTGCCAATGGGAACCCGGAGCGGCGGAACCATTGTGCGTTCCCATGGGAACCCGGAGCAGCGGAACCATGGTGAGGTATAGCTTGGTTATCCGCGGAGAGAAGCCAATGCAATGTGTGCCAATGGGAACCCGGTGCGGCGGAACCATTGTGAGGATACTCGGGAACCCGGAACGGCGGAATCGAGGTTGGGTGTGTATGGCTTGGTTATCCACGGTACGGAGCCAATGCTAAAGATTTTGAAAGGCTTGGTTATCCGCGGTACGGAGCCAATGCTAATGATTTTAAAAAGATTGTTTTGTAAGTGAAAATGATTGACACGGTCTACGATGAGTCGCATAGGAGAAATCGGGAAATCTTGGACACCAACGATAGATGATTAACGATGTATGATTGTTAGTATTGTTGTAATTGTTTACCGTCGTAAGGTCGGTGGGTAAGGATTTCCTATTGAGCGTTGTAGCTCATGGTGTTGCCTTTTTGGTGACCCTGACATATTATATCGGTGGCGACGCTGGTATAATGTGTCAGACCTTGTAGATGACCAAGATGAACAGTTCACTTGGAGGCGTCCGGAGCTGAGGAGCTGGCTAGGATGAAGAAGCGAGAGGAGCTGTAGTTAAGAAGCCTTAGTTTCCTTTCCTTTTGTAATAAAAGTACTCCTGTGGGAGTTATGTTGTAATAAAGTGTTAGACTCTATTTTGAAATTTCAATAAAATTGTTTTATTTAACGTACCCAAAATTCGGGGCGTTACAATACCCCAGGAGGAAAAGAAAGAAAAAACAAAACAAAACACAAGTAAAGAAAATTGCCTACGCCAAGTGGCTACATGGGATACATGGTAGGCGATGTTTCCAATCCATCTAGTAAGAGGGAAAGAAAACAACGCCTTAATGAATGTCAAAGCCAGTGCTTGGACTCCTAAGCATTACAAAAGTGACATGGAAGTAACGGCAGTAACCAAAGTGACATGGAATGTCAACAAAACTGTACAGTTGTTGGACTGAATTGCAGCAACCGGATACCACAACTTAGATCATAATTGGGTAGCACATAACAGCAGCAACCAAACTGATCAGATGTTGGACTGAATACCATAATGGCAGCAGAATATAAAGCAACAAAATACCATTGCTGGACAGTGCTTCGTTGTCTTCCGTGTTGAAGAATATTACCCCAAGCGTAGGGTTAAAATATAGATGAAGCAAAATAATCCGGAGAAGTCCGGGATCGTACCCAAGGGAATTAGTTTATGTAACGCCCCCAAAATTAGGGTACGTTAAGAAGCATTTATTACATAATAAAGAGAGTTTATTACATTATAAATACTTCAAAGAGGTACAATTATTCAACAAAAAGGAAACTAAGGTTTCCTAACTACATCTCCACTTGCTTCTTCATCTTAGCCAGCTCCTCAGCTCCGGACGCCTCCAAGTGAACGGTCCATCTTGATCATCTACAAGGTCTGACACATTATACCAGCGTCGCCACCGATATAATATGCCAGGGTCACCACAAGGTAACACCATGAGCTACAACGCTCAATAGGAAATTCTTACCCACCAACCGTACGACTAACAATCACATAATCATATTCGTTTAATCGTCTAACGTTGGTGTCCAAGATTTCTCGATTTCTCCTACGCGACTCATCGTAGACCGTGTCTTCCTTTTCCACTTACAAAACAACCTTTCAAAACATTTGCATTGGCTCCGTACCGCGGATAACCAAGCCTTTCAAAAATCATTTGACATTGGCTCCATACCGCGGATAACCAAGCCATACACACCCAACCTCGGTTCCGCCGTTCCGGGTTCCCGAGTATCCTCACAATGGTTCCGCCGCACCGGGTTCCCATTGGCACACAATTGCATTGGCTCCTCTCCGCGGATAACCAAGCTATACCTCACCATGGTTCCGCCGGTCCGGGATCCCATGGGAACACACACAACCTCACAATGGTTCCGCTGCTCCGGTTTCCCATGGAACACACACACACCTCACACAATGGGCAAGTCCGGCCACATTGCGGATTTTCAAAACATTAAACCTTTTCAAACACACCTTAGGTGCCATGTTTCTATTTTCTCGATTCTCGTGTCTCGTTACATGCATGACTCCGTGGTAGGACATATCACATACGTAAACAACAAATCATTCATCGTAATCCAACAAGATCATCCAACTCTATAATATATCACAAGTAATTCAGACAACTCACATAAGCATGCTCATAATCAATTTCAAGATCAAAATACAAATACTTGAAATGAAAAGTAATTAAAGGTAACTCACTTTAAAATGGAAGAATACGAGATCTTACATATACATAGGGTTAGGGCAAGAGTATCCTACCTTGATCCGAAACTAGTCGGGGCCGAATAAGCTAGGTGGAAATTTCTCCCGAATCTGGACCGAACTTCGAACGGCAATAACTCGGTCAATCTTTGGCCAAATAGAGTCGTTCTTGGGTCTAGAACGAAGCTCTCTAAACCCTCTACAACTCTCAAGAAGAAAGTTAATCCTAGAAACGAACCTAGGTTGGAGAAAAATGGGGATGAACAAAGTGACAGTGAGCTGTCCAGAAATGAAAATCCAGATTTTTCACTGAACTTCGGATGACGATATCTTGGTCATTTCTTAACTGATTGGGGTGATTTTTGAGCCTAACTTTAAGGTTTCGAAGTGCTCTACAACTTTCCAGAAGGAAGTTGATCCTAAAAACTACTCTAAACAGGAGAAAACTGGGGATTTTCGGACGGGACAGTGGCTGCCCAGAAACTGGAAATGATTTTCTAGAGAGAAGGAAGAGCTAATTGCTTGAGGTGTGCTTTGAAAGGCTTGGAATGGCCTTCTATTTATAGGCAAAGGGCTTGGCCTTCTCCTCTCTCTCTCTCTAAGTCTCACCTTGACACTTGGCAATGAATCTTGAAAGATCAAAACTAATCCTAGACTTGTAAGGCTATTTTTATACCTTGGTGATATTCTTGGATCAAATGGAGGGTTAGGATGATAATGGTACATGATCAAAGGGTCAAGAAGTTGCAAGGTGTCCAAGAAGTATATCTAATCAAATCCAACTTTTAAGCATGAATCAAGGAAAAATCCTAGGCTTGCATGGCTATGTTGTACGAAGATTTGATCTTGGATCAAATGGAAGGATGAGATGAGATTGGTACATGATCCAAGAGTTGAGGAAATTCCAACTTAAATGGAAAATCAAAGGAAAAATCAATGGAAAATCAATAGAAATCCTAGGTTGTAAGGCTATGGTGTACCTTGGAGAGATCTTGCATCCAATTGGAGGGTTGAGATGGGAATTGTACACCATCCAATGGTTGAGAAGTTGCTAGGGAAATATTGGAGTACAATGGTGTTAAGTCTAGGCTAGGAAGATATATAAATCTCATGGATTTGAAGATCAAGCAAGTACCAATCAAATCCCTCTTTCCTCCTTCCTCTCTCTTTCTCCCTCTCTCCCTCTCTCTCTCTCGGCCCTCTCTCCTCTCTCTCTCTCCGGCCTCTCTCTCTTTCTCTCTCTCTCTCCCTCTCACAAGTACATATATATATACATGCATGCATACAATGTACAAGAAAACAATTAAACAAAAGATACTTTTGTACTTTGAGATCAAGGGATTTAAGGGCAAGATTTTTCCCATCCAACTAATCAATAGGCACATGTTAAACAATCAACCAAGTACTAATATATTAGATACACATGTACCAAATAATCTTGGAAGATCAAAATCCCAATTTTAAATAATAAAAGAGTACCTAAGAAATCTTAGGTATTAAAATCCTCCAATAAAATATTTTATATCATCCCATGGGATTTTTTGAAAAAGATTAGTTTATTAAAATCCTTTTACTTGGTGAAAGATTAACCCCTTTATCTATTGGGTAATAAATCCCCTAACTTCTATTGTCCAATGGACAATAGTGACTTGGCAACTTTTATTTTAAAATAATTGGTACTTTGGCACATGGGGTTAAAAAGAAAGAGTAGTGCTATATGTACCGACCAAGGGGGGAGAGAAAACGTACCGACGGCCGCCGGCCGGCCGTCTCCGGCCACCGGACGGCCGATCCGAGCCGTCCAAAAATTCTAAAAAAAAAAATCGATGGGGCTAAGCGAGAATAAACGTCATCCGAGGTGTGTAGGGTGCTTGATCTGAGCACTCTTTTTTTGTATATATACACGTATATACATATATACACAAAAAAAGGGTGCTCAGATCAAGCACCTTACACACCTCGGATGACGTTTATTCTCGCGTAGGCCCCATCGGTTTTTTTTTTTAGAATTTTTGGACGGCTCGGATCGGCCGTCCGGTGGCCGGGGACGGACGGCCAGTGGTCACCTGGCAACTTTTATTTAAAATAATTGGTACTTTGGCACATGGGTTAAAAAGAAAATATTAAATTAATCAACCCATGTACTAAGTTGAAAGATGAACCTTTTACCCAATGGATAATAACCACCCTAACCTTTATTATCCAATGAATAATAGTTGCTAGGGAGATTAAACATTAAAGTAATCCAAAAAGGTACTTTAAAGTAATCAAAAAGTTACTTTTTACTATTCATAGTACTTTAATAAAGTAGACATTTAATATAAATAAATGGGGTTTCTATTATCCAATGGACAATAGTTTCCCTAACATTTATTGTCCAATGGACAAAGAATATAACCATTTTGATTAAAAGAAAATGAATATTAAAATTCTTAGTCTAGGGTTCAAAAGGTTCAAAGGGTCCACGAGGGGCAAAACGGTCATTTTGCGGTTAGGGAAAAGTAACTAGGTAGCTTCCTAGCTTAGTTTCTCCAACTGGATGGTTAAAAACTAACTAGGCTTGCTAAGCGGACTAAAGCGTCAAGAAATAATTTTTCAAGGGGCAAAAACGTAATTTTGACAAACTTTAGAAATTAAAAGCAAAACCAAGTAATAACAATAAAATTCAAATATTTAACGAAATTTTTAACGACCGAAAATCAGGGTCGTTACAGTTTATGGCTCGCCTCGGATTTTTAGATGCAAGTAGGGTTTTCGAC
>BPLS01000189.1:2539154-2584611 GCA_019656275.1 Rhododendron kiyosumense | reverse complement strand
CTTGTCTCCCTCTCTCTCTCTCTCTCTCTCTCTCTCTCTCTCTCTCTCTCTCTCTCTCTGATCGCTCTCCTAGCACCACCGATCGGCCTAAACCTCTGTCGACTCCCTCTCTCTCCCTCCGAAGGTCCGACCCACCACCAGCGGCACCGCACCGCCTCTCCATCAGCAGCACTAGTCCTCTCCATCACCACACCACCTCTTGAGGTATCTCTCTCTCTTTCTCTCTCTCTCTCTCTCTCTCTCTCAGTGTCAAAGATGGTGATGGATTTTAAAAAAAATCCCAAACCCCAATCCTTAAACTCCGAAACCTGTAATCGTAAACCCACTGTCTGTGTATATAAGTATCCAGATTTTTTGTTTGAAGAGGAAAAAAAAATTTGCTACTTCGTCAGATTACTTGGGTTTCTTGATTTGGACTTTGATTTCAGCCAAAAATTGGTCTCCATAGAGTTAGATTGGGGATTGATGCATGGAGTTGTTTACAGGGGAAGCTGATCTATCTAGGGATGGGTAAGCAGTTTTGATTATTGTTTCTTTAAATTGATCTTACTTCATTCATTATGCATGCTTCAATTACTTTTTTTTGTTGTTGTTGTGGTAAAACGTACAAGATGACTTTCATTGGAGTCTATCTATATCACAATACACAACGGATTTGCAAAATGTCTCTCTCACAACTGTCCTACGTGGCACATTGAAGGGCTATGATTATTTAAAGGGTTTGAGGGCTAAAATTCAATATATCCAAGAGTTATCATTTGTCTGCTTTCAAAATTTGAAGACCCATTATTTTCCTCCCTTACTTTTTGATTCTTTCCTATTTTTGTGGCAAAAAATATAGAAATTTGTTTTCTCTCTTACTTCCCCTGTTTGACATTTCATTTCTCTCCCCCTCTCTTCTCTCTCATTGATTTCTCAGTAGTAATAGAAGTTATAGTAATATTGGTATCATTCTTCAAGGGCTAAGATTATTTAAAGGGTTTGAGGGCTAAAATTCAATCTATCCAAGAGTTATCATTTGTCTGCGTTCAAAATTTGAAGACCCATTATTTTCCTCCCTTAATTTCTGATTCTTTCCTATTTTTGTGGCAAAAAATATGAAAATTTGTTTTCTCTTTTACTTCCCCTGTTTGACATTTCATTTCTCTCCCCCTCTCTTCTCTCTCATTGATTTCTCAGCAGCAACAGAAGTTATAGTAATATTGGTATCATTCTTCTTTTTTGTCATAGATCGACTTAATTTATTTATTTTATTATCACATCCTCTGTACTTCAACTTCATTTGTTTTTTGTTTTTCAATTGCTCAGGCTCGGGCTCACAAGATTCACTAGTTTTTCTCACCTTTCTTGATCGTGACCATCTATCATAGACAAAGAAGTTTCCCTCTTTTATTCGTGTTCAACAAAGTCTACTTTTTGAACCCTAAGTTTTTGAATCCACAATATCCAAAACTCAAGCACTTCTAATTATACTGTTATATTCAATTTTTATTATCTTTTTTTTTTACACATTATTGCTTATGTATTTTTACTAGATGAGAATTGAAGTGCCATCGTTTTTTTATAGGTTGCATTGGCTAACCAATGAGTCAGATACGGAGTTGGTTGGAGTTTGAAGCTTAGAAAGTGTAAAAAATTTATAAGTGAAGCTTGGTTATTTTTTTGCCAATAAAGTGTGTTTTGTGATAACAAAGTTTTTTTGCCAATTGTGATCAGTAGTTGGTAGCGTGAACAACACACTGTGAATTCAAATAGCTCGCTATAAGTACCCCACAAGCACGGACACTACAATTGTTAGTTTGTTTTGTGCTGATTCAAGTTAACTGGTGGATATACTTGAGCTATTGTTTTTTTGTAGTTGGAATTTTGCAAATAGGGCGTTGGTCTTCAAGAGGTTAGAGAGACAAAACTGGCGAGCTATGCCTTCAGGCACAGGCATGCACTAGTAAAATTATACACTGCTGGCTTCACGTTTCTTTGAATCTAATTGGAAGCTTACACTCGAAAATAGTGATTGTTTCATTGGAGTCTTTCTTGCTTGGTTAGTTTCTTCCTACTCTATTAACATTGACTGAAGTTGAGTGTTGCACTAAGTTGGTTTTTTTTATTTAAAAAATGATATAGAGTAGTTTTTAAGCAGGTAATCTATGCAAAAGTGTATCTTTTGGATTTATAATTTCATCCGGTGACAAAAGCTTTGGAATTAACCAAATCTATTGGAACTTTCAAGCCATTTAGGATAGGCTTCAAGAACATTTACATATTTCGTGGCTGAGGAGACATTTTTGCCTCTGCTCCTTAGGATTCAAGACCATTTATTTACAAAAGCACTGACCATGTATTCTAGCAGACGGGAGTTGATTCCTTTGTGGAATCCATTTTCTACTATGTTAGTTGAGGAACATAAAGCACTGCTAGAATCCATTTCTTTGTATTCTAGGTGCGTTGTTGGGTCTCATTATGTTTTTCTCCCACTCCTTTTCTTAGGTATCATTCGGTGACTAGATGGAGCCCTAATTGTAACAACCCTAAATTTTTATAATAAAATTAAATGTTTTAATGGAAATTCTTCTTTTAATAAATGACTCGATTTTTTTTATTTCAAAGAAAATACCCTATTGAGTAAATATGTAAGGCTATATAGATATATATGTACATGCAAACCCTAACCTAGGTTTTTTTTACAAATTCTAGCATGTGGGAGAGATTGATATCCAAGTATAATCATGGTGTATAAATATAGATAGAGAGAGAGAGTTATAATTGTTATCTTAAGGGATTCTAGAAAAATCTAACTAAGATATGCAAAATCTAGTAAGGATCCTAATCTAGATATGAGGTACAATTTAAGATTTTGATTCCCTCAAATCTAAGGAGTTAATTGTAGGAGATTGAGAGAGAGATTTGCTATAGATTTTTCTAGATTTCCCTTGATTTTATAAGATATATTAAGATTTGATTGGATTTTATTAGATATGATTAGGATAAGATTAGATTGGATTTTATTAGATATGATTTGGATAAGATTGGATTGGATTCTATTAGATATTATATAGATTTTGCTAGATATTGTTAGATTTTATAGGATTATATAAGATTATGATCAAGATTTGATTTGATTTTCTAGGATTTTATAAGATTATGGTCAAGATTTGATTTGATCTAGATTCTTCCTTCACTAGTATAAATAGGCATGCCCTTTCACATTTACAAGCACACACACACCACCAATCATCTACTTCTCACATGCTTCATTAGTGTGAGTTTGGAGAGCTAAAGAGCGAGAAGTTTCGACTAGAAAAAGAAAAAAAGAAGAAGGAAGAAATTAGTTCAATTCCACCATCACCTTGCCACCTTTCCTACACCACACAAATCACCCTTTGATCCCGATTTTCAAAATTTTAGAAATATTTGTGTCCTGAAAAAAGAAAACTACTTTCTTTTTATTCTTCGGTCAAGCTGAAACGACGTTACTCCGCTTGCATTTTCACCCGACGTACTTAGTAGCCGCCCTACCGCCAAGAAGAACGGTAGAAACCTTCTATCTGCTCACCTAAGTTATAATGTTGACGTGCTATATGTTTAACTATTTATATATTATTTTTAGGATATCACATGATTAAATTGTTTAAATTGAAAAGTTGATCTTATCGCTGTAATGTTTAATTAACTGCATGTTTGTTGATAAGTTGTGATGTAATAATTTTCAATGTTGTCGAAAGTAGAGATGCATGAAATTAGTGATTTATTATTATCGCATGATTGTAGCAAGCCTTGAAAGAATAATGTGAACGCGAGAAAATGATACATGATTACGAGACACGAGAAATGAGAAGTGGAATACAAAGAGTAAGAAGAAAATGAAATGTGAAAGATTAATAATTGTGTGCGCATGAGAACCCGGTAGGTCCATTGAAGATGGTCAGCGGAATCATGGCTCAAGTGTGCGTGAGTGAGCATGAGAACTCGGTAGGTCGTGAGAGAATGGTCGGCGGAATCATGGCTCGGGGTTGCGTGTGTGGCCTAGGAGCCCAGTAGGTCTTGAAAGGATGGTCAGCGGAACTAGTACCGTGTATGCATTATGAAATGGAAAATGATTAAAGACTGAGAGCCCGGTAGGTCTTGAAAGAGACGGTTAGCGGAATCAGTGCTTTTGGGTGGAAAAATCTGAACTTAGCCTGGGAGCCCGGTAGGTCCTGAAAGATGGTCAGCAGAACTAGTGCTTGAGAAAATAAAATGGAAAGTGGAATCGATTCTTGAAAAATGATGACACAATTTACGATACACTGCGATAACTCTGAAAGACACCGACACCTTTGTGATTATTTTTGTGATGCTTAATTTTGTTTTTGATAAATTGTTATATGTTATTTTCGTTAATTAGTGTATAGGACATAGGGGGTAAGAGTTAGCTATTGGACTTAATTGCTCACGGTGTTACTTTTGTGACCCTGGTATCTTATGCCAGAGTTTAGAGACGAACAGGGGGAGTTTTATAATTTGCAAGAGTTTGGTGTTGAGCAGAATAATGCAGAAGAAGACGGACGTTTAGAGGAGTAGAAGTTACCCTAGTACCCCTTCCCTATCTATTTAAATAAGTGTAACACGAATTTGAGAATAATTTGGCTTGTAATGACTTTATGTTTCTTCCTATTTAATAAATGTGAAAATTTATTAAATTAACGTTCCCAAAAATCGGGGCGTTACACTAATTGTGTGTGGTTACTAGACCTTTAATTTTTGGAGCCTAACCAAGATAGAAGTTTACAATTTTTATTTAGTTGTTGTCCTATTGTTGCCCTGTTTTTATCAAAAATAGATATTTGGCTCTGATTTGTAAGCCTAAGGATGTTGATTGAAAATATCGAATGAATGTTAGTGATTTTTGCCTTTGCTAACCCTCTAATATGAATTCACTTTTTCGAGTCAAGTGTTGCAATGAGCTTAAATGGATTTGCGCAAAAGATAGAGTAAGAGTTAGAGTCTTGGAGATGCTATAACCAGTAATTTATGTCCTTAGGTTCATTTTAGAAAACACTCATTTCATGTTACTGTTCTTCATCTTTTGTCTACTTTATTGCAAGTGATGTTATTGCTGGGTTTGTTTTCTTTCTTTTGGGGTACATGAAGTAGTAGAACGGTTAGAAGTGCGCTATGTTGTAAAGTTCTCTATTTTTCAATAATTCTCTTATTTTAGTCTTTTTTTTTAATGACCTTAGTGAAAGAGGAGGGCTAACTTAGGATTACTTGAAACTGTTTTGGGATGCCACCTAATGAGAGCTGGTAAAGAGATTACTTCTTCTTCTTAATAGACAGGGACGACTGAAATTCTGTCAAGATCTTCTGTGTGTATGTGTGTAGTAGAGCTTTCTAATATAGTAGAGACCCTATGTGAACTTTCTGATATAGGAAATTGCCACCTATTAAGTGGTATTTCTCTTTTCCTTTGTTTGTTAAAGTCCCATTCTTCATGATTTTGGTGCACATTATGAACCTTTTTTTCAAGCCAGTTGGGTTAGGGCATGTAGCCATATAATTTGGAATGTGCGTGCAATGAGATATATGTGAATCATTACGTGAGCTAACAATCATTCCCGTTTCATTTGGATTCCTCTTTCTTTCTTTTTTTTTCGTTTGTTTCCAACGAAGCAACCAGATATTGATGACCCTCTGACAACACTTCCAGACTCTCCCCAATGTCCGACGACCTTTGAAATTGCATTCCCATGCGTCATCGACCACCAATGACTACCTGTCAACCTCCGGCGATCTCCGGCGACCACCACCCAACTCCCTCTCTTATCGATCTCTCTGTTCATTGTTGAAGTTTCGAAGCCCTAGCTATGGTTTTTTTGAGGTTCAAATTCTGCTCCTTATTTTCTGTCTCTTTTTTTAGTTAACGAAGCTTTATTGTTCACATCCGGCGTGGCGTGATGTTACTAGAAAAAAACAAATTTGATTAGAAATCTCTTTGGTGGTTAATAGGGTGTTCGGCGAACCATCGATTCTGCCGCCGTCGACCACTTATGTTGCTCTCAAACAAAACTGGGAGGCTTTCATGGTTGAGGCTCGATTTCTTGGACTTCATTCTCTACTTTTCACGTATGCAATCCCAATCAAGTCATATCTCTCTTGATGTCTCTCCTCTCTCTCAAATTTCTCTTTGGGTGGTTTTGGGGGTGTTTAGATTCCACTTGGTCTTGAATTGGTTAATTGTGTAGTTTCTTGATGCATACTGGTAATCATTAGCAATTTGTTATGAACTGCAGAAATATTGCTATCTTTTTTGTTTTTCAAGTGAGATTTGGTGTCTTATTCAAAATTCTTTTGGGCATGATTCCATCTGGTACTCTAATTTTTTTTCTATGCTATTTCCTTATTTCCTTTTCATGTCTGTAACATTAATGTTAGTTTGAATGACATACGTGCATCTATCTAGGTTTTAGCCCCTGTTTCAGCTTGGTAGCATTTGGTGACATGATAACATTTGAGCATAGTATTAGTAGGGAGGGGAATTAATCCAGCTCCGTACGTAGTACGTTATTAGTAGGGAGAAAAGTTTACCCCCTCACTCATATTCATACATATAAGATCCTTGAAACACACACAAACAATAGGATATATATGTGGTTCGCTAAAATTGGATACTTTAGGTTATCCATGAGTTTCTCTATCTATTCTTAAACTTCATTTTGTTTTTCTTTTTATCCGTAAGGAATTTGTGGAGCATTAATTAGGGAAAAAGCAAGTTCCAATGTCCAAATTTCTCATTGTTCGGTTGTTGGTACCTCTCTTAAAATCTCATTATATCGTCTCTTATATCCATAAGCTCATGTATTTTTGGAAAGAGAACAAAAATTGAGAAGATGGGGCATTTATTGAGTCTATATACAAGTAGTAGATTTATAATGAGTTGATTGCATGTTTTAGTTTTGGGTGGTATTTGTTTTCGAAAATATTGCTAATACAAGCTTTACTCCTTTGTTTTTTTCAAGTACGTCTAAGGAATCCATGTTAATTCAATTTCTCTCAATATTTTATTTGAATTACTTCCAAGTGTGATTATGTGGCCGCATCAACACCGTAGAGCGGTAGAGGTTTGGCCTAGAATACTTTTCGAGGGTACGCTTCCACTTCTATTTTTAAAAAATTGGGGGTATTATCTGCTCTAATGAGATGCTATTTGTATTGGAAGCTAATATGTCTGTAGCTTTACAAAGCTTTAGTTTGACTCTGCTAGGATGAAAATTTCACGGATGGAAGGTTGGAGTTATTTTACTGTTGAAAGCAGCTTTGTTGGAGCTTTGAAGATAGACAAAGCTTCATAGTAAAGGTAGGTGTTTGTTATTATGCGGTTGAGAATCTACAACTTATGGATTCAACTATTTTGTGGAGTACAATTGGTTAGTTCTGCATGTTGATGTTATAAGTAAGTTTGTTAGTTCTTCATGTTGAGTTACTCAAATGGGTGGATGATTTATATGGTGGACCAATTTTTATTTTTCTTCTTTTGTTCTTAAACAGAAGTACTAAAGTTCTAGCCGAAGGGTTGCATGTTGTAAAGTGTCAGTCTTTTTTTTAGGGAATTTGGGTCAGGGGGTTGGCATGGAATATGTCTTTCCTTTTTCTTTTTTTCTTTTTTTGGCCTTTTTGTGAGCCTTTTTTTTTGGCTTGATGATAGAATGATTTTCTTGCTTGGTTGGAACTTGGAAGTCTATTTTTCCTAAATTTGACTGCAATTTTGTTATGATGATAGGCTTCAGTTAGTTTAGAAACTCAATTGGAGCTCTTCCCTTTTTTGTTTTCCCCTTTTTATGTGGTTAATTGTTGTTAGAGTTGATGTTTACCAACTTATAGGCATTTATTAAGCTTTAATATGTGCAGATAATGATGAATCTAGGTTTTATTTATGAATAGGTTAATACTTTTTAATAAGTGCCGTCAGGCACATGCTCATTTGTTGAGTACGTAATGCAAACGTGTTGCGTTGTGCTTGAAGATCACTAGCACAATTGTTAGGGATTAGAAAATTGTTTGTTCTTTTATTTGCTAATTCAGGTTAAATAGGCCAATGAATATGCTTTGATTATTGTTTTCCGCATAGTTGGATTCGTTGAGCAGGAGTTAATATATTGCACTCGAGTCCATAATTTATTTGCATGTGCTGATCGTTTGAGTCGTGCCTTCAGGCACGAGCTAGTAAAAAAATAAAGGGAAAAAGGGGCTGCGGGGAAATGAACTCATTTCCCATAAAACTTAAGGAGTTCCAGCTGCACCATAACACCGAACCAGTGGTTTCACTATTTAACGAAACATTTTTTTAATTTGTATCAAAAGTTTTTTTTTTTTGGTTGTCCCAAACTGAGGGATGCCCGGCTTGCTGGGTTATCCCTGGGCCGGCCCTGATTATTTATTTTAAGAGATTGTTAAGGTTAGCAATATAGAGATTCACAATGGCGTAATCAAAATTGAATAACCAAAACTTGCTAAATCACCTTTTCAAATTACAAAATATTAAAAACTGTGAATATAAAAAATAGTTTTTGTAAACATAGTTATTAGAAATAGAAAATAATTTTTAAATTTTTTTTCAAAAAAATTAGTTTTTTTTAAATAGTTTTTGTATAACTTCAATTTAGAAAAAGTAATTTTCCAAAAAAATAAAAAGAACAATTTTTTTGTTTAAAACCTCTTTTTGAAAAATAATTAAGAAAATATTTTTTGGAGAACAACTATTTTAATAAACAGTTTTTTGTAAAATTTTTTTTTTGAAAAAGAAAGAGAGATGATTTTTGTGTAATGATGAGTGTATTTGATTGAGAATATGTGAGTTGCATAAATTTTAGTTATTGACAAAATGTTGCTAGTTTTGGTTATCCAAAGTTCAAATTTTAATTATTTTTAAAAGTATTGCTAAATTTAATTTTATCATTGTGAGCCATATTTTACACAAACATTTTTTACTTTAAAAACTTAATGCTGTGTTTGGATTTGGATTTGGATTTTTTTTTTGAAAAATAGTAGGAATAATAAGTGGAGAGAGATAGAGAAAGAAATGTTAAAAATAGGAGGAATTTTGGGGAAATTTTTTAAAAAATACTTTTTGAAAAGTAAATTGACCAAGGCATAAGTATTACTTTTGATTATGTCATTCTTGATATTCTTTTAGAATCGTAGTATTGCTCCTTCGAATACGAATGATAAGCTCATGAACACAAATGGAGTCATGCGGATGCTTAAACGGGCCCACCCACACGGAAAAGTTTTCAGTGTCAAGTGGATACCATGTGGTATCCGGTTGGTGTATTCAAGCCGTCTATTGCGTTTTTAAATAGTTTGGATTTGGAGAAAAAAAAAATGAGAAAAAAAGTGTTAGGATGAGAAAAGAGAAAAGATTTTAAATCGAATCATTCAAAAGCGTATTGAACGATCCGAATATGCCGAACAAGTATCACGTGGAATAACCCACCCAGCTCCGAAAAATTTTCACCACCCAGACACACCTTTTTTTTTTTATCGGCCACCCACACATACCTCTCCACTTACTTTTCCACGGCGAGTGTAGCACGTGAGCCGTCTTTGCGCGTGGGGGCACATCAGTCAATTGTGGAAAAAGTTGAAAAAACAAAGATCAACGGTTAGAGTACCGCGTTCTTCTGATGACGATTAAAAACAAACAACCGAAGAGAAAAAAAAAAAAAAAAGCGGTCACGACTCACATCTCTCTCATCTACATTTCTGTACTGCTCGCTCATCATATGTAGGGAGAAAAAGCAAAACCCTAAACCGAACCACGTCCTTGATCGAGAGAGAGATGGTCTCGAAATCAGCTCTCTGTGCCTTGATTGTTGTACTGTTCTGTTCTTCTCCTGTCCATGGCGGTGACATAGTTCACCAGGACGATAAAGCCCCTAAGAGACCTGGCTGCGACAATGACTTTGTTCTGGTATAACTCAATTTTGAATTTCATCTTAGTGCTACTTGATTTCTCACTCGTGTCTATTCATAGAGCTCTTTTGTGAGCACCGGATTAGATTGTAGTTAACCAAATACTCGTTATAATAATATTTACAATCCGGATTAAATACGCCTCGAATGCATCATCTATAATCTTATTGGTATTAGTAATCTAACAACTAATAATTCGGCAGGATAGTATATCGAGGGATAATATACTTTATTATTATTACTATTATTCTAATTATCCTAGTTAAATTACTGGGCCTGCAGCGCAAGGAGAAATTTACAGTACACACGTGAGCTGTTAAGGAAGTTGTGAAATTTTGGTGGTGAATGATGTCATTGTTGTTAGTCTTGATTACGAGAATTGTTGTTATTGGTTTGATTGTTGTGGTTTTATAAACGAGGTTTTGTGATTAGATAAGTTATGAGATTTTGTGGTGATTTTTTTATTTTTTATTTTTTTTGGCTTTCTATGATTTTTGTGGTGTTAGATATGGACCATTGTGGTTGAGAAACAATAGGCACCTTTTAGATGCGTGTAGTGTAGGCCGCCGCTGGATTGAATGATGGATACATGCCCATGAATTATAGTCATAGAGATGTTCATATATGTAGTGGTTGTCGTGAGCTCACTTGTTTAGCTGATCTAAGATGATGGGGATAGTGGTGTTTGTAGGGGAAGGAACTAAAACAGACAGTATGAGTATGCTTCTTTTTTTTGTTTCATTAGCTTTGGAATTTGGATTAAGGATTGAACAAAAAGCAGCTTATTTTTCTAATTTACTGTAATTTACCCTTTTCCTGGAGGGTTTGATTCAGTTCTAGTAATTTTTATTAGGTTTTCTTGGATGTTCTACTGTGTTTTTTCGGCTGGATGGTGCCCATTTCGGTAATTGATGTCAAATCGGATGCTATTTAGTTTTATGAGCGGATGTTTGATTTTATGAATTGGGTTTCACATACTTCAGCTGGTTTTTGTTGTTGATTTATTCTTCCCGTTTTTATATGGAAGTTTCCATGGGTAAAAGATGTTTCAGGGGTTGATTTGATGGACCTTTGTTGTCCGGTTGTTTGTAAATCACTAGTGTAAGAGTTGATCAGTATGTTGGGCACACTTTTTTGTTAGAGTCCTTATTGTAGATAGTTTCTATCCTTTAATAAATGTTGGTTGTAGTGGAAATTGTATACCTTTATGTTGTTGCAATTCTAGTCAATATCTAGAGCACTTACATTTTTGTTTGCTAGTGGACACGTGGTTGTTAAGTATTGTAATTATTGTTGTAATAATAGGACATGATATCGATTTTGGAACTTCGGGCATGATTGATGAAATGGCATGTGTTGGTGCATAACTTTGGCACAAGACGTAGGTTTCTGTCTTTAATATTATTTCTGAAGCTTTGCAAGTAATTGTTGCCAGATGTTTCTTCTTTCTCATATTGTCAACAATTTGTCTTGTTTCATGATGGTGTTCAATGATTGTTTCATTAGTCTAAAATTCACGTTTAAAGTTTTAATTTGCTTCCGTTGGATAGGTGAAAGTTCCGATTTATATTGAGGGTAATGAAGTGAATGAATTTGTCGGTGTTGGTGCTCGCTTTGGCCCTACTTTGGAATCCAAGGAGAAGCATGCCAACCAAACTAGGCTTGCCCTTGCAGATCCGCCGCATTGTTGTAGTGCACCAAAAAACAAGGTTTTCTTGGCCTCTCCTATGTCATTGTGTATTCACTCCAAATTCCTCCTAGATGTTCCACTCACATTTGAAGCATGTATCCTTTCAATTGAAAGCATTAGGACATATAAGTTATATCATCAGCTTGTAATGGAGTAGCTTTCTGTTTGGTAGCTTACGGGTGAGGTCATCCTTGTTCACCGGGGTAACTGTAGCTTCACGGTCAAGGCAAATGTCGCAGAAGCTGCTGGTGCTTCAGCCATCCTCATCATAAACAACCGTGCAGGTTTTTGCTTTCACTTCTCATTTTATTGGAACGTCCTAATGAAGTCAAAAGAGTTTTTTTAGTTGGTTTAGACATGTATGCAGATTTCGGACATAATAATAATGTGTACTCTTTTTCTGGATATCGGCAACTTGCTTGTGTTGTCTGAAGTGGTTTCACATTAGTGTCCAAAACTCCTTCAGCTTTCCATGTGGTTCATCAGTTAAGCATTATCATTCATGCTAAATAACTAATCTCCAATGGTAGCCATTTCAACCACTAGGAAGACGTATCATTGTGGAAGAGACAATGGAGACACCATTTTTCGCAATTCCCTTGATGACTACTCTTGGGACCATTTGTATTCTGGAAGGGTGCCTATGTAGAAATAACTTATTTCTTGTCATACTTGATTCGTCCCTTTGTTACGTAAATTTGTAAGCAGTTTGGAAAACTGTCTCCTTAATAAGCAGTGGGTAGTTTACATCACCCGTTGTTGCTGTACTTATCTTTTGATGATGAATTATGCCAATTTCTTATTTTTATCTGTTGCTGATTTTTCTGCAGAACTTTTCAAAATGGTATGTGAGGCCAATGAAACTGATGTAGAGATAGGCATACCCGCTGTCATGCTCCCACAAGATGCTGGTACAAGCTTGGAAGAAAGTTTGAACAACAAATCCATTGGTAAGGCTTGATTCTGCATGGTTTCAGTGATCACTGATAGAAAAAGAGCATAACATGATAACACTATTAAGTATTAACCAAGTGTCTTCACTGCCTTAAACAAATATCGTTTCCACTCTGTAACTTATCTATTCCTTTATTTTTTCAGTTTCGGTGCAGCTGTACTCTCCAAAGCGCCCCTCAGTTGACGTAGCTGAAGTATTTTTGTGGCTTATGGCAGTTGGGACCATCTTATGTGCTTCTTATTGGTCTGCGTGGAGTGCCAGAGAAGCAGCTATTGAGCAAGACAAGCTCTTAAAGGTCATTATCACATGCCTTCTCATATGGATTGCGGTTGTTCCTTAACTAATTTTCAGATTGATGTTGTATGTGCAGGATGCTTCAGAAGATTTCAGCATGGAAACCGCAGGTTCTAGCAATGTGGTCAACATCAGCACGACATCAGCAATTCTCTTTGTTTTGATTGCTTCATGTTTCTTGTTCATGCTTTACAAGCTAATGTCATTCTGGTTTATTGAGGTTCTGGTGGTTCTGTTTGCTATCGGTGGAGCAGAGGTGTGTCCATTCTTCATGTTTCAAGACTTTTTGTAAACATGTATGCATCATAGCACAACTATAAGCGTCTAAAAATCTGGAAACCTAATTATCTTCCTGGTTTCAAGTAAGCCCTTATTATCTTATACGTTAAGTAAATTTTGTTCTGAATTGCACTGTAATCTTATGAAGTGATAATTGTTGAACGGAAGCCTGTTCCTCTTTTCTTACATCTTCCTTCTTCTCCTGTTTACAGACTTGCACATTTATTATGATCCATCCAAATTCCTTCATTGTTGTGTACTCATACACTGCTACGGCTGGGCCAACACTTGGTTTTCTGTTCATGGTTCCTAATTTCCAGTTATTTTGTTGGTGAACAAGTTTCCAATACGGTATTCCTTGTTTCTGTGTCCAGTGTTACGCATGGTTGTCCCTAGTGATCTAGGAGCAAGGAGATACCATGATCAGTTTTTCATGCACGTCTCCCATGTGATGAAGACCTTGTTCTTCTACTTGTTTTGGGTTACTATATTATCAACTTGCCTGTTTTCGAGAACTCGACTATATGAGACTGTAACGCCCCCAAAATTAGGGTACGTTAATGAAGCATTTATTACATAATAAAGAGAGTCTGGCTCATTTATTACATCATAAATACATCAAAAGGGGTACAGTTATTCAACAAAGGAGAAACTAGGCTCCTAACTACTGTTCCGCTTGCTTCTCCCTCCTGGCAAGCTCCTCAGCTCCGAAGGCCTCTAAGGTATGCATCTCGCCCTGTTCATCTAAGAGGTCTGACACATTATACCGGCGTCGCCACCAATATAATATGCCAGGGTCACCAAAAGGTAACACCGTGAGCTACAACGCTCAATAGGAAATTCTTACCCACCAACCTTACAACTAACAATCACATATTCAAATTCGTTAATCATCTATCATTGGTGTCCAAGGTTTTAGAGTTTCTCCTACGCGACTCATCGTAGACCGTGTCTCCATTTTCCACTTACAAAATAATCTTTCAAAAATCATCAGTTTAACACACACATTTGCATTGGCTCCGTACCGCGGATAACCAAGCCTTTCAAAATCTTTAGCATTGGCTCCGTACCGCGGATAACCAAGCCTTTCAAAATCTTTAGCATTGGCTCCGTACCGCGGATAACCAAGCCATACACACCCAACCTCGGTTCCGCCGTTCCGGGTTCCCGAGTATCCTCACAATGGTTCCGTCGCACCGGGTTCCCATTGGTACACATTGCATTGGCTCCTCTCCGCGGATAACCAAGCCATACCTCACCATGGTTCCGCTGCTCCGGGTTCCCATGGGAACGCACAATGGTTCCGCCGCTCCGGGTTCCCATTGGCACACACCCTCACAATGGTTCCGCTGCTCCGGTTTCCCATTGGAACACACACTACTCACGTAATACCCTTGAAATGGTCATTACGTAGTTTCGAAAATATTTCCATCCTCGGAAAACACATTCTTTCTTGATAAACCACACCCTAGGTGCCATGTTTCTACTTTCTCGATTCTCGTGTCTCGTTACATGCAAAGACTCCGTGGTAGGACAAAGTAAGTATAAAACATTCTAACAAGGTCATCCAACTCTATAATATATCACAAGTAAACTCAAGCAATCTATGCATGCTCATAACCGTTGCAAAGATCAAAATACAAATACTTGATATGGAAAGTAAATAAAGATAACCACATATACATAGGGATAGGGGTAAGAGTATCCTACCTTGATCCGAAACTAGTCGGGGCCGAATAAGCTAGTTGGATTTTCTCGCGAATCTGGACCGAACTTCGGAGGGCAGTAACTCGGTCAATCTTTGGCCGAATACCATCTTCCTTGGGTCGAAAACGAAGCTCAAGAAATTCTCTACAACTTTCATGAAGGAAGTTGATCCTAGAAATGACTTTAGGTAGGAGAAAAATAGGGATAAAGGAAGTGACAGTAAGCTGTCTAGAAATGAAAATCCGAGATTTTCACTGAACTTTGGATGACAATAACTTTGTCATTCCTTAACCGATTGGGGTGGTTCTTGGGTCTAACTTGAAGGTTTCGAAGTGCTCTACAACTTTCCCGAAGGAAGTTAGTTCTAAAAACTACTTTAAAAAGGAGAAAACGGAGGATTTTCGAAGGGCAGTAGGCTGCCAGGAATAGTTTCTAGAGAGAAGGAAGAGCAAATGAGAAGGTGTGTGTTCAAATGGCAAGAGAATGGCTCTATTTATAGGCCAAGGCATGCCCTCTCCCTCTCCCTCAACTTTTGACACTTGTCATGCCATCATGGAAGATCAAAGGCCAATCCTAGGCTTGCATGGCTAGATTGGTACCAAGATTTGATCTTGGGAAATCTTGCAAGACTTGGTGGGTAAGGAGGAATAAGTTGTACAAGATTTTGTGTTAAACAAATCAAGGAAGTACATTGGAGGTTAGTCTTGGCTAGGAAGAGTAACAACCAAGGATTTGGAAGAATAATGGAAGATCATGGAAGTACAACCAAATCCCTTCTTCTTTCTTCCTTCCTTCCTCTCTCTCTCTCTCTCTCTCTCTCTCTCTCTCTCTCTCTCTCTCTTTCTCTCTCCGGCCTCTCTCTCCCTCTCTCTCAAGTACACACACACGCACATATATATACAACCATGTGCAAGAAAACAATTAAAGTAAAGGTACTTTTGTACAAAAGATCTAGGGATTTTGAAAGACTAGATTTTTTTCCCTTAAACAATTAATTGGGCACATGTGTTCTTAGCCAATTAAATAAACAACCAAGTACTAAATTAATATATACATAAGTACTTATGTATCAAGGAAGAATCAAAATCCAATAAAAATAATACCAAGGGTACTAATGGAATCTTAGGATTTTAAAGGCTAAGTACTTTCTAATTAAAATAATGGGTACTTGACACATGGGGTTAAAAGAAAATATTAATTTAATAACCCATGTGCTTGGATGGAAGAACAACCTATTACCCATTGGGTAATAAATCCCCTAACTTCTATTGTCCAATGGACAATAGTAATTAGGTAACTTTTATAATAAAATAGTAGTACCTTTGCCACATAGGAATTAAAAAGAAAGACTAAATTAATAACCCCATGTACTATGTGAAAGACTTAACCTTTTACCCAATGGATAATAACCACCCTAACTTTTATTATCCAATGGATAATAATTGCTAGGGAGATTATATAATAAAATAATCCAAAAAGGTACTTTAAAGTAATCAAAAAGTTACTTTTTAATATACTTAGTACTTTGACCAAGTATACAATTAATATAAACAATTGGGGTTTCTATTATCCAATGGATAATAGTTTCCCTAACATTTGTTGTCCAATGGACAAAGAATAAAACCAAAATAATTAAATGAAAAAGAATATTCAATTCTTAGTCTAGGGTTAAAAAGGTTCAAAAGGTTCATGAGGGGCAAAACGGTCATTTTGCGGTTAGGAAAAGTAACTAGATAGCTTCCTAGCTTAGTTACTCCAACTAGCCGGTTAGGAGCTAACTAGGCTTGCTAAGTAGGCCAAAGCGCAAAGAAATTAAATTTGAAGGGCAAAAACGTAATTTTGACAAACCACAAGGAAATTAAGGAAATTAAAATAAAATTCAAATATTTAACGAAATTTTTAACGACAAAAAATCAGGGTTGTTACAGAGACCATACTTCAAGATTTGTTTTTCTTTTCCACTTGGTTGTTTCTTGTTTCCTTTCGCTTCTGTGGGGCACTTTGCACACATGCTTATGGAGAATCCAATGTTCAATGGGTGGTATTCTTGTATTTTACTTGCTTTGATGCTTGAACATTACAGAATAGAAGTTCAGATTTTGGAAGATCACTATTTACGGCAACATCATGTGTTTTGGAAACTGGAATTTACTAGGTTGCACAATACAAGTAAACATCCCGTACATGGTTTTACAGGCAAAGTGTGCCTCAGTTATATCTTTGTGTCATTTGCAATGCCTCGATAATAAAGTCGGCACCAGTTTGGGCTTAACAAAATATGCAACTCTTATTTGTGACATGTACCTTTTAGGTTTGTCTTTCAAAGTATGACACCCTAACTGGTTGTTGTATGCATGTTGAACATGTTGCATGCCATTGGTTCCCATGTCCGTATCCTTGCTTCTTAGGATTTTGAGTTTTGAGGTGTTATCGTTATGGTCTTTTCTTAAAAAGTGCCTCAGGACCTGACCCTTGTGTACTTCATTAACGCTGCTTCTTAGCTACAATTCTGCATGCTAGCATGTAGAGAGTTATCAGAATACATTCATTGATAAGCATGTGCTGTGAACTTAGTTCTCAATTCTTCTCTTTCTTTTGACACTGAACCTCGTTGTCTCGTATTTGCAGGGTTTGCAAACTTGCTTGGTGGCTCTGTTGTCAAGGTAAGCATAGTGTTGATTATTCAAAAGCATACTAGTGTAATGTTGCACTGTTAAGGTACTAAACTTTCTTGAAAAGGAAAAGCAACAAAAAAAAAAAAAAAAGACTTGATGACTCATCTGTGTTAAGAGAATATACATGCATGTCCAAATTGTGATGGAACCTTTCTAAACCTCGTGAATGAAGGTTTAGGAATGTCTTGGTATAGTTCCTTTTAGAATTTCCTATTTTCCGTCCTGGTCTCTCTCTGAAGAAAATTGCTTCCCTTAACTGGAATGTGGCTTGGTCTTCATTGTGATAACTGATCAATGCGATTAGGAATTCTTGAACTCCAGGCCCCTACCCTGGAATGTGATTGAAATAGGTGGATGGGTTTATGATCCTTTTCGTTTGATCATCACGTGTCGAAGTGCGAAAAAAGAGTTGAGAGAATTAAGATTTGACTAGCCTTGATGCTTAGCAAGGTTCTGCATAAAAGAATGCGTAACAAATGGACAGAATTACTGACATTATTACTGGCAATTCCTGCATCAAATGCCCTTTTTTTTGGAAGTTGTGCATCACATGCTTGTGTTTGAGTAAATGTTGGTTAGGTGTGGCATCCCTTTTTGCGTGATAAGTTAGATAGGATTAAGGAAAACGAGTTCGTAAAGGCCACCACCCATGTATGCAAGGCTGTATCACAAGTAAGAGTAACAGAACTATAATCTTTTACCCCAATACAACCCTCCCTTGGCCCAACTATGCAATCTGCAAAAGAATAAGTGATAGATAATCTTGTCTTTCCATTGGTTTTAAACATGGATGGTGGACAAATCTTTCATTGCCTATGATTTCGCTTGGAGAGCTACATAGTACGTAGTACTTAAATATCAAACGAAGCATAAATCACTAATAAATTTATGGCAGAGCTTTTTCTTCCATAAGTGACATCACTTGTAAAAAATAATTGGTGCCTAGTTGTTTATTTGAAAATAGATTATAGAAGTATTGACTGACTATTTAACGACAATAGTTTCAGATGGTTTGAACGTGCTGCGGATACATTTGTTAAAGTACCTCTCCTTGGAGCTGTCTCATATCTAACGCTAGCTGTATCTCCATTCTGCATAGCGTTTGCTGTTGTTTGGGCCGTTTTTCGCCGTGTCTCGATTGCTTGGATTGGACAAGATATCCTTGTAAGGACAAGTATACACTGTTGTGTTTTATATTTGATTTGAACCTCTGCATGCTTGTTGGGTTATTGGAAACAGAAGCCCCCCTTCCTACCAAAGAAGTAGTGTACCCGCTTCCTCGTAACACCTGTCCACTTGATATTGCATGTACAGTTTTTGTGAAATTAAAGGAGACACATCAATTCAGTACCTAAACTCAGGTGATTTTGCTGGTGGAAATATGTGTGGAGCAGACAATTTCAAAAGTAGAATTTCAAAGCGCAGTAAATTCCTAAGATAAGTAATAAATATTATTACTTATCAAGTATGGGGAGAGACGAAACTACTTGAGAAGTATTGAAGGATGTATAGCCACGAGAGTGAAAGAGATGCCTAAATTAAAGCCAACAATGTGCTTGTCTTCAATTTTCCACTTAAATTAACATGTGGTTGATGTGATGCATCTTTATTAAGTTTTCCATTTGCAAATTTAAGGTGAGACACAACTAATGATAATTCTACTTTTTCCCTCCCCAAACAGGGCATTGCTTTGATAATCACTGTTCTCCAGATTATACGTGTTCCTAATCTGAAGGTGACTTTTCAAACTTATTATTCTTTGCTTGTCTGGGAACAATTCATGCTACTTTTCCGTGGATGTTACCTTAGATTGATTTAGAAGTACCTGGTAGTTGACTTTTGGAAGTTTTCTGGCTGTGACTTCGACACTTGCAAATATTTTTCCTTTTTTTTTTTTTTAAGAGATACTTAAGAATGTTGAAAAACCATATTTGAAGTTTTGGGAAATTGCCAGGATCTGTAGATCTAGTTCTATCGTGTAGTTATAATGTTATATGTTTCTCTTTTTGGTCTTTCATGAATCTGTTATTTGTTTCTCCATCTTATTGGATTGTACAGCCCTTTTATGTAATTCTTGAGGTCAGCTACTGCGATATGCTTTCCCACAAGGTTATCCAACGACTATTTTTGTTATTGGAAGACTACCATACAACTTTGGAAACTTTGTCCTTCCAAGCAATCATCTTTTCCTAATTGT
The DNA here is from genome assembly GCA_019656275.1 of Rhododendron kiyosumense. Taxonomy (NCBI): domain Eukaryota; kingdom Viridiplantae; phylum Streptophyta; class Magnoliopsida; order Ericales; family Ericaceae; genus Rhododendron; species Rhododendron kiyosumense. The sequence goes on along the minus strand of BPLS01000189.1, from coordinate 2,564,866 downwards.
AGGACATCTGCAGTGTTGTAGAATTCTAAATGATACAACACATGAAAATTTGTCTGGGATGGTTTGGCTCTTATTAAGGTACTAAACAGGGAAATTCTGAATTCCCCATTTATGTCCAGAATATCATGTGGAGAACTTAATCTTACTGTTTTAGTCTTTCTTGAATTCATATTAGTCTTCCAGAAGTATCTGCTTGGTAGCTGCCGTAACACCAGCCTGTGCTCCTCACACCCGTGGAATAATACTGAAACAAATGTCTTGCATTGATATTCATTCAGGGCTTCCTAACTTATGTAATTAATGGCATTGGGCTTCCTAACTTATGTAATTAATGGCATCGGGCTTCCTAACTTATGTAATTAAGCTGATGCCATTCTTCTTAATACATTCAGGTTGGAACAGTTCTTCTCAGTTGTGCTTTCTTGTATGACATTTTTTGGGTATTTGTTTCTAAATGGTGGTTCAAAGAGAGTGTGATGATCGTGGTAAGTATTTCTTCCACATTTATTTCATAATAATATACTAGATAAATGCCCGTTGTTTGGTTCCCAGTGGTGTATATAGGTAAAGTTTCAAGTTTCTCCAAACAGGTTGCTCGGGGTGATAAGAGTGGGGAAGATGGCATACCCATGTTGCTGAAGATCCCTCGGATGTTTGATCCTTGGGGTGGCTACAGTATCATTGGATTTGGTGATATTATCTTACCAGGACTTCTCATAGCATTTTCACTAAGGTTAGTGCTATCACAGGCACAACTTTCTTGGATATTGTCTTATTTGACTCTGCTACAAAGGTATCATGGGTTTCTGTTGTCAATTAACATGCATCCTCATGGGGTATGTAGGTGATTTTCTGATCATTTTAAGGCTGTTATACGTGGATCTTGTACCTTTCCTACTTAGTGACTTATTTGGTTTCTTGAGTAACTTCTTACCATGTCCTTGATTGTCAAATTTCATTTCATATGGCAGACGAACATGTTCTTGATTGTCAAACTTTTAGTTTTCCTTTTGAATTCTTGATTGTCAATCTTCATAGATTGGAATTGGTAGAATATTTAATGCCCTCTCAAGGTGAAAGATGGATGCAGTCTTCACTGTTTGGGCTAGCCGAATGGGCAATACTCAGGTTTAAGTCCCTCTATAACTTTCGTGTGAGTGGGACTTTACCTTTGGTCCCGACGTAAATGCGGTGAAGTTCTTCATAGATAATGGTGTAGTATGACGGTGCAATACTCCAGGGCGGAAATCATGAGGGTAGTCATTTACCGTTCATAGGCTGAATATTTTTTTTTATTGGCCATAGGCTGAAAATTGTTTGTATCTTTGCAGGTACGATTGGCTGTCAAAGAAGAATCTTAGGGCTGGATACTTCTTATGGGCAATGATTGCTTATGGGTTAGGTATGCAAGAGATATTTATACGGGTGGATCCAAGTGCTGCCTTCTAACATGATGTAGCATATAGCATGTCTGTTAGGGATGGTATTAGAATGTGTGCATGTGACTATATGTTTGCCACATGTTTGTTTGTCATTTTCCTTATCATCTTCTTTCCTTTTTCTCTTCTTGCTCTTAGAACCGCATCCCTGTGTCTGTTAAATATAAGGAAATTGATGCAACTGTTAAGTAAATTTGATTAAAAACAATGGGATCCATAAGATTTCATTTCTTGGTAACCACTATTGTTTTTGTTTCATTCTATTGCAAGGAATCATTCATTTTAAGTCCTCGCATTGTTTTTCCAGGTCTTCTCATCACATACGTGGCTCTGAACTTAATGGATGGGCATGGCCAACCAGCTCTACTTTACATTGTTCCTTTCACTCTAGGTATGTGGAAAGACCCTTGGCGACGCATCCTTATGTACCCACAAGCACATAACTGACTGGTACAAAAAGTTTACCTCTTGATTTTTTTTATTTCTAATTTGCCAATAAAAACTCAACACTCTCTTGGGAATTGATTTGATGGTGCTCTTTAGAGTTAAGTGGACTTGTAATTAGCTAGCTTTCTCCAGAGAGGTGTATATCATGGTTAAAGAGCTGTTAGCCAGCCACATGCTACTATAGTGTTATACAAACCAAAATTTATAAATGGAAACATCAGGGTAGTCCATTTAAGTTTGTTGATTGGGAATGTGATGATGCACATCAAGATGATACATATATCATGATCAACTTTATCTCTTCTTGGACGGGCCATCTAAAATCATTCTACAGTAGAGAAGGAATCCGTTAATGCCTGAAATTATTCTTTTGTTTTCTCACTCGAGGAACCATGATCATTCAAGCTATTTTATTTTTCACTCTTCCTCACTCCTTATTTGTCATCATCAATGCAGGCACATTTTTGACTTTGGGAAGAAAGAGAGAGGATCTCAAGAATCTGTGGACGAGAGGAGAACCGGAAAGACCATGTCCGCATAACCAGCTACAACCCTCACAGTAGAGATTCTCACCGTACCTTGTAAAATAGTACTATTCCACTATAATAGTATACTAAGACCAGTTAGATTACTCGTGTCTTTTAGAAAAAGAAAAAAAAAAGGTTTATAATTTTAATTTTCGTACTAAATTTAGGTCAACGTGGTGTTTTGTTGATGATCAGAAGAAGTGAAATCTGTATGTATTTCTCCAAGGCTTCCAGTATCTGCAATATAGGCATGAAGACTTGGGATTTATTGTAAAGCTTACATAAACAAGTTGAGGCTCACGCTGAGACTCTTTAAGTTGTGTTTGGATCTTGAATTTGTAGCCAAAACATCGCGATGATCCAAAAAGAGACATTTAATGTGTTCTAGGCATTCCTCGTAAAAGAACCAACTTGGGATCTAGGAATGCCACTTTTGGTTCTTTTATGAGGCATGTTGGAACTTGACGGTATGCTGATCCAAGACATTTAATGTGCTCTTTTTTTTTCTGAAGTGGTAGAACAAATTAAATTATTAGATTGGACCGTACGAGTCGTTATAAGCTTTTTTTAGTTGTCTTGCAATATAAACAAGCCAAGTTGAAGGTTTTTTTTGTTTGATCGGCAACAAGTTAAGGATAGGGGAAATCACGGAATGGTGGAGAAATGGCAAATATTATCTAGGTAATGGACCACTTTTTCTGGAATTCATATGAACATAAGAAAGAGAAAATTAATAACCAATACATGGGGAGGGCCATCTAAACTGACTATTATCCCATGATGAAATAAACCCTAAATCTTGAACCCCAGCCACCGTTCTCTCATTTCATCCTTCCTTCCCACTCATACGCTGCTGAAGAGGAAGAGAACAATAGGGGAGGGTTCCGCTTCTACTCTCGTTCGACCTTTCTCCCTCACCTCTTCTTCCTCTCTCAGTTCATCTCTCTGTGAGCTATAGTATTTTCTCTGTTCCGCTGAACAAGAAGCAATATCTTTTCCTTGACCAAGCGATTTCATAGTCATACACGTCTGGTAAGGAATGTTTTGGGTGTTCCAAATTTTTTTTGCAGTTTTCTCTCTTTTCTCCTCTCTCATTTCGTCCATGTGTCTCTATTTGTAAGCAATTTGGTTTTTTTCATTGTATGAGTGAGTGGTCTGGTTAAGGCAGAAGTTGTTAGGTTTTGGGTTAAGTTTTTCGTTTCTATAGTTACGTGAAAACAATGCAAGCAAACCATTTCAAGGGCCTTCACTCTAATATTTTTTCCATTGACAATGTCCTAGCACAATAATTGTTCTAACTGATGGAACAAATTTGGAACTTTCTAAGCCTAACAATGTGCAAGGCATAGTAGTGTGCATGACTGCAGCAGAAAGAAGAAAAAAAGAAGTGTGTTGTCCCTTTACAAAGGTATGTTGGTCTGTATGAAATGTGGTTTTTGTTCAAGTCATATAACATGCTTTTCCTAAAAATAAAATAGTTGCTCTTTAAGTTACTTGATGTTATTCCTTATAAGAACTTTTGTTGCTTTCTATGTAAGAATATATGCCCCAGACTGTTGAGGGGATTAAGGTAAAATTCGATATTTTGTTATCTCTGACAACACTTTCCCAACTTTACCTAGAGTCATAGTTTTTTGGTTTCTCTGTTTTTTATCACTCATTGATATATTTTGTTTTAATGAAACAAACAACTAAGTGTTCTTCATTTTTGCTCATGTTTATTTAATTTTATCATAATTTAGGAAAACCATCGTAAACTACTGAGAAACTTGTGGCTTCATATGCCTGTACCTTTCAAAATGCTTAAAAATGATGGGATTGCACTTGATTCTTTTATTACACTTTCGAAAAGTTGAAGGAATAGGCAGATGAAAGTTTTGAAAATTTCAGAATATGGATCATAAATGACCCTTCACTTTAGGCAACTACTGATGCATTATTGATGTAAGTTCTAGATCGCATTATATGTAATGGCAGTTTCTTTTTTTTTTTTTTATGACTTATCGCCTTGAAATGGAATTCTATGTTTTGGTTGATAGGAAATGAGTATTGGAAACTGTAGTATTGAAATCCATGTTTATTCTGTGCACTTCAAACTTTGAGGAACATTGGTATTCTTTTTGGTAGAAGTGAGAAGATTAAAATGATTTATGCCTTGTTCCTTTTGCTTTTTAAAAAGCATTTTTCAAAAAATACCCCATAGATTCTCCCTAGATTCCTCATATTCTTAACATTTCTCTTTCTATCTCTCTCCAATTATTACCCCTACTATTTTTCAAAAAACTTTTCAAATCTCAATCCAAACAAGGCATTAGACATTGCTTAGGTTATTTTTTTTTCCTTGGGATCATTTTGCAGTACTTTGTCCTAGTTTTCCATTCTGATAAACTGAGATCTTATTAAAGCAAACAAACCACGAACACAGCACAGTAGGATCTAGCCGTGGCATAGTTTTACAGGCCCAAAAACTATTTGAAGGAAACAGAGACAATAGATAACTTTGTCATAGTTAGACTGGTTTTGCACTCTTTTGCTATTTGTGCGATTTGTTGGGGCGGATGAATACTTCTTGTTTATAATGCCAAGTGAGCCCAACCAAGAAGTGAAACATCATCAAACTGACTTGTCCTAAAGCCTTTACACACCCTTTATTGCATTAAAATGTTATTTTTGGTGAGAATTTTTTGGTATATCTCAACTAGTTGCTCTTTAAATTACCTAATGTTAGTCCTTGTAAGTACCTTTGTTGCTTTCTCTGTAAGAATGTATGCCCCAAACTGTTAAGGACAGTGACCTATATTTTAACTCACTGAATAGTTGTCCATTTGCAAAGGTATGTTGGTCTGTATGAAACGTGATTCTTGTTCAAGTCATGTAACATGTTTTTCCTAAAAATGAAATATTTGCTCTTTAAGTTACCTAATGTTACTCCTTATAATAACTTTTGTTGCTCTCTATGTAAGAATGTATGCCTTAGACTGTTAAGGGCAGTGACCTATATTTTAACTCACTGAATGGTTGTCCCTTTACAAAGGTGTGTTGGTCTATATGAAATGTGGTTCTTATTCAAGTTATGTAACATATTTTTTTTTCTTGAAAATATAATAGTTGCTCTTTAAGTTACCTAATGTTACTCCTTGTAAGAACTTTTGTTACTCTCTACGTAAGAATGTATGCCCCAAACTGTTAAGGACAGTCACCTATATTTTAACTCGTTGAATGGTTGTCCCTTTATCTTGTTGGCCTGTATGAAATGTGGTTCTTGTTTACTTATTGTTTGGTTCATTCTTTGACGAGAGAGAGGGCTTAGTGTCATTTGATGGTATCTTTAATTTGTAGGATCCAAACCATTGCAGTTTCTTTCAATGGGTTGATGACCCCATATGCAAGCGTGGAAGGCTGTTATTTTCGAACAAAAGGAAACGATAGGCAAGTTGTATGAGCAGATTAAGTATATGCGGGAGAAAGCCAAGTCATTTGAGGACAAAGCCAAGGAGTATGAGAAGAAGGCTCAAGAGTATGAGGATAAGGCAAAAGAGTTTGATAATATGACTCAAGTTTATGAGTGGAATATTAAGGAGATGAAGAGAATGGAAAGAAAGAAAATTAAGGAGGCTAGGACAATGGAAAGAAATTTTTGGATGAAATTGCTGGTTGCACTGCTGGTTCGTGTAGGCGGATGCATTTTTTTTTTAATTATGGGGTTAGGGATGAGGGAATTGTGTTGCCTCATTGACTTACATGGGTTGAAATGCCATAATGTTAAGACTATAACTTTTTTTTTTTGTATATTTGTTGGATGTAATTTGCAAACTTAATTGGTAATATTTTGTGTATGTATATATTGCTGACATGGTTAATGGTTATGTATGCTAATCGAATATTGTCATATCTGTGCGGTTTGACATGTAATGTAATAACTTTTTTGTGTTGTGGTGTACATAAGTTTGGTCATGAATTAAATACATTAGCTACATTTTCTTTTTAGGTTATCAAGAATGGGGAAAAGAAAACATTGACAGGTTTTTGCTACTGGGGTGGGGAATAGAAGTTAAATGCTAATGGCACCTTCTTGTACAACGGTGGAACGTGTGTAGCTGTTCTACTTGAGGAAAGAAGTAAAGTAAATGAATTACGTGAGAAGGTTTGTGGTGCCCTTAACATTAATTTGGAAGATAAATTGTATTTCTATAACACAAAGAGGGACAAGACGAAGTATGTAACATTGAATGACGACAATGGTGTTGCAATGTTGTTCCACTTGAACAAAGATGATGTCGACTGTAGAGAACCGTGTCTAAATTTATTTATTTAATTTTCTTTAATGTGAAATGTGTTATTTTAAATACTTTGAATTTTATGAGCCAAAAAAAAAAAAAATGCATGTGTAGGCATTTACTTGATCATGTTCGAATTCATTAGTCCTTTGATCGAGTGTGTTGGGAGACTCCCATGTGTTGCGTAATTAGTGTTAGAAATTTTTAGAGCAAATTAATTGTTTAAGTGTTAATTGAGGGGCTCTAGTGCAAGAAGTTATATCATGCAAGTATTTGGTGATGATTTAAAGACTTGAAGGGGGAAGGGTGTAATTATTTTACACCTTAAATTCTCTTGGCCGAGAGAACAAGGTAGTTCTCTGTTTTTTTTTTTCCTTTTTCCATTCCAGCCGAGAACAAAGTTCTCTGTTCCTTTTTTCTTTTTCCCATTCCAGCCGTGCTCTCTCTCTCTCTCACACACACACATCCAAATCATCTTGCTCCTTCTTTTACTTGGGTACTTTGTGTCTTCATCAAGATCTTGGAGGGATTTAGGAGTTTCAAGTTTGTGGGGCTCTCCTCCATCACCATCTCACTCATCCTCTTGTGTGCTAGCAATTGAGGTAGGGTTTCCTACTAGATGCCTTAAAAATGCAAGTATTGTGTTTGAGAATTGGTTATTTTTCATGTGTTAAGTAGTAAGTTGATCTATGGAAGAAAAACCCTAATTTGAGTGGTTATGTAAATTTCATATTTTAGTTGTTTATCGAAATTGATGGATCTAGTGTTTGATTGGGAGTGGAGAGAATATTATGCCTACGAATTTGTGGTGTCTAGTATTGGCTCATGTTTATTTGGATTGATATTGGATATACTAGTTTAGGGTATTTGGATTAATTGTTGCGTTTTGGGATGAGCACATTAATTTTTTGTGTTTGGTATGGATTACCTCTTGTTGACATAATTGATGAATTTTTGAGGGGTGGGGTTGAAAAAGTATAGACACTTGTATATCTATGTTTGGTTCTTTTTGGATTTGAAAGTAAAGATTAAGGTTTATGTTAATACTAGTTGTTTCTATTTATTGGAATTGGTTTGGGATTGATACTTGTTGTTTGGGCTAGTGAGCCACGTATTGGTGGTTGGGTCGGCCATTTTATGCTTGTTGTGTAGCCGGAAGCATATGGATAATGATTTATCCGTCGGTGTATAGTCCGTAAACCCGCGCGGGATAAGGTGCCCCATAGGCCTTTGGGTTAGTAGCCCATAAATTTGGATGATTTAGGGACCTGATCAGTCGCCTAGGATTGGTACACAACTGTGATAATTTGGACCTTGGCTTTATGTGCTCTTATTTTCTTGTACTTGGTTTAATGCGTTGACTTATTTTATGTTTGAAATATTTTGGTTTCATCTTTTTGAGTTTAATTATATTCAGTAAGAACTGCATCTAGCTAGCATGAGATTCAAGTTAAAAAAAAAGGGAATTTGGCATGAAAGTTCATATTTTCAAACTTGTCACTTGCATCTTTTAGTTTCTAGTAGATTATGTGTGGGCGGTCGTGCTCACCCCTACCTTACAGGTTCGAAGGGCAAGGATACGCTCTGAGGGACACGGTGATGAAGATATCTTCTGTGCTTTGACGAGTCGATCCATATGAAGTTTTGTTGGGTTTAAAGGCTATCTTTTGACTTCATGTATATGTTTTTGACTTTGGGGAATGTAATTATAGATGTTAAATTCTCCTCTAGAAATGCTTTGTTATGTTTTTAGGTAAAGAAAAAGGACAAACTTGTACCTCCTTTTGTAATTGGAGTTGAATGGTTTTAAGTGGTGTTTTGGTGCCTTGGTGGCTAATTAAAAATAGAAATTTAAGTTTTTGGAAGTGGATTGCTTATCAATTTTTTTTTAATTTGGTTAGACTTATAATTCATTGCATGTAGAATGAAAAGAACGTTGTTTTTAGTTATTGGGCAGAATTATTTATTTATTGAGGTATAAATCACGTTGCTGAATTATGTTAAAGCGGGGCGTGACATCGACTTGTTTGTAGAAGATACAAAACAAAATAATGCCCATATTCTGACCTTTTACAATTTAATAATGTTTGATGAATTGTTTCGTCTTAATTTTACACTTATTATTTATCTGTTTGCATTTGAATAATCAATGTCATTTATTTTGTTAGGGAATCGATGGTCATTGACAAGATTAGCTCGCCTGGAGAAACACTGGCACTACCTTCTTCCAGTCAGGTAAGCAATAGTTGTAGCCAAGAGATGGGGTTGGTGTTGTACTTGCCGAAAAATGCAAATGAGATATTAACTGGGAAGGGTCAACTATTTGATTGCCCCGACCTATTCAAGCAATCAATGCTACTATTTGCTGCATCGAACAAGTTCAGCTTCAATTACTTGGATAATAGTAATGCCTACTACCGATCGGTATGTAAAGTAGCAAGGTGTCCTTGGAAGCTGACGGCAAAATGTGAGGGTTTCACTAATTTGGTTCGTGTCATAATGTTTAGGAATGAGCATCTACACAATGTAAAAGATGCTAGTAATTGTAAATTGACCTTTTGCAGTAAACAAGTTGGTTTGCTTTTCAAAAATCTAATTGTGGACAAACTTGACTATTTGCCAAGGGATATTTGCAAGGACTTCGAGCATGCCTTCCAGTGTCGTCTGAATTACAGTAAAGGGGGGGAGGGGGGGGCGAAAGAAAAGGCTAAGGAAGCCATCACAGGACCTCCTTCGATGACTTTCCACCTAGTCCCATGGATGTGTTGACGGCTTGTTGAAGCCATACCAAACACTAGAGCAATATGGACGTTGACAGATAAAGGCAAATTCAAGCAACTATTTGTTTCTTATGGTTGCTCTATAGCTGCATTTCGATCAGGTTATTTACGGCCAGTTTTGAAATTGGACGCATGTTTCTTGACTGGATACTATCGGGGCCACGTTCTATCGGCTAGTGCACATGATGCAGACGATGGGTTGTACCCCCTAGCATATGCCATTGTGTCTAGTGAGAATGATGAAGACTGGTTATGTTTTTTGATTAATCTTAAGGAAGTTCTTGGAGGATGTCAAGTTGTGTTAGTCACCAATCAGAACACTTCTTTGCTTAATGGTATAATTAATGTTTTGGGGGGGGTGGGATTGTAATGCATGGTGTCTCCGTCACCTAAAGGAAAACTTCAGCAAGTTTGCTAGCTCAAAGGGGTTGAAAGCTAAAAGACGGAACATGGCTCTAAAGGTGGTTAATGATCTTGCGTACGCAAGGACTGAAGACTCATTCAAGTATCATTTGGGCAAGTTGTATGGGATTTCTCTTGATCTATCAAAATGGGTGGAAGATAACAATCCAAAGCACTGGTCGAATGCATTTTTCCGTTATAAGAGATGGGACAAGATGTACACAAATCTGGCTGAATGTTTCAATTCTTGGATATTACCATTAAGGGAATTGGACATCATCTAATTTACGACAAGACATGTGTCCAAGACCACTGAGTTGTTGCTCCGCAAGCATATTGAGGTTAGGAAATAGAAATTGCCAGTTGGAAAACAAATTGAGAACGACATTAAGAAGTCTCAAGAATATGCTTGAAAATTTACACATCGTGACTCCTCGTCGACCGAGTTCATTGTCGCTAATGACACTAGGCGACTTTATGCAGTCAAGGTGATCCCATGTACTTTTACGATATGGTGGATCCTTTCCTAAAAAAGGAGATGCAAATGACGATATATGACAATACCATGTCCCTAGTGCCGTTGCATGACATGCTTAGTGCATCATCACTTTTGGTAGTCAACGAGTTGAACGATAATAATGTCGACGGTGTTTCTTGTACTGATCCTTTTTGACATCCCCCCGCTGTGAAGAGGCTGGCTGGCTGACCGAACAAGAGAAGGATTGAATTACAGACACAAGATAGGGGCACAGTTTTTTGTAGCTGTTGTCACGAACCAGGGCACAACTGTAGCACATGCCAATTCGCAATACCGGGATGATAGGTACACTCACACAAAAGTCAAACTCTTTTGCCTTGTCCTCAGTAACTTGTAATACCCCTGGCCTTTAATTGTGCTTAGAGTTAATTATGTGTTGCATTTTGGGCTAACCATGTGGGTTATGGACTTGTTTTATTTGTTAATAGGAGTTGGGGTATATGTTACCACATGTCACACATACACTTGATAGTTTTTCCTCGGCCTGATAAAACAATAAATAGGAGATGAAACTTTGATAGATAAGCTATTGCAGAGAATCAAATTGACAGCCTTCACTAGCAGTACTCGAATCCAGCAATACTCAAATTCAGCACAGTGATAACATCACATGGTAGTAGTAATAGTAGCAATAACATCGGTTAATGACCCCTGCCCATGTTGCATAAAATTTGCTCAATATGGACAGCCATGTAGTAGCAGCAACTAGCAGTCAAAAGGCAAATGTAGAACACTACTGCACATGAATGTGAACATGAACAAGGCTGTACCAAACTTGGACTCAGTTGAACCCAAAAGAAATAATAGAAGAAATAGTAGAAAGCTAGGGACAAGCCCCCTAGAAAGGCATAAACTGCCCAAGGGTAGGGAACACAACACTACATTTAGCTACCAACGTAACAACTACAATCTGGACAGCAAAATGGTAACAAAAGGACTAGCCAATAGCAGCCACAACCTAAGGTCCAGCAACAAAAGGATAGTCCAGCAACATAATGCCCTTGCAACAAAATGGAGACACCTAAGGTCCAGTAACAAAATGAACAAGCTAATAGAGCCAAAACATGGACTGATAATGGCAACAACAGCAGGACAACAGTACACAAACAGAAGCTATACATAATAGACTTCAAAACAAATTCCATACAACAACACTCATGTAGAAGTGACTCCACGTGTTCCAAACTTAATAGCAAGAACAACCAAAGCAGTTATATCAGAAAACCAGATTAGAATAATCTGTTAGCAGAACTTATGGAGAAGAGACAAGCCATCCCAGGCCAATCACATAATAAATACATCTGGTAGAAATAGTCAGTAGAGAGGTACACAACCTAACCTAGACCAAGGAGCTTACAACAGAGAACCAGTAAAGCCTATTGCCTTATATGCTCACCCCACTACTCCCTCGAAGCCTAGCTCACCAATAATCTATGGGCAATAGGATGGACCTCAACTCCCTCAACTCTCCCTCACAAGATGCCTCCCACTAATTATTACCTCCACTCATAAGAAGATTGGGGCTCAAGCACACATCTTGCAGTTCACACATATGCTGGCACACTCAAATCCAACTGAGAGCTTCAAATGCCCTCACTTTCTTGAGCCACCATAGGTGGATGCTACAATAGATGCTGCTTGGTGACATGACCATGGGAATCTAAGGATAAGTTCTGGACAGTTGATGGCCTACAAACCAAAAAACTTATTGCACCTTGACCAGCTAGCTAGCATATGAAGTAAACAAGTGAGATGCATGAGGTAAGTTCAAGACTAGACACCAATCACCAAGAAATTATATTATTGACCACTAATGTTCCACTCATTAACAACCCAGTCTGCTTGTAATGATTGTAAATTGGATAATGATAAAAGTTTTGCTCTAACCATAGAATAGATTTTGTGAACAACTACCTCACAAGAACAAGATTTCCCTTGAAATTTCCTCATATTCCTCTCAATCCACACATGATAAACCATGGTAGTAAACACCAATTTAGTAATGATAGCTTTAATAGACTTGCCCTTTATGTTAGAGAGAAAATTGACCCACTCAATCCTTGTTCTAGAGGGCCAGGAAACATTAAGTTTGGAAAGGATAGTGTCTCACACCTGTTGAGAGAAGGAACAATTGAAGAAAAGGTGGTCATGGCTTTCACTCCCATAGCAGAAACTGCACTATGGAGAATGGGTAAGGCCAAAAATTGTCAGCCTATCCGCAGTTGATAACCTATTCTGAATAGCTAGCTAAGTGATAAAGCTACATTTTGGAATGTGGGCTGAAAACCACACCAATTTATGCCACACAACCTTTGGAAATGGAGATCTCAATTTGTTCCAGAGGGAGGCAATTGTGAATTGGCCGTTAGTATTGAGGGTCCATCTAATGCTGTAATAACTCTGAATTTCAATAAATGGAAATTTATTTTTCTATTCAAGTTATTAATTTTGATTTGCTTAAATTGCGTTAATTCCTGTAATTTGTCATAATTGTGCTTTAGTCCCTCAAGTTTCATTTCTTGCGCTTTAGTCCTACTTAGCAAGCCTAGTTAGCATCTAACCATCCGGTTGGAGTAACTAAACTAGGAAACCTTCTAGTCACTGTAAAATGACCATTTTGCCCCTCATTGGAACTTTTGAACCCTAGACTTAGAATTTTAATATTCTTTTTCTTTTAATCAAATTGGTTTATTTCTTTGTCCATTGGACAATAATGGTTAGGGAAACTATTACCCATTGGATAATAGAATTCCATTTGTTTATATTAAAAGTATACTTACTTTAATGTACTTTTTGATTATTTTAATATTAAAAGTGACCTAATGGCTATTATCCATTGGATAATAGAAATTAGGGGGATTTTTACCCATTGGATAATAGGGTGAATCTTTCAAAGTACCATGGGATTGTTAAACTAATATTTTTCTTTAACCACATGGGAAAGTACTCATTATTTTAATATAAGAGTACATGGTACTCATTATTTTAATATAAGAGTACATGGTACTAATATTCCCAAAATACCCCTTTATTATTTTTTTATTGGGATTTTGAACCACCATTGTACAAGTGTATATGTATGTATATATATATATATATATATATATATAGTACTTGATAGACTAAACTAATGCCCTTAGTACCATGTGATAAATTGGTTAGTTCATAGGAAATCTAGGCCTTAAAGCTACCCTTGATCTTTAGTACCAAGGAAACTACTTTTTTATTTGTTTTTCTTACAATATATGACACATGTATATATATATATATATATATATATATATATTGTACTTTAGAAAGCAAGAGAGGAGAGAGGGGTGGGGGGGGCGAATGGAGGGAGAGAGGGAGAGAGGGGGGCCGGTTGGGAGGAGGAAGGAGGAAGGAGGAAGGAGATTGTGGTGTACTTGGCCATTAAACCTCCATTGTACTTCAAATATTGAGTTGTTACACTTCCAACCAAAATCTTAACTTCCATGTCCTCTTTTGTACATTTTAGTATTTGTTTAACCTAGGAATCTTGTACAAACTCATCTCCACCCTTCATTTGATTCAAGAATCTCACTTAAGTACACCATAGCCATGCAACCCTAGGATTCTTGCATTGATCTTCCATCAAAGTTGGATTTTATTTGATTTAAAAATTGGGGAATTGAGAGAGAGAGAGGGGCCGGCCATTAAGAGGGAGGGGGAACCCTTTGCCTATAAATAGAAGCTCACTCTTCACTTGAAAATCACACCTCAAAGCAATTAGCTCCTCCTTCTCTCTAGAATTCTAAGCATTCTTGTTCTAAAATTCAAGAACTTTCTTTGTTCTTGAGAGTTCTTCAGCGAAACCACTAAACCACTTCCAAAACCACCCAACGATCCTTAAAGTGGTGTAGTAGAGGTTAGGAAGTTGTTTCTAGGAAAAGTAATCCAAAACTTTTCCTTTCGAAGCAATTCGAGGGCCGTTACGCCGCCGAAATCAAACCGACGTCCAAACCACCGCCTAGGAGAACGGTAGTGATCCTTACCTAATTTTCAAGTGCTTACTTTATTTTCATTAAGTAGTGGTAATCTTACTATGTGAACCTCTACTTACTTCCTTAAAGTTTAAAAAGTGACTTTGATCGTTGATTGAAAAGTAAAAATGCATGATTATGTTGTTTATGGTATTCAAGCGTGCTATGTTGCTTAGATGTTCTTATTGTACTATTTCGAAGTTGGAATGAATGCATGTTGTATGTAAAAGTCCCACACGCGGAGTCTTGCATGAGAACGAGACACGAAAACCAAGAAAGTTAGAAACATGGCACCTAGGGTGTGTTTAACAAGGATGTTGTGTTTTCCGGGTTGGAAAATATCTTCGAAACTACGTAATGACTATTTCAAGGGTATTACGTAAGTGTGTGTGTGTGCCAATGGGAACCCGGTGCGGCGGAACCATTGTGAGGATACTCGAGAGCCCGGAACGGCGGAATCGAGGTTGGGTGAGTAGCTTGGTTATCCGCGGTACGGAGCCAATGCAATGTGTGCCAATGGGAACCCGGTGCGGCGGAACCATTGTGAGGATACTCGAGAGCCCGGAACGGCGGAATTGAGGTTGGGTGAGTTAAAAAGGTGTTTTTGAAAAGGGTAACAATGAAAAGGTTTACGATGAGTCAACACCAACGGTAGTTACAAAGCAAATGCGAACGTGTTAGCACTATTGTCTTTTATTCACTGTTTATGTACTTATCATGTGAAAATCGATGCTAGTAAATAGGATTATACTATTGAGCCTCCGTAGCTCATGGTGTTGCCTTTTTGGTGACCCTGGCATATTATATGGGTGGCGACGCCGGTATAATATGTCAGACTTGATAGATGAACAGGGCAAACTATTCACCTTGGAGGCGTTCGGAGCCGAAGAACTCGCTAGGATGGAGGAACAAGAGGAGCCGTAGAATAGGACTTCTTAGTTCCCTTTTTGTTGTCTTTTGAATTTCAAATGCTCTTATGAGAGCCGTATTGTAATAATGAGCAATGACTCGCTTATTTCTGTAATAAATTATTCCTTAACGTACCTAAAAATAGGGGCGTTACAAATGCGGTCTGGCTCACTCAATCAGGATGGAATTAGAGGTGGCAAGGTTCTAATCTCATTGAGCTCCACATTTTGGGTAATGGGAAAAGCCCAATTTGAATTGAGGATGATATGGGATACTGAAGCATCTTTAGTGATGCCAGAGTCAATTGTAACTATGGGGCAGGCCTTGTCTATCAAAGGGCCAAGTGGATGCCAGTTATCGTACCACAAAGAAGTGGAATGGCCATTACCTGGCACACTATCTTAGTAATTCAAGCCTCGTATAAACTCGATTTCATGTTTCTTATGTTAAATTTATGGCCTAGTTGCTGAACATCCTTTGGATAATTGATTTCAAGTAGGATTTGGGTATTGGTATATATTAGATGAGAGTTGAAGTGACAAAAGAGATTTCGATTTCTACAGAATTGAAAAACCCATGTTTGTCTGATTTTGGGGAATTTTAGTTTGGAAGTTCTAAAATTTCTAGGAATTTTATTGAGAGTTCCTCTATGAGTCTTTTGTCTATAGTAAAAATTGCAGAATCAAATTTGAAGTATTGAACTTTATAGAAATTATTAACATAGCATTACTCCATTTTGGAACTGTGTTGACTGCACTGACAGATGTTGGGAAAATGGCCATAATTTTTAGCTCGAGTGATGAAATCGTGAACTAATTTCTGATTTTGAAACTAGATTCATAGAACTTAAAAAAAACGTAATGTTTGTGCCTTAGTTACTTCTGTGTGAAGTCAGATTTTATGTTCAAATTTATAGAATTGTAGATTCTGAAATTCTTTCTTGAGACTAGCTATCTAACTTCATATTTTTTACTTTAGGAACTTATGTTCATAAAAGTAGGCTTGTTAACATCTTCTAATCATATTTTTTATTGCCTAATTGTCTTAGGAGGTTTGAGTGACATGTGAGACCAAGTTGAGTTACTCAATACCTAAATTACATGGTAATATACCTTTCGTTTCTGCTGAATCCATGCATATAACCTATGATGTTTGATATGGTACCTGTGATGTTCGATATGGCAATATAGGTTTCGTTTTCGTTGAATAGTTTTGATCCTTTGTCATTGCTTATGAGATAATTGTTACTTGATATGGCCTTGGTGGAAATTCCACCTATAACAACCCTGATTTTTAGTAGGTAAAAATTTCGTTAAATATTTGAATTTTGTTGTAATTATCTTTTATTTTCCTGCAGTTTGTCATAATTACACTTTAGCCCCTCAGGATTCGTTTCTTGACACTAGAAGGCCTACTTAGCAAGCCTAGTTAGCTTATAATCGACCAGTTGGAGTAATCGAACTAGGAAGTCACCTAGTTACCATAAATGGACCGTTTTGCCTCTCGTTGAACCTTGTGAACCTTTTTAACCCTAGACTAAGAATTGATTATTCATTTTCTTTTAATTATTTTTTGCTTTATTCTTCGTCCATTGGACGATAAAATTTAGGGAAACTATTATCCATTGGATAATAGAAACCCCAATTCTTTATATTAAATGTATTCTTGGGTAAGTACTTGTATTTATAAAAAATAGACTTTTTAAATGCTTTAAAGACTTTTTGAGTATTTTAGTATAAAATTTCCCAAGTAACTATTGTCCATTGGACAATAAAAGCTAGAAGAATTATTATCCATTAGATAATAAGTTCATCTTTCAACCAAGTACATGGGGTTATTAATTTAGTCTTTTTCTTAATCCCCATGTGACAAGGTACATATTATTTTAATATAAAAGTTACCTAATTACTATTGTCCATTGGATAAAAGAAGTTAGGGGATTTATTACCCATTGGGTAATAGGTTGTTTTTTCCACCAAGTACTAAGGTTTATTAAACTAGTGTTTTTCCTAATTGCCCATGTGATGTAGTACCTATTATTTTTATTATGTATGTACTTGGTAGACTTAAGACCTAAGATTTACTATGTACTTGGTTAATATTTTATATTGGGGAATTGATCTCCCTAGATATTGTGGTACCTTTGTATATATTATATTAGTACTTGGATGACTAGAATATTGGCTAGTACACATGTGCCAAATTAGTTGTTTAAAAGATAAATCTTAGTCTTCCAAATCTCCCTTGATCTCTAGTACAAAAGAACCTTTTGTTTATTACATTGTATGCATATATATATATGTGTGTGTGTGTGTACTAGAGAGAGAGAGAGAGAGAGAGAAAGAGAGAGAGAGAGAGAGAATTCGGCCAAGAGGGAGGGAGAGAGAGAGAGAGAGAGAGAGAGGAGGGAAGGAAGAAGGAAGATTGGATTGTACTCACCTTGATTTTTCCTTGTACTTGAAATTTTTGGTGAATATTCTTCCTAGCCAAAAGACTTAACCTCCATTGTACTCCCATGATTTGTTTCACACCAAGATCTTGTACAATTATTCTTATTGCCCACCAAGTCTTCCAAGAATCAAATCCTAGCCATGCAAGCCAAGGGTTATTCCTTGATCTTCCAAGATTGCTTGCCATGTGTCAAAATTTGAGGTGGAGAGAGAGGGGGGGGGGGGGGGGGGGGGGGGGGGCCTTAGAGAGAGAGCGAGGGAGCTCAAGGTTTGCCTATAAATAGAGGCCATTCCATGCCATTCAACTCACCCCTTCACTTCTTGCTCCAACCTCTCTCTAGAAACCATTTCTGATTTTCCAGGCAGCCTACTGCCCTTTGGAAATCCTCAGTTTTCTCCGTCTTAAAGTAGTTTTTAGAACTAACTTCCTTCAGGAAAGTTGTAGAACACTTCGAGACCTTGAAGTTAGACCCAAGAACCACCCCAATCGGTGAAGAAATGACAAAGATATTGTCATCCAAAGTTCAGTAAAAATCTCGGATTTCCATTTCCAGACAGCTTACTGTCTCTTCCTTTATCCCCATTTTTCTCCTACCTAAAGTCGTTTCTAGGATTAACTTTTTCACGAAAGTTGTAGAGCGTTTCTAGAGCTTCGATTTCAACCCAAGAAAGATCATATTCGGCCAAAGATTGACCAAGTTACTGCTATCCAAAGTTCGGTCCAAATTTGAAAGTTTCACCGCCCGTAGAATTTTCCAACTTTCTTATTCGGCACCGAATAGTTTCGGATCAAGGTAGATTATTCTTACCCCTAACTCTAAGTTTATCCTTACTCACTTACTTTCTTATTCCAAGTAAAACCTATGTTGTTTGATCTTTAAAGAACAGTTTTCGAAAGTTAAAACATTACCATGTGAATCGAAGTATTCGTATTTTGATATTTCAAGGAGTATCAGCTTGCATACATGAATTGGTTGTGTTATTTGTGGTATATTATGAAGTTGGATGATTTTGTTAGATTACAATGAATGATTCATGCTTACTATTGTCCTACCGCGGAGTCTTTGCATGTAACGAGACACGAGAACCGAGAAAGTAGAAACATGACACCTAGGGGGTGGTTAAATGGGAAAAGTGTTCCGAGGACGGAAATATTTTTGAAAACTACATAATGACCGTTTCTGGTGGCATTATGTGTGTGTGTGTGTGTGTTCCAATGGGAATCCGGAATAGCGGAACCATTGTGAGGGTGTGTGCGTTCCCATGGGAACCCGGAGCGGCGGAACCATGGTGAGGTATAGCTTGGTTTTCCGTGGAGAGGAGCCAATGCAATTGTGTGCCAATGGGAACCCGGTGTGGCGGAACCATTGTGAGGATACTCGGGAACCCGGAACGGCGGAACTGAGGTTGGGTGTGTAGCTTGGTTATCCGCGGTTCGGAGCCAATGCAAATGTGTGATTTAAACAAATGATTTTGAAAGGATGATTTGTAAGTGGAAAATGGTGACACGGTCTACAACGAGTCGCGTAGGAGAAACTCTAATTTCTTGGACACCTACAATAGTGAATAGCGAATGTGGATGTGATATTGTTACTGTTTGTTGTATGTGATCTATTGTTATAAGTTATGGGTTAGCGGGTATGGGATTGTTCTGTTGAGCTTTTGTAGCTCATGGTGTTACCTTTGGTGACCCTGACATATTATATCGGTGGTGACGTTGGTATAATGTGTCAGACTTTGTAGATGAACAGGGTAAGCTGTACAACTTGGAGGCGTTCGGAGCTGAAGAGCTGGC
The DNA here is from genome assembly GCA_019656275.1 of Rhododendron kiyosumense. Classification (NCBI taxonomy): domain Eukaryota; kingdom Viridiplantae; phylum Streptophyta; class Magnoliopsida; order Ericales; family Ericaceae; genus Rhododendron; species Rhododendron kiyosumense. Next base: position 2,545,301 of record BPLS01000189.1, on the reverse strand, counting down.
TAGGATGGAGAAGTAAGAGGAGCTGTAGTTAGGAAACCCTAGTTTCCCTCCCTTTTGTAATATTGAACTCTTGTGGAAGTTTTGTTGTAATAATGAGCCAGACTCCAGTTGATTTTATCAATAAAATGTCTATTTAACGTACCCTAAAATTCGGGGCGTTACACCACCAGCGCTTTATTTTGGCTTAACCTCAAGGGATGGGCTAGGGTCGTTACATAACTACTCTTACTTTATGGTAATGCATGGATTGCTGTACATAGGGTTCTCAATTATCGGTTAATTTAAGAATAACAAATTTGTAATTCTATTCCAGGCAGCAAAGGTTGATTTGAGTAGGTATCCTACTATTGGCGAACCAGGGCTCAACCGCATGGTGGGGATGCCATTTGCCATTTGCTAATTGTTTCCACTTGATAGGGGTGCCTAACACCTTCCCCTTATTGTACTTTTGGCTCCTGTACCCGGAATCTCTCATTGTTTTTCCTAATTTTATAAACTAGGTGACGACTCTGTTTTGAAGATAATTGTTATCGTGTGGCGATGTTCCTAGCCATGAGAATATCCACGATCTTGGTTTATGAAGCAAACAACCAAACAAACAAACGATGATCAATCTGTATGGCGATGCCCCGCTCTGGGAGGTGTTTACAGTTTTTGGCGACTCTGCTGGAGAATTGAGAGCCATAACCAGAAAGTTCGACTTAAGACTAATACATGCTTTATCTAATTCTTTTATCATTTGCACCAAGTGGGCAACCTCGTTGAGTTCAACTAATATCCCGGCATGTCATGGGCTATGTTAGGGGTTCCACCAAACTCCATAGTCACTCGTTGAATTCAACTAATATCCCGGCATGTCACGGGCTATGTTAGGGGTTCCACCAAACTCCATAGTCACTTGTACCTAGTGGTATATCAAAAAGAAAATCACCCAATTGCTGCCTATGATGGGCTGGTGAAAGGACTGGTGCCCGTTGACAACGGAGCACCTTTGAGACTACCCAAACCTTACATGTGTTAGAGAGCCATAAAACTTATCAAAATAAGGCAAGAACCGTAGGTTAAGGATTTTTCCTGCATTTTGCTTTGAAGTTCTTCCTCACACTCTGTGTAAACTGTTGTAACATCTCTTTCTGTGCAGAAGGGTTGGGATTTTCAGCCCAAATCCTAACCTTATATAGCCAAGTACTGACTTACAGGTACTTTACTTTTCAAGCAGGCACAATAGGTAAGCCAAGAAAGCAACCACAACCAATTTTATACTTTTACAACACCCGACGTCACGCCAAACAAAGGTCTTTGCAGCCATCTTGTCTGTCACCTTCGCCTGTCAAAACACCTTCACCACAATGGTCCCAATCACTTCCAGGGACTTCGCGGTCATCTTCTCAACAATTATCTATCAAATCTCAAGTTTCGCCAAGCAATCCTCCCACTCCCATGGTAGACAATGAAGCCACTATTGCCGATCTCCAAGCTCAAATTGCTACTTTATTAGCAGAGAAAGGAGCAAGAGATGCTGAGGACGAAGAAACATCGATAGAAGATGAGAATCCTCTTAAAGTAATAATGACAGAGAACCCAGAATTGGCCAAACAAGTCAAGGAGATCAAACACGCTTTGGCCCGTTCACAGAAGGACCAAATTCTAGACTTTGAGGGACTTTGCCTCTTCCCAGATTCTCAATTGCCTGAAAGATTCAAAATGCCAAACATTGAGAAGTTCAATGGAACAGGCAACCCTACCAGCCATGTCCGCCATGTTATCAACATCTTGAAGCCAATGGGCTTGAATGACGAGCTTATTGCTCAACTATTCCAACAAACTCTCACTGGAAGCGCCCTTGATTGGTTCTTCACTTTGGAATTTGTGCATTATCAAACTTGGCCCGAAATTGCCAATGCTTTTGTCAAGCATTTCACATACAATGTCCAAAATGAGTTAACCACCCAAGATTTGGAGATGACCAAGCAGGAGTCGAACAAAGACTTTGTTACCTTTGTGGTTAGATAGAGAGAAAATGCTGCCAAGATGAAGAATCACCCTTTCAAGGAAGATCAAATCAGACTAGTTGTCAAGAATCTGCAACCTAAGTATCTGAAACACATCTACACTTAGGCTATAACTGACTTCAAGTGCCTGCGTGCTATTGGGTTACAAATTGAAGAAGGGATCAAACTGAGACTCATTGCAAAAGAAGAAGTTTCTCCATACAAGAAATCCTTCCCAACTCGCGCATCTCATGCCTCTGTAAACACCCTTGACCCAGCCTTGCCACAAGACGCTTTCCAAGCCAGCCCTTCCCGAAACTCAAATCGACATCGCCGTAACTTTGACTACAAGAAAATTTGCATTGGGTGACAAATGAAAATTGTCACAAATTGCATGTTTTTCGTCACGAATAGTATGCGAGACGAAAAGAAATTTATCAACTAAAGGTTGTCGAGAATTCCTACCTCGTGACGAAATTTGTTTTTTGTCACCTATGGTGTCTTTTGACGACAAAAAATTTCTTCACGAAAAAATCACCCGGTGACGAAATTTTTGTCACCTATTATTCTTTTTGATGACTAAATATTTCGTTACCATTTTAATAATTATTTGTCACCCATTTTCAATTTCATCACTAATTGTGGTAGGTGATTGAGCAATGTAAGTACATAGGTGACAAAAAAAGTTGTCACCGAAGAAATTAATTAAAAATAATAATTGTGACAAAATATTTTGTCACCTAAAATTTCCAATTAAAGTCAATTAGTGACGAAAGATATAGTCATTGAAAAGTTGATCATAGAAACATCTTTGGTAATAAAAAAATTTGTCATCTTAAATATGTGTATAGGAAGTAAAAGTGACAAACTAAATTGTCACTAACACTCTTCTTACAAGACAATATTATCCTATTCATTTTGGAATTCAATACTTAGCCAAACAAATGAATTATAAGTTACACCATAATAGCCAACACATCTTCATAAACCAATATAATCATATGCCAAACTAGACATCCATTAACCACAAGAACTATGTATTCTACACCAAATGTCCATTCAGCCATAGGATCTAAAGCATCAGTGTTCCCATGACAAAAACATGAAAGTTAGATCATACCATATATTGTCATCATAGTTCGGTAGCATCTTTAAAATGAAAAAGAAGACTCGGAACTTCAACCAAAAAATGAGTCTTCATAGAAGCATGTATCCAAAAAAGAAGACTCGGAACTTCATCCAAAAAGGAGTCTTCATAGAAGCATATATCCAAAAAAGAAGACTCGGACCTTCATCCAAAAAAGGAGTCTTCATAGAAACATATATCCAAACAAAAAGTCTTCATAGAAGAGTGTACATATACCATCTTCCTCGCTACCAACCTTATGCGTATTCAATCTGCACACATAAAATGTAACGCCCCCAAAATTAGGGTACGTTAAGAAGCATTTATTACATAATAAAAAGAGTTTATTACATTATAAATACTTCAAAGAGGTACAATTATTCAACAAGGAAAGGAAACTAAGGCTTCCTAACTACAGCTCCTCTTGCTTCTTCATCCTAGCCAGCTCCTCAGCTCCGGACGCCTCCAAGTGAACGGTCCATCTTGATCATTTACAAGATCTGACACATTATACCGGCGTCGCCACCAATATAATATGCCAGGGTCACCACAAAGGCAACACCGTGAGCTACAACGCTCAGTAGAGTAATCCCATACCCGCTAACCCATAACTTACAAACAGACGATCATAGAAATTAAACTAATAACGATAGCACAACCATATTCTCTTTGGTGTCCAAGTTTCTCTTTGTTTCTCCTACGCGACTCGTCGTAGACCGTGTCAATATTTTCACGTTTCAAATCAACCTTTCAAAAACATTTGCATTGGCTCCGTACCGCGGATAACCAAGCCATACACACCCAACCTCGGTTCCGCCGTTCCGGGTTCCCGAGTATCCTCACAATGGTTCCGCCGCACCGGGTTCCCATTGGCACACAAAACTTGCATTGGCTCCTCTCCACGGAAAACCAAGCCATATTACCAACAAGGCTACCACGTCCGGCCCTATTGGCAATCTTCACAAAGGGCTACCAAGTCCGGCCTCATTGTGGTTTTCACAACCGACACAACGGGCTACCAAGTCCGGCCACGTTGCGGTTTTCATTCACACAACGGGCTACCAAGTCCGGCCACGTTGCGGTTTTCACAATCCACACGACGGGCTACCAAGTCCGGCCACATCGCGGTTTCAAAACACATCTCATCATTATCCACACCCTAGGCGTTACGTTTCTACTTTCTCGATTCTCGTGTTTCGTCTACATGCCAAGACTCCGCGGCGTAACTTTACATACCAACATACATTCCATAAGACTATTCCAACAAGATTATCCAACTACTCACTAGCTAGCATGCTTGAATCATCATAAACAAACATACTTCATGCATTTCCAACTTTAAAAGATAATAACCTTATCAACGATCAAAGTATCTTTGAATCAAACATATTATTTACACAATACATAGAATTAGAGTGAAAACTACTTTATACTTGGAAAAGTAGGTAAGGATCACTACCTTGATCCGAAACTAGTCGGGGCCGAGTAAGCAAGTTGAAAATCCTACGGGTGGTGAAACTTCCGAATCTGGACCAAACTTCGGACGGCAATAACTCGGTCAATCTTTGGCCGAATAGAGTCGTTCTTGGGTCGAGAACGAAGCTCTCTAAACCCTCTACAACTCTCGAGAAGAAAGTTAATCCTAGAAACGAACCTAGGTTGGAGAAAAATGGGGATGAAGCAAAGGACAGTAAGCTGTCCAGAAAATGGAAATCCAGAAATTTTACTGAACTTCGGATGGCAATATCTGGGTCATTTCTTAACCGATTGGGGTGATTCTTGAGCCTAACTTCAAGGTTTCGAAGTGCTCTACAACTTTTCAGAAGGAAGTTGGTCCTAAAAACTACTCTAGGCAGGAGAAAACAGAGGATTTCCGACGGGACAGTGGGCTGCCCAGAAAACAGAAAATGGTTTCTAGAGAGAAGGAAGAGCTATGCTTTGAGGTGTGAGTTCAAAGGCTTAGAATGGCCTTCTATTTATAGGCAAAGGGCTTGGCCTTCTTCTCTCTCTCTCTCTAAGCCTCACCTTGACACTTGGCAAGAGATCAAGGAAGATCAATGCAAGAATCCTAGGGTTGCAAGGCTATTTTGTACCATGGTGAGATTCTTGAATCCAATGGATGGTTGAGATGGAAATGGTACATGATCAAAGGGTCAAGAAGCTTGCTAGGTGTCCAAGAAGTATATCAACTCATATCTAACTTTTAAGCACAAATCAAGGAAAATCCTAGGGTTGCATGGCTACCTTTGTACCAAGATTGATCTTGGATCAATTGGATGGCTAGGATGGATCCTTGGTGGGCAAGAAAGATATTGGTACAAGATCCAAGGGTTCAAACCAATGCAAGGTGTATACAAGAGTACATTGGAGGTGATTTCCTAGCAATGAAGAATAGATACACCAAGGATTTGGAAGATTAATGGGAGATCATGGAAGTACAAACCAATCTTCCTCTCTCTCTCTCTCTCTCTCTCTCTCTCCGGCCTCTCTCTCTCTCTCTCTCTCCCTCGGCCCTCTCTCTCCTCTCTCTCTCTCTCTCTCTCAAATACACACACACATGTACATATATATACACACATGTATACTACAAGTAAAATATAGTACTTTTGGTACTATGAGATCAAAGGAGATTTTAAAAGGCAAGATTTTCCCATTTAAAACAAATCAATAGGCACATGGGTACAATGCTAATATATATACACATGTACTCATGTGATTTAGGAAGATCAAAAATCCCAATTTTAAATAATAAAAGAGTACTTATGAAATCTTAGGTGTTTAAAATCCTCCAATAAAATATTGTACATCATCCCATGGGATTTTGAAAAAGATTAGTTTACTAAAATCCTTGTACTTTGTTGGAAGACTAAAGCTATTAACCAATGGGTAATAAATCCCCTAACTTCTATTGTCCAATGGACAATAGTGAGTTGGCAATTTTTATTTTAAAATAATTGGTACTTTGGCACATGGGGTTTAAAAGAAATATTAAATTAATCAACCCATGTACTAAGTTGAAAGATGAACCTT